>BLSH010073506.1:16489-42456 GCA_018402905.1 Glandirana rugosa | reverse complement strand
CTGAACGCGAGCATTACTAGTATAGAGCAGTCACAGTATCATGCAAATTTGATCCCTATGTTTGCACTGTGAATAAGCTTCTTTTGGCCAATAAAACTTGAAACAAGTGATACGCGATGAGGTTTCCTTCTTTTTATCCTTATATGATACTCTGACCACGGAAAGGAGCGAGACAAGGGAGAGGATAACCACATCCATAGGTCGGATTGTAGACCTAAAGCGATTCCTGACTTCTCTACACCGTACGGTGTGAGAGTCAAAGACCTCTGGTAAGCAGGGCACCATACCCTGAGTTATTATTATTACCTTTTCACCATCACTTAAATACTGTGAATGAATCACGAGCACTTTAAAGTATAAAGAACCACTTCAAGCAAAAATAGTCTGAAACTGAAGCAGCACTCAGTCACTTTTGGAACTTTTGGATTTTCACTAAAGAAGTTATTTTGGCACAGAGCACAGCACTTATCCTTGGACTCATACTTTTAACCTTTATTTTATATATTTTTTATTTCCATCTTTATCAATTTTTTCGCAGTATATTTTTTATTCTATTTATTTAAAAATTGTATCTCAGTATATAATGTATAATATGTATTGCACTATTGCACCTATGTGATATTTTATTTATGAGAAGAGAGAACGCACTGAAATTTTTTCTAATCACCCAGACTAAAATACTATAGATCACACTGCAAGCGCTGTTTGAACACAAAACAACAAATTGTTCACACACACTATATCATGTGCATATGTCTTGAGGTTTAGCCTAAGGTATGTGGCATACTTTTGCATGAGGTGGATTCTCAGGTCTTCCCTGAGCCCTTGGAGGGACTTTGCTATTAGAGGTGAGGGTGAGATTTTGTTTTTGGCCTCTAGGCTGTGTATGGCCTCTGTGAGTTTGGTCAACTGGAGGTCATATTGTCTTTTAAGTCGGGCCCCTTGTTGTAGGAGAATTCCCCTAATATATGCCTTATGGGCCTCCCACAGTGTAAGTGGGTCTTCAACAGAATTAATATTATTCTCAAAGAATTCCTTAATGTGTCGGGAAATACGTTTTTGATTTTCGGGCTCTTGTAATAATTTGACGTTGCAACGCCATATGGGGGTTGGGAGAGGGGCACCTGCTTCTTCAATAGTTACAGATATGGCAGCGTGGTCTGACCACGTTATGTTATATATTTCAGAAGAGGATATCCTTTGGAGTAGCCACTTGTCCGTCAGGAACATGTCAATTCGAGAGTAAGTATGATGTCTGGAGAAGTAGGTGTAATCTTTCTCGTTAGCGTGCTGGCACCTCCAGACATCATTCAACTCTTCACCTTGCAGGAGTTTACTCAGAGAGGGTCTGTTCCTGAGGACCTGGGACGATGAGTCCAACTGTGGATCATTAGTGATGTTGAAGTCCCCACAAAGCAGCAGGTCACCATGCCTGACGGGAATTAAGCGTTTAAGGAGTCTGTTCAGTAATCGTGTCTGGTGGTTATTTGGTGCATATAAGGCCACCAGAGTATAGGGGTAAGAGTTAATGTCACATGAAAGAATAATATAGCGACCTTTGGAGTCCAGTATGGAGCCCTGGAGGTGGAAGGCTACGGTATCTGGAATTGCTAGGAGGACACCTTTGGATTTTTTCCCAGGGGAGGAAGATAAAAAGACATGGGGAAACTGTCTATGCGAGCAGTTGGGGGTGTTTGAGGCACAGAAGTGGGTCTCCTGAATACAGAGTATGTCAGCTCTATGTTTCAGAGCCTCTCTCCACATCAAATGTCTTTTTGCTGGGTACTTTAATCCTTTTACATTTAGGGATAAGCACTTGATAGGCATGTTATGCCAGTTATATAATGTGTATGTGGGATGGTGCACACTCACTGCAGCAGATGACATAGTCCGATCAGATGGCCCTAGAAGGAGACAGGTGCGGTGTGTTTGGCTCGAGGCTTCTATGGGTAGTTCCGGCAGACTTGCAGATGGAAGGTATCTCAGTAGTAATAGATGGTCTCGTTCATATTGCGCACCATGGTTGCAGGAGGGAGAAGGAAATAAAACAGTAAACAAATAGAACAGGTTAAACATATAAAAACAGGATCCCTGAGAGGACCCGTGTACATTGCGTTATGTTCAAGTTTGCTTGAGGGAGAAGGATGCACACCCATTATGACCATCTCGGGAGAGATTTGTATGATAGGAGACAGGTTTATATGTCTTTGTTAAGGTTATTCTTCTTAGTCGAACGCTTACGGGACACTACCTGCCATTCCTGTTGCATGGGTAGAGCTTTGTCAGCTTGCGTGGGATTTGGTGGTGAATCCACTATGATTCCCCACTGGCGGAGAATTGTGAGGCCGTCTTCTAAGGAGGATACAGGTTCGGTGGTGCCATTGTTGGTAATCAGCAGGGTCGCTGGGTATTTCCATTTATGGACGATGTTGTGGTTACGCAGGGCTTTGGTGATGGTAGCTAGTTTTCTCCTACACTGTAAGGTGTGGTTTGATAAGTCAGGCAGAAGTTGCAGGGACGCACATGATGTTAGGCGTAGGTCCGGGTTGCAAAAGTTCTGTATAAGAATTTCTTTAGCCCGATAAAAGTGCATTCTAAGCAGGACGTCTCTAGGGATCTCCTCTGCTAGGAACGATGGCTTAGGGACTCTATGTATTCTGACGATCGTAAGCTCCATTGCAGAGAGCGATGGTGCTATGGCTGAAAACATGTCCTGGGCGAAGGGTAATAGCTGGGCTGTAGTCACTGATTTGGGTATTCCTCGGATCTTAAGATTATTCCTCCTGGACCTATCCTCTAAATCGGCCAATTTGTCTTTTATCCAGAGGATTTCTTCACCTTGGGCATTATGTGCATCTACCATGGTGTTGTAGGAGGTAGAATAGTTCCCCATTACTTTTTCCACATGGTCAACCCTGTGGCCCAGTTCTTGCACCTCTAGCTTGCACTGCTTAACTGTGTGTATTATGTCATTGGGAAGTGAATCTGAGCGACATGAGCATGTCCTTTAATACGGTGTCTGACACCGGTTGGCCTGAGGTGGGGAACCCTGCGATGGAGTCATGCGTTGCAGATGTAGTAGGCCTCACTGCGGCCTGTGGTCCACTCACCTCCGTGTCCTGCGTTCCGAAGGGGCCTCCAGGAGAGGCCGTTCTCTGCTTAGCCTTGGCTGGGCTCCTTGTAGTAGGAGTGGAGGCTGCTGATGAGACGCCACTATCTGGATAGTCTGGTGGCTGTCTCAGCTCCTGCGTTGGTGAGACTGGGTGAGAGGATGCGGGGTGCGTATTTCTCCTCGTGGCCGAGGGTCTGCCGCCATCTTGCTGCGGCCTGCCCTGAGCGGCTGGGAAGAAGCTGGTGAGCTTCCCAGGCCAGATCGGCGGTTCCTTCCTCCTCCTCTTCATCCCCGCACAGTATCTGAATGCTTGGAGCTGTGATGCCGGTATCTGTGTGGGCTGATGGCTCCCGTAGCTGCGGTATCTCCCTGCGGTCCGGCAGAGCTTCAGGACTAAGCGTCCATGTCGGAGCTCAGACGCCACACCCCCGAAGCTAGCACGTTTTTAACAGTAATCTGTCGGCAGCAAATGGCGCCATCTAACAACCCAATAAGTTGGTTTTATGTGTTGTTAGAATTTATTTGTTCTCTTAGTTGCTTATCCTTAAGAATACACTTAACAGATGAAATCTTTTGTAGTCATAAGGTGGTGGATTGAAGCCTGAACTGAGAGAATTATGTAGGCTATACTATCTAACATACTTCTGAACATGAGATGGAGGCAATCAAAGACAACCTACAGAATTCTCTCAGTACATTTTAAAGTTCTGTGATTTTCCAAGCTGTAGAGTATGGATCCCATTACATACAATGAAAAGGGTAAGGTCACTATCACCCATATTTATTAAGGAAAAGAGGCGGTCTCATTTTATTGGGGTTTTGCATTTTGTGTATTGTTACTGCTCTTTGCATTTTTAACAGCCCAAACAGCTGAAATAGTAGAAATCCAACCTTTCTTACATTAAGTCTACACAATATTTGTAATAGTATAGTTTTGTCATGAGATGACTGTTGGCATCAGGCATTATATGGGTTGGCCATGCCATTAAAGTACCCATGGCTAATTCAGCCCATTCAGACACTTACAGTTTTGGTTTGCAGTGCATCGTTGGCCAAGGCTGATAATACCGATAGCATGGGTACATATATTTTCATATACTAGTGATATTAGGCATTTAGAGACATGCAATATATTAAGGCTAAACTCCAGGAAAGAAATAAAAATCAAATAATGAAATTACGTATTCTATTAAAAGCATATTTTCAGACACAAGTCGTATACTTGAATCTAATTTGGTATCCAAATATTGTATTTCCCTTTATAGCAGCCTGGAAGAGGGAGGGACAGTACTCTAAGAAAAGCAGGCTCTGCTATATGTATCCTGTCACAGGCTGGGTGGAGAGAGGCAACCAAGCTATATTTTTAATTGCGGTAGAGAAATGACAGGTCATCACTTCACTGTGCTGTGTAGATGTGGCGTTTTTCTAAAAGAACTAGATAAATCCATTGACTGGACAAATGAAAATTCAAATCCCTTGGTAGGTGAAATAAGTCCAGTGTATGGTTTCCCTGGATTTCAACCTATTTTCACAAGAAAACTTTACGCTAAAAGGTTTTTTCCCCCTCCTAATAAATGGTCAGTGCTGATTGAAAGTATTGAGTCAAAAAAAATTAAGTTGCTCTTTTTGTTATTATAGCACATTGCTCTGTCTAGCCCCTGCTCTGCAATTTGTGCCCCCATTTTTCAAAGAAAGTCAATGGTGGCCAGCTTCTTTCTCTTTGTTCCCTTAGATCAGGGGTAGGCAACCTTAAAGAGGTGGAGATCTACTTGAGCAACATTGGAGAGGTCAAAGGTCACTGGGCACAGTGTTGTCTCCTCACACCCGATTTAAACCTCTAATTGCCGTTCTACCATGTTGCAATTGCATGCATTGCATGGCAATCATGGGTTTAAATCAAGTGAGGCTGAGGCAGCAGCGAAAGGTGTACACATGCTGCAGCAAGACCCCTGTTACTTTGGTGGTTGCTACCACCTGCTAATCATGACCCATTCAAGTAAATGGGGCCACTCTGCAAGCACCCAGCAACTGCATGCTTCTCGGATCGAAGGGGTCAAAGCATGTGGTGAGAAAGCAACACAGCGCTGCCTGCTTTAACTCATTATTTGCTGTACTGCACAAAGTTGCAGGGCACTTGCAGAGTGGCTTCATTCACTTGAATGGGTCATGCTTGGCAGATGCTACACCCACCAACCACGACAAGGCATATAACTCCTGCTGCGGCTGTGATATGTGTCTGGCCACTACAGCTAAAGGCAGTGTGATTGGGGCGGGGGTGGTAAAAACACCACCCCCAAACTGCAAATGTAAATGAACCCTTACTGTTCTGAGCCCCCTTTAACACTGCTGGGCTAGCTGCACTTTACCAAAGACTTCTATTATATCCTGCAGGTGTGGTGCACTTTCTGAAAGCGCACCAAAACGCCTGAATTCAGGATGGCACAGGAGCCAGCACTACAGAGGAGGGATCAGCTTATGCAGCTCTTGCTCTCTACTACAGCTTCAACTTTACAAGTAGTCCCTCTGCATTGCACTCAGTTTGATGCTCTGGAATGGTGGTTCAGCAAGGCCAGACCGTGATCTACCAGTCACCTGTCCGCGATCTACAGGTTGCTGACCCTCACCTTAGATGGCCCAGGGAAGACCTCTATACCAGATCCAATGCATATGCTGTACAAGATCTGGCATGGTTTGTTATTGTCTACAATACGTTGGCATGGGGCTAGCGATAAGAGCACCATAGCGTCAGTCATATCTCACTTTTCTAAAAGCAGACAATGTATAAACAATGATCCATGAAGATGATCCACACAACCAATATTGCTCTTAAGGCCTCATACACATGGGCTTTATTAACGCCACATTTTTTTGCTGTTTTTACAGCTTAAGAACGCCACTCCATGTTATTCTATGGCCTCATATACACGTTGACATTTTTGTGCTGTAGATGGCGTCGGCGTTCTTAAGCTGTAAATCTAACGCAGGACCCGCACGTTCCGAAGCTGCAGAGCTAGAGCGTTTTTGACGCTGATTTTTTCCTGGCGTCAGTCCTCCCGATGTTACAGCTCGTTTTAACAAAACGCCCATGTATATGAGGCCTAAATCTTGCTTTTATTCAGGAAACCACAGTGTACAATATGCAGATACAGTCAGTTGACACGTTTCAGCCTACACGGCTTTAATCATAACTACAATAGAACATGAAACTTTGAAATGTATAGTGGCTAAAAATGACAAAGGCTCCACCTACTAATTAAATCAATTGATGAGAATGATTGCAAAAAAACAGCTGATACAATTGCAAAGGATAGATGGTTGTAGGGAGAGGTGCAGACAATTGGCAAAAACATAATTGCACACAAAGAGGAATCCAGGAAGAGAGGCAACCTATTGTGCATGCAAATCCAGATCTCATCTCACATTTAACCCCATCACCTAGTCTTTTTGCCTCATCAAAGAAATGCCAACCCACCTGGCTGTCATGTCCAGGGAGTTATCCGTGTAATACAAAGACTGGCAGGTACTGCCACATTAATATGTCAGGTAAGACTTTCTTCTCTATGGTTACAGGGGAAGAATTTTTCATGAAACAATATATAAAGTGTGGCACTAATTATGTAGTCTACTGTGCAGCCTGCAATATGTGGGTTGCACGTCACGCTCTCTAAGGACCCGAATAGGAGAACACTATTGTAACACAAATCATTTAAATGTCAAACACATTTCTAACGTGACACACCATTTTAGGGACTGTCACCAAGGTGATCTCTCCACATTTAGATTTAGGGGGATAGAGAGGCTTTCTCACTTGCCAGGAGGAGGAGATATAGAGAGGAGGCTTTTGGGAAGAGAGGCTTGGAGGATTTTTAGATTAAAGACCAGATCTCCCCAGGGGTTAAACATAAGATGGAGTCTATATTTGCAGGAACAATAGGTTGCCTCTCTTCCCGGATTCATCCTCTGCGCGCAATTACTGTATGGTTTCTCTTTACCTCTCCTTTCAATGTACAGCCATCTGATCATACTGTTATTTTTATTTTTCATTTTTGTTTATTATTTAAATTTTTTTCTTATATTGTTTTCTATGATGTCTGTGTGTAAAGCATATTGGCTTATACATCAGCTCCTTTGCAATAGTACTAGCTGTTTTTTTTTTTTAATCATTCACATCAATTGATTTCATTAGTAGATGGAGCCTTTGTCATTTTAGTCACTATATATTTCAAAGTTTAATGTTCTATTGTAGTTGATTAAAGCGGTTGTAAAGTCAGAAGGCTTTTTATCTTAATGCATTCTATGCATTAAGATAAAAAGCCTTCTGTGTGCAGCAGCCTCCCTAATACTTACCTGAGCACATCTCGATCCAGTGATGTTGCAGGAGTGTCTTGGCTGCCCAGGACTCTCACTCCTCATTGGCTGAGATGACAGCAGGGCGCCATTGGCTCCCCCTGCTGTCAATCAAAGTCAGTGAGCCAATAAGGGGAGAGAGGGGGCAGGGCCATGCTGCGGCTCCATGTCTGAATGGACACAGGGAGCTGCGGCTCAGATCGGGTACCCCCATAGCAAGCTGCTTGCTGTGGGAGTACTCAACAAGAGGAAGGGGCCAGGAGCACCAAAGAGGGACCCGAGAAGAGGAGGATCAGGGCTGCTCTGTGCAAAACCACTTCACAGAGCAGGTAAGTACAACATGTTTGTTATTTGTAACAAAAAAAACAGACCTTAATATCACTGTAAAGCTGTGTAGGCTGAAACGCGTCAACTGACTGTACCTGCATATTGTACACTGTGGTTTCCTAAATAGAAGAAAGATTTTAGAGCAATATCGGTTGTGCGGATCATCTTCATGGATCGTTACTTTCATATGGGTGACTGTGGATCAGGTGGATCAGTAGCACTGGAATTTTTGTTTGCACTAATGTGTAACAATAACTTAAAGTGTTACTAAACCCATAGCAGTAAAATCAGTCTGTATATGCAGTAAAGCATGCTTGTTATACTCACTGTGGAACCTAAGGGGTTAATCCTATGCATTGTGTAAAATTGAGCCTTTATGCACAGATCCTCCTCTCCTTCCACTGACTCCAAAACATGTCCGGATAAGACAGAGCCTTTGGAGTCAGGCTGCATATGCTCAGTTTGGTGTGTGTTGCTAGAGAGTTTTTTTTCTTGGGAGAGTGCATATGATCAGCACAGGGCCAATCAGCATTGTCCAGTCAGAGGGTCAGGGGTCCTGTATCCTGATAGAACAGCCAGTGCAAGTAGGAAAACTCCTCATACAAGCTTTAGCCAGGCATTGATAGAAGTCACAAGACTGCTATATACTGCTGATGTAAAAAGGTATTTAGCAGTTTATATTTACTATAATAATTGCATTTACATGTTCTGTGTATTGTGGGAGACCAGATATGGTGAATGCAGGGTCCTGGGTTTAGTAACACTTTAAAAAAAAGAGAGATTTCACAAGATCTCCCTGGATGGCACTAGTGATGTAGCTTTCACCAATGCCCCAGGGAAGCAAGAAGGTGAGATTACATAAAAATACATCTTTTAATAAACACAGGAGCTGAGAATGCTTTCACGTCAGAACTGCATACACCAAGGCATTTAGAGTTCAGGGAAGAAAGGTCCACTTCATGGATGGATGGGACTGACACAAAGAAGCGGTAGTACTTACAATTTATTAAAATGCAAGGGAATGATAAAAAGTTATATATGGTGTTACTGCTATTAATGTTGCAGGGTTTAAAAGTGTAACACAGAAGATGAAATAGCTTTAACAAGTTTAGGGTATAAGTCAGGGACGTGGAAAATGGCATAGCTAACAGTCCATTAGGGAAAAAAGTAGTGATATAAAAGAAGAACGTTTCTTAATCAATAGAATTCTCTACTTTAACATTAATATCACTGGAATATGTGAACAGGCTGCACTTGGAGAAGCGTCCAATTGGCAAGGCCCAACGCTGTTAACCTGTCTAGGACCCTGTTTAATCTTAATCCTGCTCTGACCACAATGTGTCAATGTTTGCAGCCTTGGTGCAGCACAAATACTGCATTAAATGTGCAAGTAGCATTTGCAGAAATAAACATGAGGTTAGATGTTGTCAGTGGTTGCCTTGGAAACAGAATTCATTGCAATCACAGATGGTAACATTCTAATAAAGAGCTTTATTTGCTTGTTTCTTCTGCATCCATTTTTAGATATGAACTGAAGATCCATAGGCAATTAACAATTTAACTTCACATAAGTTGTTATTTAAAGCTTTCTTGGCCACGGGCAGTTTTCTCTTTCTCATTAGGTGATGTTCCAATAGTTAAATTGGGGTCATGGCTCTTATCAGAGCATGTCAATTATACACGCAGATGTGCCCCTGTGTAGGAGAACAGATCACACTTTCTGCTTTTTGCTTGTGTAGCGACAAATATTCCTCTCTGTATTCATGTGCTTGGTAATTCATAATTATAAGATCTGAAGGTATTTTAATGAGAAATTCTTAAAAATAGAATGATTTTACTTACTTTACGCTAGCAGATTATACATACATAGATATAGCCTATGTTGGTGATGAAGGCACATGAAAACGTAATTTTTTTTCTGTTTACCACTCAAAAAAAATCAGTGCCTGGAGTTGATGCAGATTATTATTTATTTCAGGTGTTTAAATAGAGCAGACAATTTATGCAGCACTTTACATGTGGAAGATTCACATTAGTCCCTGCCCTCAGGAAACTTACAAACTAAGGTCCCTACTTCATATGCATACAAGGGCTAATTTTAGACAAGAGACAATCAACAAGCATATCTTTGGAGCATGGGACAAAACCCTCAAATGCCATACAAGTAGCATCCTGGTTGGAATCCAAACCCAAGGCCCTAGTGCTGCAAGGCAAAACTGCTAACCACTTAGGCTCCATTCACACCAATGCATTTTTTTATGCTTTTCTCATGCTCTTTGCAGAAATGCTTTTTTTTAACATGGGCTCCTATGGAACACATTGACATCAATGCATTTTTGTGCCCCTGCATTTTTGGAAAGGGTCAGAGACTTTTTTAAATGCAAAACAGTGCTTTTTTGCTATTTTTGGTTCTACAGATTTCAATGGAGAAGCTGCAGAAAAGCATGTAGTGCGGTTTTACTGCGATTTTGAAGTAATTTGCGGTTTTAAATCTTTCCAGCAACAAACCCCCCCAAAAAAAGCCTTAGGCTCCATTCACACTAATGCGTTTTTTGATGTGTTTTGCATTTTGCAGAAGTACAGGGAATTTTTTTAACATGGGTTCCTATGGAACATGTTCACATCAATGCATTTTTGTGCCTTTGCATTTTTGGAAAGGGTCTGGGACTTTTTTCCCACAAAATGCAACATTTTGCATGTAATAGACTTCAATGGGCATGCAAGGAAAACGAAAAATGCATAGATGTGAATCGAGCCTAAGCCAGTTTTCTGCTTCATTACGAGCCAGAATTGGCAGTTCTTCTTTTATGTCTGGTTCACACCTATACAGTTTGCAGTTTGCATATTCCAAGTGCATTTTGCATTTTTCAATACACATTTTTCACCCATTGAAGTCTATGGAACCAAATTAAATAGATTGTAGTGTGTTTCTGCAAAACTGAAACACACTAAAAAATGCATAGGTGTGAACCAGACCTTAGAAACTTTAATACATAAATTTAAAAGTGAAGATATTTTGAAATGAGGCTGCTCGGTGGTGGAGAACTGGTAAATCTAAAGGGCTGATATGAACTCCTGTGGGCAGTTTAGATTTTTTAGCCTTGCATCAGTGGCAAATTGAAAATCCATATTATGAATACTCTGCAATCAATTCCCAGTGTTGTACTCAGTCAGTAGTTGTGCCAGTTCTGGAAACACGATAGCTAGTTAAAGCCAAAGTTAAGGTATTTTTTTGTAATAAGCACAAAGGCCAGTACTTACATTGAACATTTACATTAAGTGTCCCTTTTTGCTGGTGCCGGCTGTCCTTGTTGAAATCTGAAGTCCTCTGCTCCCTTCCCCCAAACCCCAACACCCCATATTATCCAGGTGCTTCTGGGTTACAAGTTCTGGAGCTGTCATAGGCATTCACATCTGGTGTACAGAGAGGAGCAGCAGGAAGGTGAGCGGGGTCCGGACTGGAGCGATGCAACTAGCAGACGGCACACATGGTGTGCAACATGGGAACGCTATAGTGAAAGATAAAGTCCAAAAACATTGCAACCTCTTGCATAAAAAGCACATCTGTCTGGTGGATGCCAGGCTGGAAATAGATACTCCCTACCCATTAGTGTTACCTCCTCATCACAAAGTAGATCTGATTTTGTCTTTTTGACTTCAGTCAAGGAGATCCATTTGAGACAATAAAAGAAACAGCCTTTCTGGAAAACATTGAAGAAAGTTATAAGCGCCCTCCAACAAAAAGCTGCTACGTCTTTGAAGGAGATGGAAATGGGGCACCTGATGGGATGCACTTTCCTCTCTTACTCTCTCCTCTCAACACCCAGACTTGTGGAGCTTCCTTTCCCTTTTACACTATGATCCACGGTATCTGACATGGCTGGTTGTGAGATAAACCGTGGCAACCAGGGATGTTGCTAGGGGGGGAAAAGACCAGGGACCCAGCCTGAAGAAAAGCAGTGGAAAATGGGCGCGGTCTAAACTAAATAGTGGGTGTGGCTCAAGGTGGCGTAGCTTAAGGGGTTGTGGCTTGCGCCTGAGATGAACGAGGGGTGAAGGAAGAAAGAAAGAGATAGGGAGGGAAGGAGAGATTAGAGAAGGAAGGAAAGAAAGAAAGAGGGATGGAGGGATAGCAGGCCCAGATCCTACACCACAATAGCAATATGTGTATTCCAGAAAGTTTAACAATCAGCAGATGAAGATACTGCAAACTCCTGGTGTTAGCGCTTCAATCATCCTGGAACCATGGTTGGTATGGCGTCAGGATGATTGAAGTGTATTATTTCTATTATTACATTGTAATATAAAATGAAATAGTTCAACTCACCATAATGCAGAATCAGTGGGAGCCCCGAGTGTGTCACTTGCCACCGTCGCCTGCCACCAGATGCCATCAGGTGTCCCCAGCAAAGTCCCTCTTTACATCACAGGTGACCCCAGCAGAGTCCCTCCTTCCATCAGGTGCCCCCAGCAGAGTCCCTCCTTCAATTAGGTGCCACCAGTGGAGTCCCTCCTTTAATTATATGCCCCAGTGGAGTGCCTCCTTACATCACATGTGCCCCCCCCAGCGGAGTGCCTCCTTACATCACAGGTGCCCCAGCGGAGTGCCTCCTTACATCACAGTTGTCCCCACCGGAGTGCCTCCTTACATCACAGGTGCCCCCAGCGGAGTCCCTCCTTCCATCAGGTGCCCCCAGCAGAGTCCCTCCTTCCATTATGTGCCCCCAGCGGAGTCCCTCCTTCCATTAGGTGCCCTCAGCGGAGTGCCTCCTTACATCACAGGTGCCCCCAGCGGAGTGCATCGTTACATCACAGGTGCCCCCAGCGGAGTCCCTCCTTACATCACAGGTGCGCCCAGCGGAGTGCCTCCTTACATCACAGGTGCCCCCAGCAGAATACCTCCTTACATCACAGGTGCCCCCCAGTGGAGTCCCTCCTTACATCACAGGTGTCCCCCAGTAGAGTGTCCCTCCTTACATCACAGGTGTCCCCCAGCGAAGTCCCTCCTTACATCACAGGTGTCCCCCAGCGGAGTCCCTCCTTACATTACAGGTGTCCCCCAGAGGAGTCCCTCCTTACATCACAGGTATCCCCCAGCAGAGTCCCTCCTTACATCACAGTTGTACCCCAGCAGAGTGCCTACTTACATGACAGGTGTCCCCCAGCGGAGTCCCTCCTTACATCACAGGTTTCCCGCAGCAGAGTATCCCTCCTTACATCACAGGTGTCCCCCAGCGGAGTGCCTCCTTACATGACAGGTGTCCCCCAGCGGAGTGCCTCCTTACATGACAGGTGTCCCCCAGCGGAGTGTCCCTCCTTACATCATAGGTGTCCCCCAGCGGAGTGTCCCTCCTTACATCACAGGTGTCCCCCCAGCGGAGTGTCCGTCCTTACATTCCAGGTGTCCCCCAGCGGAGTCCCTCCTTACATCACAGCTGTCCCCCAGCGGAGTCCCTCCTTACAGCACAGGTGTCCTCCAGCGGAGTTTCCCTCCTCACATCACAGAGAGCTGATGTGGGGGCAGTGAGAGATGATGACCTCAGGCTTCGACATTACAGAAGCCAGGCAGTGAGGGCGGAAGAGCAGTGATGTGGGGCGGGCAGAGAGAGATGATGTCATCTCTGCCCGCCCACCCCGCTTGCTCGCTCGCTCGCATGTCCCTTATGCAGGCCACCCGCGCCTGTGTGAAGCCGCCTGCTCGCGGCTCTGTGAAGCTGTCTGCCCAAGGCTCTGTGAAGCTGCCCGCGGCTCTGTGAAGCCACCCATTCGCGGCTCTGTAAAGCCGCCCACCCAGTATTAGGGACCCAGGCGGACACTTGGGGCTATGGCCAGGACATCTGGGACTTCAGCCTCGATAGCCACACCCTGGTGATGCCCCTGGTGGCAACCATTCTCCATATGAGTGTACCTGTGTCTGCAGTGTTCCATAGATGGTAATAACTACTGCTTGTTTGACCTCTGAGATGGAGGGTCAATAATATATGGTAAGCTTCCCTACTCTCAGAGGCAAAGGTTTTCACTGGGGGAGCTTAATTCACTGAGGTGTTGGACCCCTTGATGACAGTATAAGGAGATTTCTTCACTCACTAATTCTCATGGACTTTATTTGTTATTCCATATTTGTTTGAATGTTTTCTACATAAGCATATTTCTGCATTTATGCTTACTATGGCAATGTCACATGGTTAAGTCGCTGCTTTGTACGCACTATTTTTATTTTTGAACACAGCATTAGCACGGTTTCTGAATTGATTTATAACAAAAAAAATGCCTATGCGTAGGCTTTAACCCTGTGGTCTTGCAGCTCTTGAGTCAATTGTCCACTTTCCAGCATGGGCGTCATCCGCAAAAACTTGTTCTTTCTGTGTTTGTGGTGGATATTACAATGTTCTGCACTCACAGTTACACACTCTGAGGAAGATGTATGTGGTTAAATATGGCACCTCCCATAGGATTTTAGGTCCAGCATGAGGTGTTCCCAAGATTACAGAGTATGAAGGATTAGTGGGGCAGGTTACTCTATGCAAGGTGAGGACAAATCCTTGGATTGGTGAGCTGTGTTTCCTCATACATAGGTTCCAACTAATGAATAGTTTTAGATTTTGAAAGTTTCTTTGTTGTTATCCATAAAATGATTCCTGATTTTAAAAACTAAACAACTTCACAATAAAATACTTTACTATTTAAATCAGCAAGTTCTTACCATCTTTTCATGTTATTTTGATGTTTTAAAATAAGCACTACACACTGCTTTGTAAATGGGGTTGGGAAGAATCTTTGAAAATGTTCAGGGTAAAGTATAATATTTTACAGATATTCTACCTTGTTTCATTGTTCTCCATTATACCAGCAATATGTGCTTGTGGCCTTATTCAATAAAAGTATTTTTCTCATTCTGAAATACAGTAAGCTGTAATGATCAATTGGTATCCATCTTTGTGGATCACTGGTCTGACTTCAGAGTGAATATTGATTGGTTACAATGGGTCATTGAACATCTAAATTTGCACTTGTGTGGAGCTGGCTGAGAACACCGATCCCCCTCTGTTGAAGGCAACTCATGAGCTAAAGATCCCCACATTGTAGGATGATATGTGCTCAGTTTATACAGATTCCAGAGGCAGTGGGGGCAATTTAATATATTAATAGAGACTGTAAACCAACACAATATGGTTGGTTTACTAAAACTGGAAAGTGCAACATCTGGTCCAGCTCTGACCTGAAATCAGCTTCCAGGTTTTTTTGTCAAAGATTAAAGTGGAGCTCCACCCAAAAGGGGAAGCTCCGCTTGTCTGCCTCCTCCCCCCCCCCTCCGCTGCCACATTTGGCACCTTTTGGGAGGGAGCAGGTATCTGATTTTGACAGATACCCGTTCCAACATCCGGCTCACTTAGCTGCAGCGAACTGAGCTGGAAGTTTGGCCCCCTCCTCCTTCCCCCACAGTTGGCCCATTCACAAAGCACAGCATGCTTTGCACAAGTGCAGTAGGAAGCCATCTGTAAAGCCGCAAGGCCGGTTTCCCTCAGTCAAGATGGCGGCGCAAGCACTTGATGACCAGCTCGGCTGAGCACACTACTGTATTCCTGGACAGGTAAGTGCCCTTATATTAAAAGTCAGCAGTTGCAGTATTTGTAGCTGCTGACTTTTTTTTGTGAAGGAGCCTGAAGCTCCTCTTTAATTGAACAAGCTGAAGTTAGAAGCTAATTGGCTACCATGCACAGCTGCACCAGATTTTGCACTCTCCAGCTTTAGTAAATCAACCCTGATCCCTTAAGTCCAGTTTCACTGCATATAAATCTAATAGATTGATTTAAAAAATTACAGTGTCTGAATTATTGGTTGTTGGAGGTCACTCGGCTTGCACCACCTCTATATACACTATACGTCCACTTTCTTTGCTCCCTATGGTTGTCCAAATCCTTAAAGAGAACAATGAGGCTGCCATTTCTGAACTCCCGTTTTTTAAAATTCTAGTTCCTGGCTGTCATACTGATGTTTTTACTGTTCTTACAATACTGTGTGAGTATAAATAATGTAAAACACCGTGCTTGAGAATAAAAATGTAACAATAGAAGCTGCCAGCACTAAAAAAGTCAAGATACAGACTCCAAGAATTAATATAAAAGTATGAGTGCAACGCTAAAAATGATCAACATCTTACATTATAAATTCAATAAATAAAATAAAGTCCATGAGAAAAGTCTGTAAGCCCAGAGGAAATCACACATCCATAATTGGAGTGACAGAAAACCGACTCAGATGTGGCAAGATAGGGTGAATGATGTCCAGGTGAAGGAAAAGGAAAAACACCCTCAAACACACTCTGTGTATATGTGTTCAAACTGCTTACCAGCTAGCCTTGACCACCAAATGATAAGTGGTCAAACACCATAGTAGGGATATTTAGGTCTCCCAACACCTTGAAGTGGACAATCCACTATCACTATGTCATCCGTCTTTACATCAATACCCTCTGTCAATCTATTCTTCAAGTGTGCAGCAATCTGCTTCTCCCTCTTCCCATACAGGTGTCCTCTTAGAGTTCGTCATCAGTCAGCATCCCTGATCACCACCACACCAGTCATATGATGACACTGTACTGCACTGTCTCTCTGTTCAGAAGAAAACACACTTAGTATCACCATGTCCTTTCTAAACTCTGAACAGAGAGACAGTGCAGTACAGTGTCATCATATGACTGGTGTGGCGGTGATCAGGGATGCTGACTGATGACGAACTCTAAAGCCTCGTACACACTGTGCGACGGTCGTACAACAACAGTCATACAACAGCTTGTTGTACAATCATCCGACCGTTCGTACATGCAATTAGAACAGCTGACATGTGACGGTCGTACAACAAAAGTTGGATGAGCAGACTAGACAACTTTTGTATAACAAAGTGTCATACGACTGTTATACCGTGTGTTGGGTGCAAAACACACATGCTCAGAAGTCAGGAACGCCCGGAAGTGTCCGTTTGTGTAAACCTACGTTCCTAATTCACAAATCCCATGCACCTGACCTTCCTCTTTATACGCTCGTAGCACGAAACCACGTTAGGCTTGGTCGTACGATCGCTTAGTGCACGTCAGTATGTGAGACACAGCAGCCAACATATACGATTTTGGACGTCTGGTCGTACGACCGTCGCACCGTGTGTACGAGGTTTTAGAGGACATCTGTATGGGAAGAGGGAGAAGCAGATTGCTGCACGCTTGAAGAATAGATTGACAGAGGGGATTGATGTAAAGACAGATGACATAGTGACAGTGGATTGTCCACTTCAAGGTGTTGGGAGACCTAAATATCCCTACTATGGTTTTTGATCACTTATCATTTGGTGGTCAAGGCTAGCTGGTAAGCAGTTTGAACACATATGCACCGAGTGTGTTTGAGGGTTTTTCCTGGACATCATTCACCCTATCTTGCTGCATCTGAGTCGGTTTTCTGTCACTCCAATTATGGATGTGTGATTTCCTCCGGGCTTACAGACTTTTCTCATGGACTTTATTTTATTTATTGAATTTATAATGTATGATGTTGATCATTTTTAATACTGTGAGAGTATCTGACCCAGAACACTTTTAAAAATAACAAATAGTTTTCCGTCTCACATTTACAGCATGATGTTGGGTATAAAAGTGAGTCACAAAAATGCCACCAATGGTATCCTTCTTTTGGGTTCACAGATGAAATACTTTACATATACAGTAATTATTTCTTTAAGCCCTGAAATTTTCACAGCTCTGCCACACAGCACAATCCTGACTGGTAGGAATGTGGACCTGATTTATCTTTGCTGCAGTTTCTATTTCATATACAGGTCTCCGGAACCTGTTAATGACTAGTAAGAGGAGAACCAGCACACTTAGGCCTTTAGATTACTAGTTACCTGCTTTCCCCTCCCATCAGCATGCTCCTTGTACTTTAACAGACCTAATTGGCACCTTGTGCTGCTTCTGCCATCCTCTCTGAGCTCTACTGTACAGTAAACTACAAGAGGCTGATACCAAGCCAAATTCTGATGCTTACACTGTTAGCATTGGTAAAAAAAAAATGAATGATATATTAATGATTAGAGAGCTGCATTAATGTGTGCATTTTATATATGCCTGGAGTTAATCATTAAATTATAAGAACCATAAAGCAATCCTGAATTAAGTTGATAGAAAAGTCAGCTATTTAATATCACCTGTATTTTATTTTTTGCAAATTACCTATTGATGGGTCAAGAGTTGTAATTTTCTGAAGGCTATTTGAGATATTTACTAAATGAACAGCATTAGTTATTTAATCAACTTTCTTTGTTGCATCCACAAATTTTTAGAGGATGTGGTCATGATGTGAGTCCCCTACCTGTACTTATCCAAATCTTTATTGCTCCATCCTACTATTGTATGTTATAATTTAGCTGAGAAGTCAGCGTTGTTGTTTTGTAGCTTAGTACAATAATTATCCTGCAGGATCATCGCAGCCTAATGCAGCTCTTTCATTTTTACAACACACAGCGTGATTTTTGCTAACTTCTCTATCATAAATTATTCCCTAAGTTGGAAATACCTGCATGTGAATTATTAAAAGAGCCAGGAAACTATGATAATGCATATCCACATTTATTTTAATCAGCTATTTCTAAACAGCCCATTTAAAATACATTATCTTGTCATTAATGCTGTTCTTTTTTTAACAGTAACCATGGTTATAATAAAAGATGTGCATATGTGGAGATGAGTTATATGTGGATTTTATTTAAAAACTTGAATAGTTGTGGAGAACAAAGCACAGTTTATAAAAAATCAACGCTGACATACAGTACTGTATATGATGCTGTCTGTCACTGGCATTGACAAATCTTTGATTTCCCCGTCTGTAACTTAGTTTTCTTTTACTTGTTAATCTTGCTGTAATTTTCCAGTGAAAATGGCAGTTAGAAAGTTGAGACAAACCATCGAACAATGCTCAGCTACTTTTCGTTTATGTGAAACCGTTTTCCCAAACAGATAAAAAAATGCTGTTGGAACTGCTTAAAATGAGTTAGTGGTGTTGGGTTTTAATTTGTCAGTCACTTACGTAAAGGCCGCCTCTACTAATCAATCTAACACTACCTTCTCCAGACAATTCTGCTGTCCAAGGGTGTCTTCGATCTCCTCCACAGATGAAGGAGCCACCCTAAGACAGAAAGTGTGCTTTTGGATGGATCACCAGTTTAAAATAAAGGGAAAAAGAACTAAGAATTAGTAAGTCGCAGTATATAATATTTTTGTTTTTTGGTTTAGATACAATGTACCGTATTTATCGGCGTATAACACGCACTTTTCTCCCCTGAAAATAGGGGGCAAATCGTGGGTGCATGTTATACGCCGATATAGGGCTGCCTCAGGGAGGAAGGAGGGGACAAGCGCCACCAGATTAGACAGGGCCGGATCTCCTGTGTACTTGGCTCAGCTCGGCTCGCAGTCACACCCAGTCCTACCTCCTGGACTGCTCCTAGCATTGACGTCACATGTCCCAGCATTGGACTGGTGTTATGTCATGTTATGTTTATGACATTGGGCCAGGAGGCAGTACTGGGCATAACTGCGAGCTGAGCCAAGTACACAGGATATCCGGCTCTGTCTAATCCGTCACTGGTGAGGCTGCAGATGGGCACTGATTAGGCTGCAAAGGTGGGCAATGTCAAAGGCTGCAGATGAGCACTGATCAGGCTGCATTGATGGGCAATAGAAAGGCTTCAGATGGGCACTGATCAGGCTGCAATGATGGGTAATGGCAAGGCTGCAGATGTGCACTGATCAGGCTGCAATGATGGGCAATGGCAGGCCTGCAAATGGGCAATGGTAATGCTGCAGATGGGCACTGATTAGGCTGCAATGATTGGCAATGGCGAGGCTGCAGATGGACACTGATTAGGCTGCAATTATGGGCAATGGCAAGGCTACAGATGGGCACTGATCAGGCTGCAATAATGGGCAATGGCAAGTCTGCAGATGGGTAATGGTAATGCTGCAGATGGGCACTGATTAGGCTGCAATGATGGGCAATGGTGAGGCTGCAGATAGGCACTGATCAGGCTGCAATGATGCACAATAGAGAGGCTGCAGATGGGCACTGATCAGGCTGCATTAATGGGCAATGGCGAGGCTGCAGATGGGCACTGATCAGGCTGCATTGATGGACACTGGTGAGGCTGCACATGGGCAGTGATAAGGCTGCATTGATGGGCACTGACCCGTATTTGTTTCTTGATTTAAAATGTACGTTTTTTTTCCTGAAACTTCCCTCTTAAAATTAAGATGCGTGTTATATGCCTGTGCGTGTTATATGTGTGCCTGTTGCGCCGATAAATACGGTAAGTATTTTAGGACATCTTATTCTATGCAAAAGTCTTTGGGAATTAAACAGGTTTCAAGACCTTCCTATCACAGCTTAAATCACCATCACTTGATAGTGCTACAATTTACCCGCTCTGAGTAGCCTCCTGCACATTCCTATTGGCCAGTGATGCAGCCCATCATAATGATAAGCCAATAAGATGTGGGGGGGCTTAGTGGTAAGCTCTGACACTATCTGGAAATAAAATAGCTTGCCATTCAGACATTTAGAGATAAATGCAGGTATGGACAGGCACATGCAGCAGTTCCTTCCTACTGAAAGAGTATCTTCAAAGAAAGGAATGTTAACCGCTTGCCGACTAGCTGCCACAGTTATACTGCAGCAGGTTGGCTCGGCTGTGTGAATCGCCGCAAGTGTACATCCGGCATGTACATGGCTTTCTGTGGGTGCGCACACACCCAGTGGCCAGTGGGGGGAGCCTATTAACGGGTCTGGCAGACTCGATGTCCACCGGCCGTCATTCCCCGCAGAGACAGAACAGGGATCTGCCTGTGTAAACAGGACAGATCTCTGTTCTGTCAGGGGATGACACACAGATCCTGTCTTTCAGTTATTCCGGAAGACGGATCTGTGTGTTGTCCCAGTAAGTCCTTTCCCCATACAGTTAGAGCACACACTGAGGGAACAGAGTTAACCCCTTGATGGCCCCTGATGTTAACCCCTTCCTTGCCAGTGTCATTAGTATAATGTCAGTGCATATTTTTAGCACTGATCACTGTAATTATGTCACTGGTTCCCCAAAAAAAAGTGTCAAAAATGTCAGTTAGGTGTCCAACTTGTCCGCTGCAATGTTTCAGTCCCCCTAAAAATCGCAGATCGCCGCCATTATTAGTAAAAAAAAAAAATAAATGCCATAAATCTATCCCCTATTTTGTAGACAATATAACCTTTGCACAAACCAATCAATATACGCTTATTGGTAGTTATTTTTTACCAAAAATATGTAGCAGAATACAAATTGGCCTAAACTGATGAAGAAATTTGATTTTTAAAAATTTTTTATTGGGTATGTTTTATAGCTCTTTTTTGTTTATAGCGCAAAAAATAAAAAACGTAGAGATGATCAAATACCACCAAAAGAAAGCTCTATTTGTGGGAAAAAAGGACATCAATTTTATTTGGGTACAGCGTCACACGGCCTCGCAGTTGTCAGCTAAAGTAACGTAGTGCCGTATCGATCGTATAGCCTGGTCATTAACCACCTCATGTAGGGACGCCATCATATGACGTCGCTGCTTTGAGCGGTGATATCTGAATTGTGCCAGCAGCTACAGGCACCATTCAGATACCACTTTTTTTCGCCAACGATTCTCTGCAAGATAAAAGTGGTCCTAGCAGTGTATTTACCAAGAGACCACTTTTATCGGTGGCGGGAGAGATGCCCCCCTCCCGCCACTTCCCCGTCATCTCCGCCACTTACTGGACCGTCGGCAGCTCCAGAGATGATCGGGTCCATTTCCCCCCTGCACAGGAAGCCGAGTGAGCGGAAGATGCATAGCCACTTCCTCCCAATGCTCTTAAAGGGGGCATTTTTTTTTTGAACTGTCATTTTTTATAATTCTTTTTTTTTTAGCATTGTACTGTAAATATGAGATCTGATGTCTTTTTGACCTCAGATCTCATATTTAGGAGGTCCTGGCATGCTTTTTTCTATTACAAGAAATGTTTAAAGAACAGTATAAAAATAAAAAAATAAAAAGTAAAATAAATAAGAAAAAAAAATATAAAATCGCCCCTGTCCCCATGAGCTCACGGCCAGAAGCGAACGCATACGTAAGTCCCGCCCGTATATGAAAACGGTGTTAAAACCACACATGTGAGGTATCACAGCGATCGCTAGAGTCAGAGCAATAATTCTAGCACTCTCCCCTGTAACTCAAAACATGTAACCTGTCGAAATTTTTAAACGTTGCCAATGGAGATTTTTAGGTTGCAAATTTTGTCGCCATTCCACGAGCAGGTGCAATTTTGAAGCATGGCATGTTGGGTATCATTTTACTCTGCATAACATTATCTTTCACAATATAGAAAAAATTGGGCTAACTTTACTGCTGTCTTATTTTTTCACTCAAAAAAGTGAATTTATTTAAAGAAAATCTCGCTTGTAACACCGCTGCGCAATACGGTGTGGCATAAAGTTTTGCAACGACCGTCATTTTACTCTCTAGGGTGTTCGAAAAAAAACATATATAATGTTTTGGGGTTTTAAGTAATTTTATAAAACTGGTTTTAACTTGT
Source organism: Glandirana rugosa (assembly GCA_018402905.1). Taxonomy (NCBI): domain Eukaryota; kingdom Metazoa; phylum Chordata; class Amphibia; order Anura; family Ranidae; genus Glandirana; species Glandirana rugosa. The sequence goes on along the minus strand of BLSH010073506.1, from coordinate 20,037 downwards.
TAACGCCAAGTCCAAAAAACAGACTCGGTCTTGAGGTGGTTAAGGGGGTAAATCCTTCCAAGACTGAAGTGGTTAATCTTGAATTTTATTGAGTTGCTTACCTAAAAGTGTAAAACATTTCCACATAGCAAAGTAAATAGGGAAAAGCTGGATTCACGTCAATCATGTATTTTTTTTTTTTACTATCCCTAGCATCTGATTAATTTATCCAAATTAACCCAGCTGTACCAAAAGGCTTGATTTACTAAAACTGGAGAGTGAAAAATCTGCTGCAACTTCGCATGGTAGCCAAGCTTCTACCTGCAGCTTGTTTAATTACAAAAACACCTGGTTTCTGTATAGAGCTGCACCAGGTTTGCAATCACTGCTTTTAGTAAATCAACCTGATATTTACTATTCTAAGAGAACATTCACCTTGTAAATTAAACATTCTGTACAAATTTAGTAAATCCCGAACAGTAAATATGAAGTCACCCGTTCTTTGCCAAATTAAAACAATATTGGGTGGATTCAATAAAGCAGTTGCAACAGATTTTTGGTGACATGACCCATTTAACCCCCCTGGCGGTATTCCCAAGTGTGGCTCGGGGTGGAATTTCAGTACCATTAGCGGTAATCCCGAGCCACACTTGGGCTTGCATCGCTGGATTCAAGGCAGCATTACTCACCTTGTCCTCTGGATCCAGCGATGTCCCCCGCCGTGTCTGCAGGCTGTGTCCTCCGCCCGATGCCTCTGTGTGCCGGGCTCCATTCCCTGCGAGTGTTGCGTCGCACGGGGGCGGAGACCGGCGGCAAATTCAAAAAGTGAAACACACAGTAAACATACAGTACACTGTAATCTGTAAGATTACATTACTGTATGAAAACATTTCACATCCCCTTTGTTCCTAGTGCTTTGCCCAGTGCCCTGCATGCACTTTTATATTATATGTCATTCTTTCTGCCTGGAAACTTGAGAATGTCCATGGCAACCAAAAAGCGTCCCTTTACGTCAAAAGTGTTTTTTGATCAGCTAGAAAACACCGATAGTAAATAAGAATCATTTGCAGAATTGAGTGATACTGATTTTTGGGGAAATTTATCATCAGACTCTGAAAGTGACAACAGCGACATTTCTGCAACTGAGCAAATTTCAGTGTTTTTGGTTTAATTACATTATTGAATACATTTTATTACTATTAGGTTAATATTTTTGATAATTATTTTTAGTTATTATATTATAATTTATGATTTCATGTTTCAAACTTTATCATACCCGGGATGTCTACTAAACTCTTGTTTGGACAGTATATATGAGTCAGGGTGAAAGGTCCCCAGCCTATACCCTAAGAATTTTTGAGAAAATTGCACCAAAAATATACCATATAACATTCCAATTAAAATGTATATCACAATTTTATTGATACATTCAATTAAAAAGACAAAAACATAGAACGTAAAATCACTGAATACACCAATCTATATCACATCCCATGCAAAGGAGAAGGACATTGAAAGGAGTCAGGAAATAGATATCGTAAACATGTTTCGCGGGTTGCCACTTCATCAGGAGGGATATCTACAGTAATTAAGAGTACACAATTAATAATCATCAACATGAGTATACAATGTAATTGGCAAGACAAAATGTACTTATACAAGATATATATCCGGGAGGGATAAGGACATGGCTTGACTTACCCGAACGTCTAGTCAGACCAGGTATGACAGATTTAAGTGAGTTATTCCTAATAATTAAAGGCCTACAATATAAAACGCTTTCAGCACCAAAAATCTGAAATAATCATACTGCCAGGGAGGCCTTCTCCCAGTTCAGGAAAGACTTGCAGCAGTCTCACAAAGCTTTCTAACAGGTGTACCAGATTCAGATCAGATCAGTTCTTATTACCACTGCTTTTAGAATCTGCCACTGTGGCTGCAACTGATGCTGAACTGATGCTGAAATAATTCCTGTCAGTCAACAGATAAGCAGACTGATGGTTATTAGGATTAACTTTGAGTTAGCATAGAGAGAGAGACGCCAGTGGGGAATTTTGTGTTGGAAAGCTGTTACGAAGAATTACATTAGCTATTCTTTATCTTGGATTTCCACTTTGCAAGTGAATTTTCTCCTAGGTTAGTTAACCATTTCAGCGCCGGAAGGATTTGCCCCCTTCCTGACCAGAACACTTTTTGCAAATTTGGCACTGCGTCACTTTAACTGACAATTGCACGTTCGTGCGACATTGTACCCAAACAAAATCAACATGCTTTTTTCCCCACAAATAGAGCTTTCTTTTGGTTGTATTTGATCACCTCTGCGTTTTTTATTTTTTGCGCTATAAACAAAGAGCGACAATTTTGAAAAAAAAACACAATATTTTTTGATCACCTCTGTGGTTATTATTTTTTGCACTATAAACAAACAAAGAGCGACAATTTTGAAAAAAAAAAACACATTTTTTACTTTTTGCTATAATACATATCAAAAAAAAATGTAAAAAAACAAATTTCTTCCTTAGTTTAGGCCGATATATATTATTCTACATATTTTTGGTAAAAAAAATTGCAATAGGTGTATATCGATTGGGTTGTGCAAAAGTTATTGCGTCTACAAACTATGGGAATGGATTTATGGCATTTTTATTATTTTTTTTTACTAGTAATGGTGGCAATCTGTGATTTTTATCAGGACTGTGATATTGCGGCAGACAGATCAGACACTTTTGACACCTTTTTTGGACCGATGACATTTATACAGTGATCAGATCTAAAAATAGCCACTGATTACTGTGTAAATGTCACTGGCAGGGAAGGGGTTAAACTGAAGGGGGCGATCAAGGGGTTAAGTGTGTTCCCTCAGGCTCCATTTATACGGGATGCTATATCAACCTCCCCTGAATGATTTTTTTTGACAGCTAGAAGCTGGCGTCTAAAATGGCCATTTTGCCGCGCTTTGCATGCCGCGTTTTGCCGCGTTTGCGTCTAGGAGCGTTTTTACATTTTTTTTTTTAGAAACTGTAAATGAAATGGTTCTAGACGCAAGTTACCATGTTTAGGCGCATTTAGCGGCGTTTACAAGCTGTTTGGCATTTCAAATGCCTCTGAACTGGCATCTGAATCCATTTTATTGCGTTCCAAAAAAAGCCTTTAAACTCAACTGCCTGGAAATGACCTTAACCACTTCAGCCCCGGAAGGATTTCCAGCTTTAGGACCGGAGCCCTTTTTGCGATTCGGCGCTGCGTCGCTTTAACTGATTATTTTACCTAAGTCTACGGTCAAGTCTCCGTAAACTTTACGGTTTGTCGAACATTTGCGGCGATTTACGCGGATTTGTACCATTGAACGCAGATCTTGGTAAAGTAAATGTCAAAGATTTTTTTTTTTACATTTTTGCGAGGATCTGCGTTTGCGCCGTTTTGCGCCGTACGTTTCGCGCCGTTTTACCGGTAAAATCTGCGGTCGAAGATCGACAGTTTTTTTTAGTAAGTCCCCTCCAACTATATCGTAGGGCATATTTACCTCGGACTCCCTTGTGTGAATTGGGGAACTAGCGGGGGAAGTCAAA
>BLSH010073506.1:1382-16479 GCA_018402905.1 Glandirana rugosa | reverse complement strand
GTCTAGTCAGACCAGGTATGACAGATTTAAGTGAGTTATTCCTAATAATTAAAGGCCTACAATATAAAACGCTTTCAGCACCAAAAATCTGAAATAATCATACTGCCAGGGAGGCCTTCTCCCAGTTCAGGAAAGACTTGCAGCAGTCTCACAAAGCTTTCTAACAGGTGTACCAGATTCAGATCAGATCAGTTCTTATTACCACTGCTTTTAGAATCTGCCACTGTGGCTGCAACTGATGCTGAACTGATGCTGAAATAATTCCTGTCAGTCAACAGATAAGCAGACTGATGGTTATTAGGATTAACTTTGAGTTAGCATAGAGAGAGAGACGCCAGTGGGGAATTTTGTGTTGGAAAGCTGTTACGAAGAATTACATTAGCTATTCTTTATCTTGGATTTCCACTTTGCAAGTGAATTTTCTCCTAGGTTAATTAACCATTTCAGCACCGGAAGGATTTGCCCCCTTCCTGACCAGAACACTTTTTGCAAATTTGGCACTGCATCAATTTTACTGACAATTGCACGGTCGTGCGACATTGTACCCAAACAAAATCGACTTGCTTTTTTCCCCACAAATAGAGCTTTCTTTTGGTGGTATTTGATCACCTCTGCATTTTTTATTTTTTGCGCTATAAACAAAATAAGAGCGACAATTTTGAAAAAAAAAAACACAATATTTTTTGATCACCTCTGTGGTTATTATTTTTTGCACTATAAACAAACAAAGACACCTTTTTTGGACCGATGACATTTATACAGCGATCAGATCTAAAAATTGCCACTGATTACTGTGTAAATGTCACTGGCAGTGAAGGGGTTAAACTGAAGGGGGCGATCAAGGGGTTAAGTGTGTTCCCTCAGGCTCCATTTATACGGGATGCTATATCAACCTCCCCTGAATGATTTTTTTTTGACAGCTAGAAGCTGGCGTTCTAAAATGGCCGTTTTGCCGTGATTTGCATGCCGCGTTTGCGTCTAGGAGCGTTTTTAAATTTTTTTTTTTTTAGAAACTGTAAACGAAACAGTTCTAGACGCAAGTTACCGCGTTTAGGCACATTTAGCGGCGTTTACAAGCTGTTTGGCATTTCAAATGCCTCTGAACTGGCATCTGAATCCATTTTATTGCATTCCAAAAAAAGCCTTTAAACTCAACTGCCTGGAACCGACCTTAAACGACCCTGTGTAAATGTACTGATAAGATAACAAAGAGGAAAGTTCAGGGGCAGCTGAAAAAAAATGCCCAAATGCCTCACAATGTCCGTTTACCAGTAGCAGTGTAAATGAGGCCTCATTGTATTCTAACGGTGTGGGGGCTGGGCTGGCCGGGGCATGACAGATCTGACTGTTCCCGATTGCTGGGAACAGTAGATCTGTCATATGTCCCCAGACAGAATGGAGATCCGCCGTGTTTACACTGGTAGATCTCCGTTCTGCATCTGTAACAGGCGATCGCGGGTCAACGGCGGACATCGAGTCTGCCCGACCCGCGGGCACACTCATGCAGTGTGCAGCGGGCAGGAGAGTGCAAATTCTTCTTCTGCCTTTGGTAAATCAACTCCCATGTCTCCATTGAAGCATATGGATGTTTAACCATTTGCGGACCGGCAGGGCACCCGCTCTGTGCCAGATCACGTACCTAGTACATGATCTGACTCTTCTGGGTATGGAGCGCGCTTGTCGACGGTGACCTGCTCCGTTATGATTATACACAGCGGCGGGTATTGCAGACTCGATGTCCGCCAGCGCTCGACGATTACACAGGACACAGACAGAATGGGGATATGCCATGTAAACAAGGCAGATTGTCGTTCTGTAAGAAGGGAGGGTATTGATCCTGTTTTTCTGCAAAGCAGGAACACGGGTCTTTGCCTTCCCCTAGTCAAAGCACCTCACCCACAGTGAGTAAGCACAACCTAGGCACACATTTAACACTTTGATCGCCCCTGATATTAACCCCTACCCAGCCAGTGTCATTAGTACAGTGACAGTGCATTTTTTTAGCACCGATCACTGTATTAGTGTCACTGGTCCCCAAAAAGTGTCACTTAGTGTCTGATTTGTCTGCTGCAATATCGCAGTCCCGCTATAAGTCGCTGATCGCTGCCATTACTAGTGAAAAAAAATCCCATAATTTGTGGATGCTATAACTTTTGCGCAAACCAATCTATATACGCTTATTGGGCTTTTTTTTACCAAAAATATGTAGCAGAATACATATTGGCCTAAATTGATGAAGACATTTTTTGTATTTTTTTTATTGGGTATGTTTTATAGCAGAAAGTAAAAAATATTGTTTTGTTTTTTTAAATTGTTGGTCTTTTTTGTTTAAAGCACAAAAAATAAAAATCGCAGAGGTGATCAAATACCACCAAAATAAATCTCTATTTGTGGGAAAAGAAAAGACAATCAATTTTATTTGGATACAGTGTCGCATGAACACGCAATTGTCAGTAACGCAGTGCCGTATCACAAAAAAAATGTCCCGGTCAGGAAGGGGGGTAAACGTTTCCGAGCTGAAGAGGTTAAACTTTTGTTTTTGGGTGGCATTTTTTTTTTCATCAGAAAGTCTGAACCAAGAAAAAGTTTCTTTCCCATGCGGTGCTGTAAACTGTTAGTTCTTTGCTGTTGGCAAGCTCTTTCAAAATAACTGCTTCTGCACTACAAGGAAGGCAGATAAAAGTGTTAATTAGCTGTATTAAGTCGTTTCAACAACTCCTCATTGTAGTACAGTATCATGATTTAATTAGACTGTAATACATACTTTTTTTTTAATACAAGACTTACAATATTGATACTTCTGTGCAATAGTTGTGCAGTTTAATTCCCTTTTATATCTCCACAGGCTTATGCATGTTCCTTTTTTTGCCTATTTAAATTGAAAGGTAGAATTAGACTTGAGTCCCATTTATTCTAAAGGAGAAATAGGTAATTATCTTGCTACACTGCTTGGATAAGAATATCTAAGCCCAAAAGATTTGTTTTTGTCTTCTTGAATAGACTATGAAAAACAAACCTACCACACATGGTGGCACATAACAGTATCCAACACGGGGTAGCTCTTAGGATTGTGTCCTCGCTAACACATCCTGTCACCTTTTTAGCTTTCAATTGTCCTTTCTTTGTAGGGGGTGTCTTGGAAACCATTATAAATAATAAATTGTCTTTGCGAACGTAAGATATTGAAGCTCCTCTTATGCAAATAAACCTTTAGGTTATCTTGAATTCAAGTTGTGCTTCTGCTGTAAAGTGCTGTGCTTTTCTTTTCAGCAGTATCAACATTGCAATTTAAGTTGTAGCCTAAAAGTCAGCTTAAACTTGAAGAGTGTTTAATAATTAAGCACAGCGCCATATGTGGAGGCAGGATAAGTAGGAAGCTCTTATAACATAGATGTTACATTAAGCCACCCGATCTAGCATGTGCCCAATTGGGAAGATTTTAGCAACTTTATAATACTTTTTTAATATGTATTTTTCAATTTTAACCACTTGCCTACTGGGCACTTTTACCCTTCCTGCCCAAGCCAGTTTTCACTGGGGGCACTGATAGGTGACACTGATAGGCGGCACTGATAGGCTGGCGCTGATGGGCACTGATAGGGGGCACTAATAGACACTGATAGGTGGCACTTATGGGGCACTGATGAGAAGGCACTGATTGGAACTGATTGCCAGCACTGATGGGTACTGATTGGCAGCACTGGTAGGCACTTATTGGTAGCACTCATGGGCATAGACTTGCAGCCCTGATGGGCACTGATTATCACTGTATCAGTGTACATGACCCTTTTAGAGAAGCCAATTATTGGCTCTCTTCTCCCTTCCTCACGCTGTCAGCCTGAGAAAAGGAAAGCTGATAACTGGCTTTGGTTTACATTGTGATGAGCGGTGATTGGACACAGCTGATCACGTGGTAAAGAGCCGCTGATTGATTCTTTACCCCAATCTGTGATCAGCAGTGTCCAGAGTACACTGTGATCACAGAGCATGCCACCCGCGCACCGTGGCGGGCACGATTGCGGGAGGCCGTCATATGATGGCCTCACAGAACTGACCATCCGAGCTGTAACCGTCATTCGGCTATAGTGCGCTCACGGAGTGGTTAAAGTACTTTTTTCAAATGATTACATTTGGGTTTAAAGTTTTAATTGATTAGAAATAAACTATGAGAAAAATAAAAAAAAATGTAGTAATTAATGCATTCTATCAAAAATGTTAACACAGCAGATTGTTTTTTGGATAGAGTATGTAGGCAAAGTTGAAAGAAGAGACAATGGATAGGAGAACTAATGAACACATATTACCCAAATCATGATTCAGCTGTTATTTATTTCCTTTCTCCTTAGTTTTTCCAGCATGGGCACTGCATCTGTCATGTAGGTTCCTGTAATGGTCTACTTGCTGTTTGAAAGTTTAGAGGGGCTGTTATCACTTTAGCAATCCACCCCTCTTTCAACCCCTCATTCACTGGGAGATGTGGCCACACCTACTGAACAGGCACACATCTGAACAGTAAACAAGTTCAGGCACTGTGCTATTCTTTGCATAGTGGAAAATACATAAGTGATATAGACATAGCTGGATCTAGGGGTTGGTGTTGGGAGGGCTGTGCCCGCCCCACCCCCCCACAATTTCAGTTGTGCCCCCATGCTCAATGGAATCTGTGCCCATTGGGCTCCTTCTCACATCCCTGCACTGCACAGCCTGTGCACAAGTATCACAACTCCTCTCCCCCTCCTCCCCTTCCCTTCTCCCACACATAACACAGCTCAGACTGATTTTCTTACAGCCAACCTCTATCTGCCAACTGCTATGCTGCACAGCCATTTTTATTTGAGAATGTCACAATTTTTTTATTTGGGAACATCAGAACTGCAGCAAAGATACAGGCAGCTACACAGTGTGCAGATAGAAGTTGCCTGAAAGAGAATTGATGTGGAGTGTGGAGAAGGAGGGAGGAGGAGGAGGAGGAGGAATGGGAGAGCAGACAGCCCAGAGCCAACATCAATTAAACAGAGGAGAAGGAAAGGAAGTGGATCCCAACAAGATTGTAGATATAAAAAATGGCATGCTGTATTATGTTACATAATACAGCATGCCAGATCACAGACATCTGAACAAGGATAAACTTTGATGTATTTCTTGAGCTCATCATACAAGACCAAGACAAAAGCACCACCCATTCCTCTGAGCACATTGGACCAGGAACCCTTGTAGAAAGCCCTGCTACCCTCATCTCTTGCAATCTTTTTCCAGCAGTTAATTGTGCCACTGTACATAATCTCAGCTCCTTTTCTTCCACACTGCATCATCATACAACGATGGACTGTGTCAAATGGGTAAGAGGCAAAGCTGGCCACTGCTGTTACTGTCTGAGCAATGATCCAGCTGATGATTATGTGTGTGTTCTTGGGATCTGGAAGCATACCTTTAGCTGTGGCGCAAATTCCAAAACAAGCACCTTCTGTAAATGATGATTCCCTGGACAGACACATTGAAACCTTGGTAGAGACCTTTAAGCTTATCGGATCTGAAAATCTTGGCAAGGCAATCACCAAGACCCTTGAATTCTCTGTGAGCGCCGGCCTTTCCAACATCAGCAGCTGGACAGGTTCAAGCAAAGTCAAGTGGGTAAATGAAGCACAAGGAGGTGGCTCCAACAGCTCCATTGGATGCCAGGTTTCTAACAAAGTAACACCAGAACTGGGTCCTCTTGTCAACATTATCAAGGAAGATCTTCTTGTACTTGTCTTTGAAGGCAAAGTTGAGGGCCTGGGTTGGGAAATACCTGATCACATTGGTGAGGTTACCAGGCCAGAAGTACAAGAAACCTTTTTCTTTGCGGATACGGACAATGCAGTCCATGATTCCTTTGTATTGATTGTCAGCTGTGATTTCTTTGTTTACATGTTGGACTTGCAGCAAAAGCTTGACTCGTTCAATGGGCACTACAGCGGTCTTGGAGATAGCAGCAGTCACACCACCAGCCAAGATGTCCTTGAAGAAGAGATTGCTGTGTCAGTCATGATGGTGGTCTGTGTTCGGGGAGAGTGGCTCTTACTGCAGCACTGAGCGTCCGAAGGCTGGGCTATTTTAACAGAAAATGTGCACTTTTCAGAGGGCTGGAAATACTTTTGTGCATTAGCAGCTCACAGGGAATAGGATGTAGCTAAAAAAGGGAAACCCATACATCTCGTAGCAAGCACCCTCTACTGAACAATGCCAGTAGTGAATACAGGTTAACAACCAATTACTTTTTTCTTTATTTTTCATTGCCGGTGTTCTGCCACAACAGTCAGCTCCCCAAAATCACCAACCACGTCATTTTCGGTGACTCTTCAGCAACAATTGCAGATTTCGACGACTCATCTGTATTCACAGAATACTGGCAGCGTATACACTATGGTACACGATATAATGAGTGGACATTGTTAGTCTACCCGCTATTAACCAACAACATGGCCGACTCCAAGGCAGTGACAACTTTTTTACTCCTTTGCCAGTGTTCTGTCAAAACAGCAAACTCATTGTGTACCATGGTGTATATGTTGTCGGAGTTCTGTGAAAACAGGCAAGTCGTCTAAATATGCAATTACTGCTGCTGGAGAGTCACTGAAAGTGACGTGGTTGGAGATTTTGGCGAGTTGACTGTTTTGGCAGAACACGACATTCTTTTGTTTACATTCAGCTGATGAGTCATCGATTGTTAAGGACAGGATAATTTGAATCGTTCTGAAAATTTGGAATTAGTTAGAAAATGAATAAATGAAACTAAACTAATTTTAACTAAATTCATTACTACTATAGTTTTTTTGGAAATGCATGCAGGACTGCAACTGATGTCTTCCATCAAATGCTGAAGGCAGGCATGTCTGTAAGCTGCATGCATTCCCCACGTTGGGTTTATTGAACCTTTCATTGACACTAGATCAGATCTATTCACATTGTGCCCACCCGAGATGCAAGCAAGATAAAAAATAAAAAGCAAATAACAGAGCTATACTATAATTAAATTACTCTTGTGCATAATTTTAAGAGCTGTCCACCCACATCTAATGCAACAGTTCTTGATAGTTCAGTTCAGTCCTTGGATAATAAGCCAGATTTTTAATAGAATCATTTACAGGTTCTTTTTGCAGGAAAGCTAACATAGGCCCACATAGCAGATAACAAAAGAGTGTGTGAAGGCTTTTGAAATGAGGCTAGGTCTCGCCTGACTTGCACAGGAACACGGCTCATGTTTCTGTGTGATTCCTGAGCAAATCAGAGGGGTGCAATTCCCAACTCATTCATTTGAATGGGCTGAAATCACACTGCGTCTAGTGCAGGGTAACACACTGTGTTCCTGATCTGCATTTGGGGTATTATTAAGAATATATTTGCACCCGCAGTAGGCAGTGTGTTTTGAGTGCGGTGTGGGAAACGAGCACAGGATGTGCCTTTCCATCACCATGTTCTTGTGTGAACTGGAGCTTATAGAATTTTATGCAATTGAAATTTTTGTAAATAAAAATAGTACCAGTTATACCTGTTATATATGGGCTGCCAAATTGAAAGGGCCCTGTTATATTAAAGGGGTTAGTTCCAAGGGCGTAGATAAGGGGGGGTTTGGGGTGTTCATCCCCCCCAGAACATCCTGCCAAAAAAAAAAAGTGTCTCTGCCCTGTCATCTCTCATGGCGACAGCACAGCAACAACAAACAGGGGAGCACAGCAGTCAGTATTGCGGGCGAAGTTGATGCAGCAGGTCGCGTGTAAGGCACACTATCACAGGCACTTATGTCACGCTGTTACAACCAGGCTGTGCTGGGTTCCCGGCGGACAGATCATAGACACAGTGGGAGCGGGCGGCCTCTGTAGTCCCGCCCACCGTGCCCAACTGTCTCTACACTATGTACTTCCCGCCTTGGACTTCGAAGGAGAATGGAGCAGAGAATGCGCAAGGTAGCAATACTGCTGCTAAGTAAGAACTGAGCCTACCTCTTTCCTTTTTGGCTTGCTTGCTGCCTGAGAGACGGTCATCACAGACCACTTACCACCACTGCTGTGCTGCCATTGAGGCAAGTGAGTCTGTGGCAACTGGCAAAATTATTCACTAATCACTGGATTTGTGGGTTACCATTTTCCACTGCTTGGTTGGTGCTGACAGTCCAGCTTGGCTCTGTCAGCTATGTTGTGGTGCTGACTGCAGAGCCAAAGGGCTGAGGGGTTGCCAGGCACAACAACATTGCTGCCAGAGCCAGGCTGGACTGTTTGTTGCCATTAGTGCCCTGGCCCTTTTTTAATTGTGTTGAAAAGGCAACAATAAGCCCCAATTTACACTAGCATGTGGTACAGAAAACCTGCAATGCAAATTCCGCACAAGGCTGTCTTTAATGTGGGGCAAAAGGGGCAGCTGCCCTGGACCCAGCCCCAGTCATTATTGTGGGGCACAAAGCAGCTGCCCCTTGCACCTGTGCTGTCCGTAAAAAATATGGCAGCCAAATACTACTGGGTTGGAGTTGGACTACAGATGTGCGGCTTGGTTCCCAGCTTGGTGCTCCGTCATCTCTTCCAATTTCCAACCAACCACTGCCTGACATACCATCACGTGACCTCCACATCCCACTAACAGTCAATCCCTCCACCCTCTAACAACCAGACCTGTGATCAGTGGGGAGGAGAGGTGGGGATGGCTCCCCCCTCCTCTCTACAGTCCATGCTGAAAGTCTGGGACCTGTCCTCATTGTCACGTAAGTAAATGACATGTCTGGTGTGTGGAGACACTGACAGCACCTGTTATGGTGATCAGGAAGGACCACTGTGAGTGTTCAGCAGACAATGTACAGGGGTAGGAGTTCAGACAGTACATGGATGGTCTCTGACCATCTCCTGTAGTCAACTTCAGTCTCTGACCATCTCCTCCAGTATGTCTGCAGTCTCTGACCATCTCCTGTAGTACGTGTGCAGTTTCTGACCATCTCCTGTAGTATGTTTGCGTCAGCGCCTTTTTGTTTACCGGCCGGCTGCTGTGTCTATTGCGCATAATCTGCTTTTAAATGTAAGTGCAACATTTTTATCTTTAAATAAATGCATGTGTTACTGGATTACACTATTGGGGTTATATTTACTTCTATGGTACGATCGGGTGAGTGGAGAGACAAACTGTCATCTTAGGAGATACATCCATTGTGGGAGAGATCTCTACAATCCCTGAGGGGACCCGTGGCGGGGTGAATAGCCTACAGTGTTTAACCCTTTCCCATCTGGTGAGAAAAATGTTTGTCTGGTGAAGGATCCACACCTGTTTGTCTGAACATCCTCACACTCGGGGTCTCATATCTTCTACACTGTGTTGCTAGACTGCCTACTTTGAATGTGGACATTTTACCTCCTTATAGTGCTATATAAGCTCTATCAGACATACAGTGAACTGTTGGTGACCGAAGTTTGCAGATTTCCAAAATAGTAACCTGGACTTTGGAGTCTCTACCCTTTTTTCTTTATTATTAATTTTATTATAAAGATCTTTGTATGTTTATAATGTGCTTCTTTTGTTAAAAATTACAAAGGTTGAGTGCAGCTCATACTTTTAAATATTATTGTTTTTATCCTGGTTGTGGATTAAGGCTGCTGCTTACCTTTCTCATTCGATTTTGGATTTATCCAAATGAACCCTAGCGCGGTATAATACACTAAATATACAATTTCATCTACATGCACTCCTTACCTGCATAGGAAGTTTTTTGGTAAAGGTGAACTAACCCTCTAAACCTTAAATGCTAAGTAGCTAACTTTTGATAAGGTACAAATAGCAAATAACAGAATAATTATACAGCTTGTCATGCAAGTATACCGTTTGTAAATAAGCAGTTGTGCTTAGGCTACCTGTTGTGCCTTGTTACAGTTTTACCATCTGAACCGCCTGCAGTCACTCATTAGCTTCAAACCGGCCTATCCTTTACCAAGAATCACATTGCTGTTTTTGTTTATCCCTATAAATAAATCAGATTTTGCTGGTGCTGTTAATTGATGGCTGATTATGTTGACACCTTGCATCACAATTAAACCTTGCATCACAATTAACTCTGTAACTGTCACGTTGACTTCACTGTTGATATGTGTTAATAAAATGAGACTCTTTTCTGGTACTTTCGGTTTGGAAGGGAGACATAAAATGCATGAAGCTGTCCACTAGCGATTCAAGTCACAAGTGAGATAATGATCTTATCCGGGTTCTCTTTTATACTGTAATCCATTAAAAGCAGAGCTAAATCATTATGTCACCAGTTCACTTGACATGCCTATATTCCACACATAAGCTCTACCAGGGATTAATTACAATAGAAAGAGTCTAGTAGATGAAAAAAAATCAGCATTGTAAGCCATTCCTACACTAGATGACATAGCTGCTAACTGAAAAATAAAATGTTTGTTATTATTTATGCTGAACTCCAGGCAAACAGCTAATTACTTTAGATTAAATAAATTTAAGGGCCTATGTCAATGCACATTTGCATTAAAGTAACTCCACTTTTGTTGAGAAAAACACATTCCCCTCTGAGTGATCTATGTGATCTATGTACATTACAGGAATTTTAACAAACTTTGTTGCAGATTCCCACTCAGTGGCGACCCGTCGATCAGGGGCACACAGGCGTAGCCCCCCTATCCATGCGTCCGGCCCCCTAATCTACATACAGGGTGCCGGACCATGGATTCCAATGGGGGGGTGTATTTTTTTGAAGCATGTGATTAGAGCGGGAGACTATAATTGACTTCAAAAAAGGGTGGGCTCGGAGCGCAGAGCACTGTGTTTCAAACCCACCCAGTTGTGTGACAATAGCGAATTAATATTCACTATTATCACACTGATTCTCATCCCGGCCAATTGGAAAGCAGGTCGTGAGACCCATTTCCCAATTGGCTTAAAGGAGAGGCCATTCTCTTGGCCTATGAAAAGGAAGGAGGAAGAGACATGCGGCTGAGAATACGCACAGGCCGACCGACAAAGCCGGGACATGGACACTTGTCAGCAAGGTGAGTGAGCTGGCGATGGGAGGGGGAGGGGGGCTTGGGAGGAATATGATGCGGGGGGGGGGTCTATGGTCATGTCCATCTTCCGCCCCCCCACCGACCCGACAGATGAAGCACACCAGCTGCCACTGCTCCTATCTTTTGTTTTTCTGAAGAAATCACTGTTTGTTCCCCAGTGCCCCTTTGCTAAATGAGTCTAATGGAATTGGTTTCATAATTCTTTACCAGTTGCTGCAGCTGTAGGGCTCTAACGAGGAAAACAGCAGAGTCTGCATCCCTTTGGATGCCATTTTCTATTGGGAGTATCTTACCAAAACATTTTTGTTGCAGAGCATGCCAAAAATCTGACTTGTATCTTAGTGTAGACTTCTGGGAAAATCAGTGAGCCAATCACACAAGCAGGAAAATATGTTTCTGGGGGGCTTTCTGTACACATTCTGTGTACAGAACACCTCCAGGTAGCCATATTGCATTGCATTTTATTGAAAATTAGAACGGCTGCAGATTGAAAAGAAAAGGTAATTTTTAATAACATTCAATTAGAATATGACTAGTGTTGCAATTGTATACGCTATATTATTTTTTGTTTTATTTGCTTTCTTTTTTGCCATGAAAATGGAGTTACCCTTTAAGGCTAGGGGAATGCAAAACCTGCTTAACCTCTCTATAGCCTGCCCCAGGCAGATATACTGTGGCAGGGCTGCCTTCCCGTGCAAAATCATGTACCTATACGTGATTTCATGCACAGGGTCAGGAGAGGCAGACCACCGTTCTGTAAGAGGGGAAAATGGAGATTTTGTGTTTCTGCTGGGCAGAAACACAGATCTCTGTCTTCCTCCAGTCAAAGCACCCCCACACATTTAGAAAGCACTCCCTAGGAGCACACTTAACCCTTTGATCGCCACTGATGTTAACCCCTTCCCTGCCAGTGTGATTAGTACAGTGACAGTTCTTTTATTTTAGCACTGATCACTGTTTTTGTGTCACTGGTTCCCAAAAAGTGTCACAAGTGTCAGGTGTCTGATTTGCCCACCACAATGTCACAGTCCCGCTAAAAATCGCTGCATTACTAGTAAAAAACATAAAATAAATAAAAATTCCATAAATATATCCCATAGTTTGTAGACACTATAACATTTGCATAAACCAATCAATATACACTTATTGGGATTTATTTTACCAAAAATATGTAGCAGAATACATATTGGCCTAAATTGATGAATACATTTGATTTTTTTTACATGTTTATAGTGCAAAAAATAAACCGTAGAGGTGATCATATACCATCAAAACAAAGCTTCTATTTGTGGTAAAAAAAAGGCCATCAATTTTATTTGGGTATAGCGCTGCACGACCGCGTAATTGTCAGTTAAAGTAACGCAGTGCCGTATCGCTAAAAATGGCCTGGTCATGAAGGTGGGTAAACCTTTCTGAAGCTGAAATGGTTAAAGGGGGTCAAATGTATGTCAGAATGAGGTCAAATGCAGGCCAATTTTTGAATACATTGTAAAGTGCTGCGTAAAAGGTTAGCGTTATATAAATCCTGTATATAATAATAATAAAAATAATAATAATCTGAGATGCATCTCAGATAAGCACATAAAACAGTGGCTGATAAATTACAGTATGAGCTACAGGGGGCCTCATATGTGGCCCCTGACATCACCAAAGGGCTGGACATAATGTTCAATGTTCAGAAACTGCAGATCTAATGGAGAAAATGAGAGTCAGAGAGTGTGGACATGTTACGTTTTTGGCTGGGGATATGCTGCAGAAGACAAACTGGGAACATGTTACATGAACCTAGTAGAGATCAATGCTATTACCTAAATCAATGTTCCCACTACAGATTGTTGGGGTCTGAGGGTTGCACATCATCTACCAATGGGCCTCATGTGGCCCTCAGGTCGCAGGTTGGGCCCAGGGTCATAAAGCCTTCCAAACTGCAATTTTATTAGAGTTTAATAAAATGTTCCTTTACCATGCCAGTACACGGCGTGTTTCTTCTTTTGCGTTTCAAAGGGAATGTGGAACTGCTTGCTTTTTCAGGAACACCATTTAAGCCTTTTTCATTACTCTTTATCTTTCATAAAAAGACTGATAACCTGACTTTATGTTGATGTTAACGTAAAGGTCTGCTTTAAGCGAAACATATTAAAAAAAAATCTCTAGACAATTGCTTCCTTTTTAGTGTGTCAGCGTGTGCATGTGCTGGTCTGATGCTGAAATAAGCTAAGTGACAATACTGACCTGGAGGTATTGCTTTCCTGTGTGATCGGTCACAGAATTTCCCAGGAGGGCTTATTTTTCTAACTTGTGAAGACAGCTTCTCAGAGAGAAAAACTTAGTAATAGGATTATTGGTTAAGTCTACTATACAGTGAATTGGAATCATGCTAGATTGAGGGCCAACAAAATGCAGAAAAGCTGACATAAAGTACATCACTTTTCAACAGTGCTCTTTCATTTTATTTACTAAAATATAACAAATCTAAGACTTCATATTTTTCCGATTAACTACTTAGAAAATTGATGCCTTTTAGGAATATTAATGAAATGACAGCTATTGGTAAATATATATAGTGCAGATGTCTATTTTTCAGGCTAACATCAAACAGTTTCAGTGAAGGAGCTTGCGGTTACTGAAAATGACTTAAAAATACTTAAAATATACTTTATATGCATATATCCCTATTGATTAGTTTCTCGTTGTACAAGTCGCTGCATGGGTTATATATACAGCAAACTGATTACGGGCACAGTGTGAAGTCATGCAAATAATTAATTTCTCCAAATCCCTTTAAATTTACATAACATTCATTTGAAATTGTATCAGCCTGAGGCCTGAATACTAACTCTCAAAGCCGAGTCTTGGGTGTTTTTTTAAGAACCAAGTGATGTACAGGTTATGAATAAACCTATGCTTATATATTATTTATTTATTTCAATCATTTTTTCCTCTGATTGTAATAAATAAAAAAAAAAAAGAGCTGTCAGTTTATCCACAGTACTTTCCAGAAAATATTGAACATGAAGTAACTGACAATGTAATGCCCCTACCGCACGTATACAGATGTACTGTAGGACCAGAACCCACATATAGATAGGAACCATAAAAAAACACCATGCAATCAGTTACACTGTTAGGGTGAAAAAAATGCAGGTCAAACAAATTCAACAAAAATAAATAAATAAATAAAAGTTAAAATAATCCCTTAAAATTCATTTGCATCCTTAGAGCTGTGTAACCTAGTAAAAGTATTGAAAAGACTCCTATAAAGTGTGGTTTCATTTGCTACAAGGGAAAAAACATATTTACTGATTCCTGAAAGCAATCAGATAATTCTCTGGATCAACTTTCCACAACTGCATTCCTAATTCATATTACTAGCCTTTGATATTTTGTGCATTTAGAAATCTAATAACATGTTTTAAATAATTTTATTTATAAAATTCACTTAGAATGGTGGTACAGTGAAATCAGAATGTGTCAGAAAAAAAGTAGCCAGGGCTGTGAAAGGGTTTGCGGACTAAGTTAACTTTGTTGCTGATTAAATTACAGAAAAATGCAGAGAATCACAACTGATTCAACTGATTGAGAAATTAAAAATGATAACAATAAAAATGTAGCCATACCCATAGTTTTATGTTTTCCATATTTAGAACAATGGGGAAAGGGGAAGGGTAGAGGGGGAAGAAGATCCACACAAAGGGCAGGATCAAAGGGATTGTTAGAGAGAAAAGGAAAAACAGGGCTGGAGGTATGAGAGTGGGGGGTTTGTTGGGAGAAGGAGGGAGGAAATCCATGATCTGGGGGGATGAGTCCTGTTGGGGAGGTGGGTTAGGTCAGGGTAGCCAGTTATCCAGAAAACATTGTCGCGCCCGCAGCGCAGTTTATAGATCTGCGTACAGCTGCTACTTTGCAGCAGTAAATGTACATGAGGCGGTCGGCAACTGGTTAAAGGGGGGGAGCTGAGGACTGTAATGTGGGGGGAGCTGAGATTATTAAAGTGGACTGTAATGTGGGGGGTGGGGACTGAGCACATTAAAGTGGGGGTTACTGAGGGCTGAAATGTGGGGGAA
>BLSH010073489.1:1753453-1769867 GCA_018402905.1 Glandirana rugosa | reverse complement strand
ACAGCGTTCCAGACCTGTGTGCCTCAGCTCCCTACCTGTTCCTGTGTTTTTCCTGTTTCCATTTGACCCGGCTTGCCTTGACCTGTTGTCCGCTACCTGCATCGACCCCGGCTATCCACGACCATCCGCTTGTCTACTCCTCTGTACCTCCGCTGCCCGCCCGTTAACGAACCTTTGCCTGAACTTGACGATCCGCTTGCCTAACCCTTTTGTACCTCTCTGCCTGCACGTTGCCAACTCTGCTTGTACGACCATTCTCCTGCTTCGCACGACCCTCTGGAATCTCACTCCTAACATCTGTGACCATCCAGCCCTCGTGCCATCCCGCACTCTCGGGCCTCTGTCTACACTACCAGGGGTCCTTGAATCGGGTGCGCAAGAGCGGTTGTTCCCTGCACAAGACAGACTCCACCGTCAGGTACGTAACAGAAGTGCACATGACCGCAACTGGCCTGCACTGCTTGTGCCAACAAACGCAAGTGAGGGGGAAAAGAAGAAGTTCAGCAAATTGTGGAAGCTGTTACAAAGAGGTAGAAAAATGCAGTAAGGAACAATTTCACAAAAAATAGGTTCTACAAAAGTATTGATATTTTTGTAGAATATGGAAGGTAAGCTTTATTCACAACCAAAACATAAGTGAAAACACATTATAATATTCACAGCAGCGCATTAGATCAAACCATAAAGTGCAAGTGCAAAAAAATCAATTTATATATAAATAGCAAAGTCCATCGTCCATCATAACTTGAACATTCTGTTAATGTGAAAGTGAATGCAAAACATCCAACACCAACGAAAATACCTCCATCGATGATATAAGTGCAGGGAACATCCAAAAGAACCGAGGCTCACCAGAATCAGCTCATCAGATGTGTAACACTGCAAAGAGGCACAACGTCTCCGCTCCCAACTCTATACTCCAAGCCGCAGACACTCACGGAGATATAAAAAACAGGGGCTCCTCATAGTGCATTATCATTTAAAACTGATCATTTATTTAAAAAACAAATTGTGCTTACATCAATAAAACTTTAAAATTGCTTGTATACAACAAGTGGCTGTGTGTTCACCCAATCGCAATCAGAGTCCTCTGCATTTGGCTCCGTCACATGCTGATATACTGGATTAGGCGGCGTTACACACTGACGCTGTGGGCACACATCCAGCCTAGCTCTGAGTCGTTGTATGGCCATGCCCTTGACACGTTTCGTCGCTTCCAACTTGGCCACAAGGGGTAGCCATACGACAACATGGCTCAGCCATTATGCTAACTCCACAATATCCACTAGATGGCGCTTCCATGATCCGGCACATCACGGAACAAGCTAACACGGCAACCGTGCTATTAACTCCCCAATCACTGGCTATCCGTATGGTCAATTTTTTTTCTTTCCACCTCAGTCAGTCCATCTCAAAGACCTTTAAACTTAGCATTCATTTTCAGGCTCCGATAAGGGCTTTTCATCACCGTGGTCGTTATTCTATAATTAACTTTATTGAGAATCTATCATCTTTAAATGTCCTGGGGCCGAGCCTCTTTTATTTCTAATATATTGAGAGCTCGCATCCCCCCTTCTGTCCACAATAATAATTGACCCCCCCCTCCGTCCTCCTCCCTCCCCCCCCTTCTCTCTCTTCTCTCCGTAACTCTGCTATCATGTTTACTCCTTTCGGGTTCACTTTATATGTTTAGCCAGGATAACTAGGGGGCCATGGGAAGAAATCGTTGTTCCCCCGTCCCCCTCACACTCCAATAGGTTTCTGATCTCTTGAAATCGTCCCACTTCTCCCATATCCTATGGTGTTTTTCCAACATACCCTCTATTCTATGAATTGTTTCTTCCAGTGTTTTTATCCACTCCACTCTATGGGCCGACTCTATCAATGATGGGGTCTCAGTAGATTTCCACTTTATAGGTATCAAGCTTTTTGCAGCATTTAATAATATTGGTTCCAAAGTATTTCTATACTGTTTTTCAGATTTTTCTGTAGCATGGAATAGACACTTCCAGGGATCTAGCTCAATCTGTTCCCCTGTGATCTCATAAATCGTATCTACAATCTCTCTCCAGTGTTTCCCTATGTTTGGGCAGTAACACCACATATGTGCTTAGGTCCCTGGGGCCCCACATCCCCTTCAACAATTTGGGGGGCCTCTCCCCCAGATCCGTTGTTCTCTCTGCGGCATTACATACCACCTTGCTAGTAATTTATAACTTAAT
Organism: Glandirana rugosa; assembly: GCA_018402905.1. Taxonomy (NCBI): domain Eukaryota; kingdom Metazoa; phylum Chordata; class Amphibia; order Anura; family Ranidae; genus Glandirana; species Glandirana rugosa. The sequence continues at coordinate 1,767,645 of BLSH010073489.1, read as the reverse complement.
TCCCTTGTCCCTTGGTCCCTTGCAATGTTGGAATTCAATCTTAAGATCTTCTCTCTAATTTCCTCATCCTGTTCCACTCCTAATTCTTCCTCCCATCTTTCCAAGTACTTAGGGGTCTTTGGGTCTGCCTCGTCCACCAAAATCTTATATATTTTGGGTACACTCTGTTTTAAGCAATGGGATGTACTTAATAATTTTTCTATTGGTCTCATATTCTCTTTTCCTCTGAGTGGCGGGGGAATAGTTTGTGCAAAGTGTTTACTTTGTGCATACCTCCATTTATCTAGTGGTTTTGATCCCCATTTTTGTGTTATTTCTTATATGTGCAAATCCTATCTCCGTATGGTCAATTGACCCTGCAACCACTGGTTTCTCTAAAAACCCATACGTCAATATGGAAATGACTTTGGATTGCCAGTACTAATCAATTTAGATGAGGGTAAGTGTAGCTGCAAAATAAAATAAAAGTAAAACTTTATTTGCCAGATCAAGATCGATAAGTACTGTCAATTCACAATACCCATCGATCTGACATCCATGTATAACGGAGTAGCATTCAAGCTTCACATTAATATAATATATAACATCAAATAGCCAATAGCATTAATTGATTTGTTTTATCCAAACAATTTAAATGTATTGCATCACTATAAAAACATAACACTCTGTTGTGCTATGAAAAATCCTAATTCAGGATACTATAATATGGTACTTTTACTCTACTTTTACTTTACCCAACTTGGGAATTCTCGATATTAACCCCTTATAGTTAAAGGGAATGTTCTCCTGGGTCACCATCCTAACACCGGAACCTTCTATATTGGTGAGACAAATATAAACAATGAATATATAAAAAATGTAATTAATATTAAAACAATGTCCATATAAACACATAATAATGCAAGCAGAAATCATGTGTATAGCAACGCTAATGAACGAGAACACAAGTCCATAGATTTATATGTGAAGCGACTTTATCCATGTAGCAAACCATCACCACACCACGTGAGAAGACTGGGGTTTCCCCCTATATGGAGAGACTCACCAACAGGTGATTGATCAAAAGCCGGTCATCATAATCCCATAAGGGAAGATAGCCTTCACGCCCCCTCTGCTTTAGTGGAACGGTTCACTTTAATGCAATGGGAAATCTAAGCACTCGTCCTGTGTAAACCAGATTTCTCCTTGAAAATAAGTACATTACCTTTGGATGGTTTATTAAATCACACATACAACAGATTCCCCCCGCATAGGAAATGCACTCACATGGTTAAAAACATCACAAGCATGTAAAAGGCAAGAATCGTAGCATAACAGAGTGTAGTTCGCTTTGGACAAATCCGTCTCACCGCCAGCAAATACGTTCTAATTCGCTCCAACCTGGGGGCCTGAATGTCAAACTTGACGTTAATTGTTTCATTCGTGACTTTTAGGTTGTACCATGTGTTGGTAGTTAGATTTGGGACCAAAGTGCTAGTACTTACTATCCATTAGGTGCTTGTCAATATTGAATGATACTAATTTGGGTGCTTGGTATAATGAGATCTGCTAATAAGTACTGCTCCATAGAAATGTGAAAGTTTTATATATATTTTTTATTTTTTTATTTTTAATTTTAAACTATTTTCTTATGTTTATGTTTATCTTTATGTCATTTTATTGCATAATGATACATAGTGATCACACTGATCAGCCTGATTTGCTGGTTTACAGCATTAGGGGGCGCTTTGAAGTAATGCTTAGGTGCGTGTTATATAAAAAATCGAAGCTTTTACATAAAGTATGCCGTTTTATCAGATTTTTGAGCATGTATGTGGTTACCTATATATGCTTACAATTATAGTAGATGATATGTTTCAATGAATTAGAGGTTTTGCCAGATGTGGGAAAAATTATTTAGGCTAAATCGGTGTTGTATTACACATACATGGGATGATTTTGCTATCGGATTGATCCTTTGGTCTTCTGTTTTGCATTAGACCAACCACTGGTGGTATTATAGGTATGCAGCCTGTGAGAAAGTATAGTTATGAGATCATTATGTATTTCGAATTCCTCACCAATTTTACTATTTGCACATTGCCCCCTGTTTGACATTGTCCTGAATTTGGATATCTGGGTGGGTGTAATGAATTGCGGTATAAAATTTAATGGAGTGAGCTAATCTCCTAATACCTGTAAAACCCTTGGTCAGAGGCAAGTTGTGGTTATGGCTGACTGCATACAGCTAAGAGTTAACAGCTTTGCCGGCCACTTGTGTATATAAGTTTGACGCTGCGACGTGTGGCCACGCCCTCAGACGAAGTGGTGACAAAATGCGTCAGTCGTGACCACACGGCTGTCAATCACGTCTGCTTGGACATTCTATTAATTACTATTAGTGGCTGCTATATTTATGTCAGTTGATTGTTATATTTTAATGAATTTTTCCATGAATTTTTCCCAAATTTATGGTATGGTCACCCTTGAGCGCTGATATTTGGGTCTAGAGTAGAGTTGAGCGAACCCGAACTGTAAAGTTCGGGTTCGTAACGGACTTTAGGGTGTTCGTGTCCTGAACCCGAACCCGGACATTTGAGAAAAAGTCTGGGTTCGGGTTCGGGGTTCGGGTATTTTATTTGCGCCTTTTGAATAGCTGCAGGGCAGCCAATCAACAAGCGTTTCACTCGTTTGCCCTTAGAAGCCATCACAGCCATGCCTACTAATGGAATGGCTGTGATTGGCCAGTGCATCATGTGACCCAGCCTCTATATAAGCTGGAGTGACGTAGTGCTGCATGTCACATCATCTCATACTAGTGTAGGGAGAGGATCCTGCTGCTGTGAGGGACAGATTAGCTTTAGAAAATCATCTCATACTAGTGTAGGGAGAAGATGCTGCTCTGAGTAACAGATTAGATTTAGAAAATCTGTTAAAAACAGCGATTTATTGGTGGGTGGGTGCTAGAGGAGATTTTGGTTTGCTAGAGTACATTTTGTTTGCTAAGTAAAGTGCCTCATGTAAAACCTAAGCAATTTTTCTGTTTGTTAGGTGGGTGTTTGCAGCCATTTTTGCAAGTGCAGTGCACTTGCAACTGCTTGTGTGTCAGGGACACTACTTTAATCTTGTTCTGTTAGTTCAGTTGGCAACATTTTGGCAAATTTAAATACCGCTTTTACATTGCAGTTAGACAAATTAAAATTTTTTTGTGCAAAATATTACATTTGCGGCCATCGGGGCATTTCTTGCACAAAATTAAAAAGTGCGTCTACATTGCTGGTTTAAAAAAAAAAATTCTAAAATACTACATTTGCGGCCAGTGGTGCATTTCTTGCACAAAAATAAAAAGTGCGTCTACATTGCTGGTTTGAAAAAAAAAATATTCTACATACTACATTTGCGGCCAGCGGTGCATTTCTTGCACAAAAATAAAAAGTGGGTCTACATTGCTGGTTTAAAAAAAAAGAATAATAAATAGTGCTACATAGTACATTTGCACCTTGCTGTGCATTTCTTGCACAAAATTAAAAAGTGCGTCAACATTGCTGGTTTAAAAAGAAATTTAAAAATAGTGCTACATAGCTCATTTGCACCTTGCTGTGCATTTCTTGCACAAAATTAAAAAGTGCGTCTACATTGCTGGTTTAAAAAAAAAAAGAATAATAAATAGTGCTACATAGTACATTTGCACCTTGCTGGGCATTTCTTGCACAAAATTAAAAAGTGCGTCAACATTGCTGGTTTAAAAAGAAATTAAAAAATAGTGCTACATAGTTTATTTGCACCTTGCTGTGCATTTCTTGCACAAAATGAAAAAGTGCGTCAACATTGCTGGTTTAAAAAAAAAAAAAAAATAGTGTTACATAGTACATTTGCACCTTGCTGTGCATTTCTTGCACAAAATTAAAAAGTGCGTCTACATTGCCGGTTTAAAAAATAATATAAATTTGTGCTAAATAGTACATTTGCGTCCAGAATGAGGAGAGTGTCAAATAAGGGACATGGTCATGGTGCTGCTGGTGCTGCTGGTGTTGGTGGTGTTGGTGAAGCTCCTGTTGCAAGGAGAGGACGTGGTCGATCTGTGCCAGCTACACGCACAAGTGAAACACTTTCCTCAGGTGCGAGTAGCCGACAGAACCTTCAACGTTATACGGTGGGCCCGAATGCCGCTCAGCGAATGGTGAGGTCAGAACAAGTACAGGCGATAGTAGATTGGGTGGCTGACAATGCCTCCTGTTCCTTCACATTGTCTCCCACCCAGTCCCTTGCTGAAAGCTCAGAGTTGGCACCTGAACCCCATGGCCAATCTGTCTTTCACCTCAGCCCCTTGTAAATCAGCCAAGCAGTCTGAGCCCCAAGTCATGCAGCAGTCTCTTGTGCTTTTTGATGACTCTGCTTGTGTGCTTTCTGTGGACCATCCACATAGCCCTGTCCCAGAAGTGGAAGACAATGAGTGCACCGATGCCCAACCACTTCTGCTTCAGGATGAGGACATGGAAACACCACGCAGCACGTCTCTGATGATGACGAAACACAGGTGCCAACTGCTGCAGCTTTCTACAGTGTGCAGACTGACAAGAAGGGCAGTGGTGAAGAGTGGGTGGAAGATGAAGTGGAGGATGATGAGGTCCTAGACCCCACATGGAATGAAGGTCATGCGAGTGAGGTGTGCAGTTTGGAGGAAGAGGTGGTGGTCGCACAGAGGCACCAGCACAGCAAAAGAGGAAGCAGGTTGCAACAGTGGAGCGATCGTCCCCTAGACAGTACGCCTGCTACTACCCACTGCACCCAGGGACCTAGCACACCAAAGGTAGCTCAAAGGAGTTCTGGCGTGCCAGTTATTCAGACAATGTGCTGACGACAAGACACGAGTGGCTTGTACGCTGTGCAATCAGAGCCTGAAGCGAGGCATAAATGTTCTAAACCTGAGCACAACCTGCATGACCAGGCATCTACATGCACAGCACGAGCTGCAGTGGAATAAGTACCTCAAAATCCAAGAAAGGTCTTGGGCTCCTCCTGTTTCCTCTTCTGCCTTGGCCTCTTCCTCCACCTCTACAGTGCCAGTGTCACCTGCCACCCAGCAAACAGACGATGTGATAGCAAGGCCACCATGTCCGCCACCGTCCCCAAGCATTTCCACACGGTCTCATGGAAGCTTACAGCTGTCCATCTCCCAAACACTGGAGAGAAAGAGAAAGTACCCCCCTACCCACTCGCGATCCCTGGCCCTGAATGCCAGCATTTCAAAATTCCTGGCCTTTGAAATGCTGTCATTCCGTCTGGTGGACACGGACAGGTTTAAAAATCTGATGGCGGTGGCTGTCCCACAGTACGCGGTTCCCAGCCGCCACTACTTTTCCAGGCGAGCCATCCCTTCCCTGCACAAACAAGTCGGGGACAAGATCAAGTGTGCACTCCGCAACGGCATCTGTGGCAAGGTCCACATAACCACTGATACGTGGACCAGTAAGCACGGACATGGACGCTATATCTCGCTAACTGCAGACTGGGCAAATGTAGTGGCGGGTGGGCCTGAGGCGGATAGCAGTTTGGCGCATGTCCTTCTGCCACTGAGGATTGCAGGGCATTTCTCTTTGCCTCCTGTTGCTTCCTCCTCCTACTCCGCTTCCTCCTCCTCTACCACCTCCTCATCCGGTCAGCGTAACACCTTCACCACCAACTTCAGCACATCCAGGGGGAAATGACAGCAGGCTGTTTTAAAACTGATATGTTTGAGGGATAAACCCCACACTGCGCAGGAGCTGTGGACGGGGATTGAACAACAGACCGATGAGTGGTTGTTGCCACTGAACTTCAAGCCCAGCCTGGTGGTGTGCGATAATGGGCCAAATCTCGTAGAAGCTCTGGGCCTAGCCGGTTTGACGTACATCCCTTGCCTGGCGCATGTGCTGAATTTGGTGCTGCAGAAATTTCTAAAAACTACCCGGATCTGTGCGCGCTTTCGGTGTTCTCACCCTGCTGCTGCTTGCCTGTCTGCGCTGCAGCGGAACTTCGGCCTTCCAGCTCACCACCTCCTATGCGACGTGCCCACAAGGTGGAACTCCACCTTGCACTTACTGGAGAGACTGTGCGAGCAGCAGCAGGCAATAGTGGAGTTTCAGCTGCAGCACTCACGGGTCAGTCGCTCTGCGGAACAGCACCACTTCACCACAAACGATTGGGCCTCTATGCGAGACCTGTGTACCATATTGCGGTGTTTCGAGTACTCCACCAACATGGCCAGTGCCGATGATGCTGTTCTCAGCGGTACTATCCCACTTCTATATCTCCTTGAAAAAACACTTTGGGCGATGATGGAAGAGGATGTGGCACAGGAGGAAGAAGAGGAGGAAGAGGGGTCATTTCCATGGTTATCAGGCCAGTCATTCACAAGTGGCTCAGAGGGTGGGTTGCTGCACCAGCATAAGCCAGGTATAAAAATTTCAAGCCAGGGCACAGTTCTGGAGGATGAGGAGGACGAGGATGATGATGATGAGGAGGAGGAGGAACCGTGTTCACAGCAGGGTGGCACCCAACGCAGTTCGTGGGTATCACTGGAGTGTGGCTAGGGGGATACGGATGACACAGATGATATACCTCCCACAGAGGACAGCTTGTCTTTGCCTCTGAGCAGCCTGGCACACATGAGCGAATACATGCTGCAGTGCCTTCGCAACGACCGCTGGGTTGCCCAAATTGTAACTTGTGCTAATTACTGGGTGGCCACCCTGCTGGATCCCCGTTACAAGAACAACGTGCCATCCTTAATTCCCTCACTGGAGCGTGATCGGAAGATGCGCGACTACAAGTGCACGCTGGTAGACGCGCTGCTGAGGGCATTCCCAAATGACACCTGGGGCTCAGTGGAAGCACAAGGCGAAGGCAGAGGAGGAGGAAGAGGAGGCCAACACAGCTGTGGCACCGCCAGGACCTCAGAAGGCATGGCCGAAATGTGTAAAAGCTTTGTCAGCAGCACACCACAACAAACAGCACCACCAACTGATAGGCAACGTCTTAGCAGGAGGCAGCATTTCAGCAACATGGTGGAACAGTATGTGTGCACACGCCTACATTTCCTGACTGATGGGTCTGCCCCATTCAACTTCTGGGTCTCCAAATTGGGTACATGGCCTGAGCTTGCCCTTTATGCCTTGGAGGTGCTGGCCTGCCCTGCAGCCAGTGTATTGTCTGAACGTGTGTTATCACAGACAAGCACAGCCGCCTGTCCACAGCCAACGTGGACAAGCTAACGTGTATTAAAATGAACCAGGCATGGATCCCACAAGACTTGTCTGTAACTTGTGCAGAATAGACTTTTATACCGGCCTCACACAGCCATTGGTATACTTAAGTGAACTTATTCTTTTTTTTTTTTTTATAGAACATAAGTCTTTATTGGAATTTGTAACAGGAGAAACATGAAAAATAAACCATGGTACATTTTGTATCGAAAAAGTGAACCCGTGCTAGAACATCTCTGGGTTTGTCTGCAGATAGTGATCTTTTTTTTTTTTTAATATGTCTCAATATTTTGGGGGCTACCCCAATTAGAAAAAAGAAAGAAACAAACAAAAAACAGTGTTGGCTACCTCCTCCACTGCCACTTCCACCTACACCGCCACGGTCACCGCCTCCTCAACCTCCTACTCCACATCCACCTCCTCCTCCATTTTTTTTTTTATGTGATTTTAAGTTATTTCCCTATCCACATTTGTTTGCAGGGCACTTGTCCTACTCTTACTCCCATTTTGCTTCCTTTTGCAGCCCTCTAGACCTTTCCAGGACTTTTTTCGAGCCATTTTAGTGCCCAAAAGTTCAGGTCACCATTGACTTCAATGGGGTTCGGGGTCACGTTCGGGTCAAGTTCGGGGCCCGAACTCGAACTTTTTTGCAAAGTTCGGCCGAACCCGCCGAACCCGAACATCCAGGTGTCCGCTCAACTCTAAAAATGACTTTACCCCAGTCCTCAGCAGTCCAATCCCTGTACCTTTTGCAGAATATCAGTCTGTCCCTGATGTTTTTCCTGGAGAGAAGTGGCTTCTTTGCAGCCCTTCTTGACACCAGTACATCCTCCAAAAGTCTTCACCTCACTGTGCAAGCAGATGCACTCATACCTGCCTTCTGCCGTTCCTGAGCAAGCTCTGCACTGGCGGTGCCCCGATTCAACAGCTAAATCAACTGTAGGAGATGGTCCTGGCGCTTGCTGGATTTTCTTGGGCACCCTGAACACCCTGAAGCCTTCTTCACAACAATTAAACCTCTTTCCTTCAAGTTCTTGATGATCCAATAACCATAGTTAACAGAGGAAGAACAATGATTTCAAGCACCACCCTCCTTTTAAAGCTCCCAGTCTGTTATTCGAACTCAATCAGCACTATAGAGTGATTTCCAGCCTTGTCCTCGTCAACACTGACACCTGTGTTAATGAGAGAATCACTGACATGATGATAACTGGTCCTTTTGTGGCGGGCTGAAATGCAATGGAAATTTTTTGGGGGGATTAAGTTCATTTTCATGGCAAAGAGGGACTTTGCAAATAATTGCAACTCACCTAAACACTCTTCATAACATTCTGGAGTATATGCAAATTGCTATCATAAAAACTGAGGTAGCAGACTTTGTGAAAATTATTATTTGTGTCATTCTCAAAGCGTTTGACCAGGGCTGTACATTTTATTGCAATGCATTTTGTCACAGTACAGGGCAATGCGACAACACTATGCCACACATAGAGTTTAATGAATGTAATTTATTGTATGCATACTCTTAGGTCTCATTCGCACAACTGCAAAAGATCATATAACATCAAGAACTAGTGTATTTTTGTGCCCGGAAGTAATAGGTATTCGTGTACAGATGTGGGTAGCAGCCTGTACAAATCAATGATATGCTGACAGATACCCTGGCGGTACACATGTAACTGCATGTCCTACCAGTTACATGCATATAGAAATGTATAAACGAGCCAGTTTACGATTTTACAGTTTAGGATGTGAGGTTACATGCACACAAAACCAGTGCCTGTCAACCTGCCATTGATTTGCAACGGCTGCTGCCTTGGGCTGTATGCAAACACGTGACTCCTGGGACAGAAATACACTCTGTGTGAATCAGGTCTTGGTGCTTATGTACATGGGAGCTGTGGCTCGTGAACATAAACTATAAGTGAGCTGTGCAGCCAGGGGCATTGGGAGCCCGGGGCTGATGGGGCTACAGCCCTGAGGGTGCCCCCAAAAAGCCCCAATACAAAAACTTGGTGACACGGCGGCAGCGCCTATGACGGACGTCAGCACACTGGTCAAATCCTGCATCGCGGGACATGTGACGTCCATTGCAGGGCACCGCCGCTGCAACCAAAAGGCAGACTTGAGAGTGACACTGCAGAGCGGGCACCGGGCAGCTATGATTGACGTCACACTTGGCCAATCCCATGTTAGCGCAGGACGTGTGACATCCATTAAAGGACACTAGTACCTCTGTTATGGATGTAAGGTGGCACGCTGGGTACACCTGATGTAAGGAGGCATGCTGGGGACACCTGATGTAACTGGGGACACCCTGATGTAAGGAGGCATGCTGAAGACACCTGATGTAACTGGGGACACCCTGATGTAAGGAGGCATGCTGGGGACACCTGATGTAACTGGGGACACCTTGATGTATGGAGGCATGCTGAGTACACCTGATGCAACTGGGGACACCCTGATGTAAGGGGACACGCTGGGTACATCCTGATGGAAGGAGGCATGCTGCTGAGGACACCTGATGGCATCTGGTGGCAAGCGACGTGGCAAGTGACACACTCCGGGCTCCCACTGATTCTGCATTATGGTTGAACTATTTCATCTTATATTACAATGTAATAATAGAAATAATGCGCTTCAATCATCCTGACACCATACTAACCATTGATGATTTATTAAGGAGATAAGTAAATGGTGATCTAAATGCACATCTAATATAACAAACAGTGTCAACAACCAAAGCAACAGAAATAGTGAAACTGCTTAAACAGGTATAGGGAAATGTCCAAACGGTAAACTTAAGCCAGGCCAGTGTCATGCACGGGGGATCAATTAGAGGGAGCAGGGAGCAGGACAAGACAGGAACAGATGCCGGGGGGACGCTGGGGTGAGATCAGGCTGAAGACAGGGGTCCAGCAACAGGTACAGGGTTCAGGAATCCGGATACAGGTTACAGAGGCACAAGGAAATGTACACCAAGGCACTGAGCATATGGTCGACAGGGTTTATATAGCCTTCCTGTAACGAGCATCAGGTGGTGACTCATGAGCCTCTGATTACTGGGAGACACCCACTGGTGGACCCTGAAACTGCGGCCCATGGACCCAGGAGCCACAGTGCCATCAGCAGGTGAGACTTTTACTGACACCCGCTGGTGGATACTGGAACTGCAGCCCATGGATCCCTGAGCCACAGCACCAGCAGCTGGATAGACTTTTCCTGACAGTACCCCCCTCTAAGGAGCGGCCTCAGGATGCTCTAAACAGCTGTAGCGGATCTAGTATATAAGAAAAAGTCCTTTGCTACAAGAGTCCCCCAAAGGAGTTCCTTGAAAACTGAAGAAGTCCTGGGTTTCCAGCAGGATGCCCCACTGCCAAGATACATCGGAATGTAACGTGTCCCCCCACCTGGATCATGCATCTGTCTGAGTGTCCCACTGCCAGGGTCAGACGACTGGCTGGGTGCCCTGCTGGCCGGATTCCCTAGGATGTAGCACATTTGCCACTTCGAGACCCTCAAAACAGTAGATACCCCAATGCTGGGGTCACACGGGTTACCTTCAAATTTAGCCCCGGGGTCATGTGACAGTACTGGAACACAGACACCGATGTGTCCTGCCATGACTGAATAGCTTGACTGGTCTCCAGGACTTGCACTGTGCATTAAAAACCCATTAGGCCTCTCCGAGGCACCGGTTACCCAACCTGGGTCCCCTAGTACACCTGGAGCTGTGGCAGTCGCTCCCAGATCATGGCACAGATTGTACTCCGCCATTCCCTAGGAGCTTACCACGACCAGGGCCATGAAGGCAAATGCAGCTATCAGTCATCAATGTTATGTCTAGACCACCAGGCTCGGGCGCCATAAGAGCAACACACTGCCAGAGGGACTCTACCGAGGCAACCATCAACCGAATCTTAGGCCAAGCAGACAACCCATATAAGGCACATGAAGGGTCAGAGCTTTCCGACCCATTAACAGGTGGACACTCAGCCTTTACACAACCATCCAACTGATCAGGCTGGGCAACTGGAAGAGGCACATCAGACTGGACAGCGGGCACTGGATCATCAGACTGGACAGCGGGCACTGGATCATCAGACTGGACAGTGGGACTGGATCATCAGACTGGACAGTGGACACCGGATCAGACTGGGCAGCGGGCACCGGATCATCAGACTGGTCAGCAAGCACCGGATCCTCAGACAGGTCAGCAGGCACCGGATCATCAGACTGGACAGAGGGCACCGGGACATCAGGCTGGACAGCAGGCACAAGATCATCAGACTGGACAGCGGGCACCGGATCATCAGACTGGACATCGGGTACTGGATCATCAGACTGGACAGCAGGCATTGGATCATCAGACTGGACAGGGGACACTAGATCATCAGACTGGACAGCGGGCACTGGATCGTCAGACTGGACAGCGGGCACCGGATTGTCAGACTGGACAGCAGGCACTGGATCATCAGACTGGACAGCGGGCACAGGATCATAAGACTGGACAGCGGAGACCGGATCATCGGACTGGACAGTGGGCACCGGATCATCAAACTGGAAAGCGGGCAGTGGAACGTCAGATTGGATAGCGGGTACCGGATCATCAGACTGGACAGTGGGCACTGGATCATCAGAATGGACACTGGATCATCGGACTGGACAGCGGGCACCGGATCATCAAACTGGTCAGTGGGCACCGGATCATCAGACTGGACAGCGGGCACTGGATCATCAGACTGGACAGCGGGCACTGGATCATCAGACTGGACAGCGGGCACTGTATCGTCAGACTGGACAGCGGGTACCAGATTATCAGCCTGGATGGCGGGCACCGGATCAACAGACTGGACAGCGGGCACCGGATCATCAGACTGGTCAGCAAGCACCGGATCCTCAGACTGGTCAGCAGGCACCAGATCCTCAGACTGGTGAGCGGACACCGGATCATCAGACTGGACAGCGGGCACCAGGACATCAGACTGGACTAGCCGGAGCTTGAAAGATATGCCGTTATGCGCTCTCGCTTCTGCGCCACCTCCGCTGGGGTGGCGTTAGCGTGTAAATCATACAGTGACGCGTAGTAGTCACGGAAAAGCACGAGAATATTGCACGCAACTCAGTGAGGCGTGTGCCCAGATCTCATATTTAAGAGGACCTGTCATGCTTTCTTCTATTACAAGGAATGTTTACATTTCTTGTAATAGGAATAAAAGTGATCTTTTTTTAAAAAAAAAAAAAAAAAGAAGAGTGTAAAAATAAAAAGTAAAATAAATAATTTAAAAAAATGTAAAGCACCCGTCCTTGCGAGCTCGCGTGCAGAAGCGAACGCATACGTAAGTCCCGCCCACATATGAAAACGGTGTGCAAACCACACATGTGAGGTATCACCGCGATCGTTAGAGCGAGAGCAACAATTCTTTCACTATAGCTTCTCTGTAGCTCAAAACTGCTAACCTGTAGAGTTTTTTTCAACGTCGCCAATGGAGATTTTTAAGCTGCAAAGTTTGTTGCCATTCCGCGAGCGGACGCAATTTTGAAGCATGACATCTTGGGTATCATTTTACTCGGCGTAACATTATCTTTCACCATATGGAAAAAAATTGGCCTAACTTTACTGTTTTCTTATTTGTTAACTAAAAAAACTGAATTTATTTAAAAAAAAAGCACGCTTGGAAAACCGCTGCGCAAATACGGTGTGACATAAAGTTTTGCAATGACTGCCATTTTATTCTCTAGGGTGTTAGAAAAAATATATATAATGTTTGTGGGTTCTAAGTAATTTTATAGCAAAAAAAAATGATTTTAATGTTTTTTTCTCAACAAAAGTGGAGTTACACTTTAAGTTCATAGTTACTGAAGCGACCATGAGCTTTTAGCAGAAAAGGAAATGCAGCCAATGCAAGGCAAACTGACCTGGCCAACTGGAAGTGGTTCTGTGTTATCGTATGGAAGTGGCAGCGAATGGGATAAAGAGACTTGCAAAACATGATGGGCTTATTCACATCAAGCTTTTCCAATGCCGTGCATTAACCACTCTGTACTGTACTACTTTAACTGGTAATTGCGCGGTCATGCAACACTGTACTCAAATTAAATTTATATAATTTTTTCCACACAAATAAAAAATTATTTTGGTGTTATTTATCATCACTGGGTATTATATAAACAAAAAAAATGTATTCTGCTATATGTCGCAAGTGCTGGCAGTGATCAGGACTAGTGTTGAGCGAACCCGGACTGTAACGTTCGGGTCCGTACCGAACTTTTGGGTGTCCGGGACCCAGACCCGAACACGGACATTTCAAAAAATGCTCGGGTTTGGGTCCGGGGTTCTGGTATTTTACTCCACGTGTTGAGAAGCTGCAGGGCAGCCAATCAACAAGCGTTTCACTGGTTTACCCTTAGAAGCCATCACAGCCATGCCTACTAATGGCATGGCTGTGATTGGCCAGTGCATCATGTGACCCAGCCTCTTTATAAGATGGAGTCACTTGATGCTGCAGTCGCATGCTCTTGGGTTAGCTGTAGGGAGAGGAAGCTGACGGCGTCAGGGAAAGATTAGAGACATTTTAACAACATCTGATCCTGCATCCTGAGATAGATTACTACTGCTGTGCCGCTGACGTCGTAGTTCACTGAGGTAGAATATTTCTCCGACCCAGTGTACTACGTGACCGGTTAGTGTCGGTACGGTAATCATCCGTACCGACACTACCGAAGATTCCCATTTGGTCACTTTGCGAACAACTAACCGACGGGACGTCGAAGAGTTGTGCACCTCATTTTATGGTCTTGGGGCCTGGGTTTGGGCTCGTAAAAAACTTTACAGGCACAAGCCCAGACCCAGGGCCTGTGGGTTTTCAAGCCATGCCTGGGCTTGCAATGTCAGGCCCAAGCGAGTTGTGATCAGGACTAGTGACGGTCGTGAACGCTGTATATCGTCTTATGTAAAAAAAACAAATA
>BLSH010073489.1:1707132-1717966 GCA_018402905.1 Glandirana rugosa | reverse complement strand
GGAAAAAAAAAAAAAAAAAAAAAAAAAAACAAAGCATAGAAAAGAACACAACCTTAATCATAATTCGACACGAACCGTTTCGTATTAAACATGTACCGCTTGTTTTATTTACGTCAAGTTTTGATAATTCACACACACACACACACACACACACACACACAGGTTTTTGAATTAGTTTTATGAACCGCCATACGGGACGGAGGGGTGGGGACGTCGTGGGACCGACCTAAAAGTTCGTTTAGGACCGATAGCCAAAATGAGTGGTCGGTGAATCCATGTGGAAAAGTGATGATCCAACCTGGGGGAAAACGGAAGTCTTGATTAGATTAAGAAGTCACGTATCTAAGTTGTTCCACGACATTTGGAAGGAGTCTAAAACCAGGTATAACCGTACCACCGTAGTACGTCTAAAAAAAAAAAAAAAAAAAAAAAAAAAAAAAGGTACAAAAAAAAAAAAACTCCAGAGTGTACAGATAACAGTGATAAGAGTGCATCATTCACTTCCTACACAAGTGCAGAATTTACTGGGTGTTTAGGCATGGTGTTCCTTGTAATTAGCAGTCAGTCCCCCTACTTTATATTGCAGTAAACCATCCATAGCGCTGACTGAAAGCCAAAAAGGTCTACTCCCGTCATGTTACAGTATCTTGCATCAAGTCTTAGTCTGGAGGCATTGTATTGATCCTGAACTCATGGCTTTGTATAAAATTTGACAGCATAATCCAGTTTAGCAGCTGAGTTTTGAAGCAGGCATATACCCAGCATCACCAAGCATTCTCAGCGTTACACGACCATTGTGGTGAATCACAAGTTCAGTGATACTGCCATGATTTAGATCCATGCGTAGCCAAGCTTCAGGAGGCAGCTGAAGAGCCCTAGGGAGAAAAAAAAATAAAGTTTAGTCATTTTCTAATGAGCACACTTTAGTTAAAAAAAAAAAAAAAAACCCCACCCATGCTTACCAATCAATGAACAAAATGTAAATGTTACCGCCCATGCAACTAAACACACAGAAAGTGCAATGCAAAAAATATAACTCAAGTGTAATGACTTCAATACCGGGCACTTAGAACACTTCCTGGCCAGACCAATTTTCACCACACACACTTTGTTTGTCACAAAAGTTTGTATAAAGTACATTTTCTCCTTCACTGACGGCCACTGATGAGGCAGTACAGATTGGCACTGATGGGGCACATATGCAGCACTGATGGGCAGCATTGACAAGCAACACTGACGGGCACTGATAGGTGGCACAAGCAATGATAGGGATGGCACTGGCAGGCATCATACATGGGCACAGTGCCATCCCTACAGTGCATAATATTGCCCTTACCTGGTGGTCTAGTGGGGGCTCCCTGGTGGTCCTGGGTGGCCTCATTGCGATGTCCGGGAGGGGAGCTCCCTGGTGGTCCTGATCCGGCTCCCTGGTGGTCCAGTGGGGGTGATCCTGAGGGTGGCTGCACTGATAAACGTTCAGCGCAGCCCCCCGTCAGGAGAGTAGCTGTTCGGCTCTCCGCTGCTCAGGTCTGCAGACCTGAGCAGAGGAAAAGCCGATAAACGGCTCTTCCTATTTACACTGATCAGCCGTGATTGGTCACGGCTAATCACATGGTAAAAGGCTTTGGATCGAAGCCTTTTACCTCGGTCGGTAATGCGGTAGGTCAGACTGACCCACGGCACCACCGATCTCCGCGATGCGCGCCCCCAGGGGCGCACGATCGCAGATTATCCTGAGGACGTCAATAGACATCCAGTCAGGATAATGAGCCACCCGCCCGGATGTCATTTGTCTATGCGCTGGGTGGGAAGTGGTTAAAAAAGTCAAAAAGGTTATAATACTAGGGATGCACTTTTTTCTTCCTCCACACCAGCACTTCCCATTCATTCTGATGGGCAGGGGTGGTTTGAGAGCACTGTATACCGCGCTCTTAAAGATGCTGCTTGCAGGTACCACAAGCGCATTGCCCAGTGTGAAAACACTAGGACGGCATGAGAGGCAGTTTTCAGGTGCCATTTCTAGTGCTAAACGCCTGAAAAGCTGCCTCAGTGTGAAAGGGGTCTAAAGACAACGTCTTAGACAGATGTTTGAACACCTGGCTATGTATTACACAACCTGTATTTGTTGCTCTAAAGGGCTTGTTCACATAGGCTTATCAGTTCTCAGATTCAGTTTTGCTCAGCAGGGGATCGCTCTGCTGATCCCTGCTGAGCTGACGGATGAATGCTCACTGAGCAGAGATGGATCTGTCAGTCCCGCTCTACTCTATGGAGATTAAATGGAGGAGAGAAAAAAAACAAAAAAAAAAAACCCCTGTCAATTTTTATCTGATCCCCTCCAATCAGATTCTCCAGATGGAAAATAGGATTTTCATCCATCTGGATTTCATGGACAGGATCGGAGAGCAGCAGACATGTCTCTGCTGACATCCGCCACTCCATGGAGCATCCGTTCAGATCCGCCTGAAAAACAGACAGGCAAACCTGAATGGAAAGCCTGTGTGAAAGGGCCCTAAGGGCATTTTGGAAGTTGGTGTTCTAGCAGAACCAGAACACTATAAAATGATCCTATTTGAGACCAACAGAATTCAATTTGGCATAGATCACAAAACTATTCCTAAAAATCACCGAGTGTCCATTCACACTTGTGTCTTCCATTGCAACTTTACTATGACTGACCCAATGGGATAATTCCAAATTTTCATAAAAATTTGAAACCAAAAGTTGGTCAAACGTTCTGAATTCTGTGTGAATAGCAGTTAACAAGCAGGTTGGGAAGCTGGACATACATACATTTTGAAAAGTTCCCAAAAAAAAAAAAAAAAAAAAAGTCCCTGGTATAGATGCAGTCAATAAGGCATAGGGCCAATGTGGTGCCCATATTTAAAAAGGGATCAAAGTCTTTACCAAGTAACTAGACCTGTTAGTTAAACTCTCCAGTAGCTTTCCAACTAGAAGTTGGAGACCACATATATGAATTCTTGTTGGGAAAAAAAGTTAAAGCATTAAACAGCATGGATTTATGAAAGGTGTCAAACAAACCTGATTTTTTTTTTTTTTATGAGGCAAGCAAAACCTTGGACAGAGGGGGTGGCTGTGGGGAACTGTACCAAAACACTTTTGCAAAAGCCAAGTATACCACGTGCAAAAAATGGCTAGTGTGTAAGGTAAAGTCTACAGGCTTGGAAAGATCAGTTTGTGAATTCGGTCTTTTAGACAGTTTTCTAGCCATTTACAGAGTAGTGGTTAATGAGTCTTACTCCAAATGGTCCATCTAAAAAAGTTATCAGTGGTGTACCCCAAGGTTCAGTGTTGGGACCTTTACAGTTACTTCAAAACTGTGCATAGGGAGTTTAGAGCGTTAACACTTGTAAAATGCCCCATACTAAAGTGCATCGATGCCCGTATGACACCCATACAAACACTATAGGAGCATTTGTTGAGAGTTAGACATTTAGTCAAGTGTGACCAAGCCCTTAAAGTTTGCCAGTGCCCATGTTGCATGATCTGAGCACAGGTTTACTTTATCCGTATGCAGTCATTTAGTGGAATACCCTGCCCTGAACCAGCACCTCCAGTGTGGAACAAAAAGCAGTCTCAGCTCAATAGAAGTACACCGACAGTACTGTGACCAATTTATTGCACAATGCTGTCCTTCAGTAGTTACAGTCTGAAGTATTAGGTCTTCATGGACGACCAGTGTAAATAGGCTGCAATGATCACTCGGTGTGACAGTGCGATTACACCAAAGCAAACAGTCTTCACAAGAATCTTGACAAATATAGAATATTTGTTTGCCATGTTTTTGCAAGCATGTAGAGATGGCAGATTTCCTTACCTGCATACAAGGTAGCGGATAACGTTATCATGGCAAACTATAATCTCATAGCTTTCATCTTTCTGTTCATAGTCAGCACGGTGAATGTAGCTTCTAAAAGCAGATTCTATACGTGGTCCATCCTCAAAATACTAGAGGTGAGAGATTTCCAGATCAGATTAAGTATTTAGCAAATGAGCAGACTAGGTTAGAAACAAAGTAGCACAAGCCAGTTCACATTTTTAAGTGTATAATGCCTAAGAGGGAAGTAGTCCGTTTCTCCTCAGTCTAATGCAAGCGATACCTAGCTGCCTGTTATTCCACTGAAGCTTCAGCCTTCATGCATTGCTCCTACTTAGAGTGGGAGTCTTGTCACATGAGGCTCACTTCAGTAAGTCTGAGCCACAGAACATGAAATCAATGGCTTACTGCCCTGCTCTTGGGCAAAAATGGGACAGAGAAAGTACTTCTCTCAAAGACAAAGCAAGCAAATAGCCATATGCAAGAGACTGTCTAGTTCTTTTGAAGGCAAGTGCCATCTTGCTCCCAAATTGAAGTAATTCCATAAGCTACAGGTGAGTACTGTTACAGTTCTATAGCCTCAGTTCTGCACTGAGGCATTAGCTTCTAGGGTTACATGCTGAACCACACACCTCTTAACATTTGCTTTCTTCAGGTTGTCTACACAAAATGATTGCTTCACTCAAAGCTTAAGTCCATAATGACTCACAATTCCACATAGAGATTTAAGGCTTACCACAAAATCTGGTTTCCAGTCAGAACTTGGATCTGGTCTAATGGGAGCCCCTTCTCTTAGCAAGTCAGAACCAGTCCGTGTCGCACCTGTGAAAGACAAAAACGTGATACATTAAGAACACATTACATGCATATTCGTGTACAGACTGGCTAGCAGCCTATCCTAAATCTGGTGCATGTATGCACACAATCATTTCATATATTTAGGGCAGCTGTACTGGAGTGTGATTAAAGTGGTTGTAGAGTCAGAATTTGGATCCCCTCTGTTTTATCAAGATCTAAAAGTACTGTGTCCATTTTACAATTATAAGCCCAAATACCTTTTCTCACAGCACCAATGTGAGGTTATGTGACCTTCTGCTCTCCTTTGCAGATCTAAGGAACGCAGAGGGAAGGGCTCAGATAACACCAAGGTAAGCTGGCCAGCAGAGGAAGGTCACATGACCTCATATCGGTACACACACACACCTTTAGATCTTGATAAAAACGGGATGCAAGTCATTTGTTATTTTCAAACCACAGGGAAAATTGCTCCCACAGCCTTTAGAACTGACAGGCAGCAAGGGAGAGAATTAGCAGAGAGCAGACAGCAGGATGGAGGCACAAACTGACAATATCATGGATCAGCACACACAACTGGCAAGATCCCCATAAATGAAATGTGTTGGGGCAATGTCCTGGTTGGAGTTCAGGCTGAGGTTGCCACTCTACTCACCACTTCAGGACACCTAGATGTGTGACTTTTGGGGCCGCCCCATTGTTCTCTAACAGGCAAGATCAACCGGGTATTTTACAACAATGGGACAAATTGCACAGCACAAGCACATCTTTTTAACATGCTTTAAAAAGGATTAGGATGGGTTATAAACGCTTTAACTTTGTTAAGTGCAGTTACTTTGGTGTTCTGAAGGGTTTTAACAAACTGCTAATGCCTCTTCAAACAAGCCCCTGTGGGACTTAGACTTACCGGTAACTCATTTTCTAGGAAGTCTTTCAGGACAGTCAGACCTTCGGCTCCTCCCTACAGACAGGTAACATGTACCCTATAAAAAGGCAGTCCTCCAGGAACATACCTCAGTATCACCAAGGACCGCAGGAAGGCTCTGGAAGACAAAGCACAATTACAGCATGATACTATAACGCCAGAAACCAATCTGGTGGGAATCCCGGCTGTCCTGAAAGACTTCCTAGAAAATGAGTTACTGGTAAGTAACTCAAGTTCTCTAGTCTTCCAGGACAGCCTCACACAATTCTCAAGAACTTACCATTTAGGGTGGGACCACCGCCTGGAGGGCTTTGTCCAAACACAGGATCCTTGCTTGTAAGCAGATCCATGCGATAATGTCTCGCAAAGAGTAACTGGACCAAGTTGCGCCTTGCATATTTGCTCTGGCAAAGTGCCAGCCCTCTGTGCCCAGGATGCTGACACCCCACGGGTTGAGTGCGTTGACAAATGGAGACGGGGCCCCCTGCCGGTTGTAACATTCAGTAATAACTATTTTTATCCACCTAGCCAAAATGCACTTGGATGCTTTTAGGCCTTTGCATACACCCGCAAAACAGATTGATTTTCTAAATCCTTTGGAAACCTCAACATAACTTAGACTTGATGTCCAAGCTTCTGAATGTTTCCTCATTAGCAGGAGAATGATAGAAAGTGAGTAAAATATTTCCGCCACACACACACACACCTCTCTGATGGAGGGCCTGCAATTCACTGACCGACCTTGTGGATACGATTGCCATAAAAAAAAAAAAAGTCAACGTTAACCATTTAATGGAGGAATTCTCCAGGGGCTCAAAAGGACTAGCATTAAAAGCTTTAACTAAAGAGGTCCCAGGCTGGATAGGATTTAAATACCTGTGGTCCATCTCTGGATAAGGCCTTGGGGGGGGGAAATTTGAAACAAAAGTTTGTTGTAGAGGGGTCTGCAAGAACACTGAGGGCCGAAGCCTGCACCTTTAAAAAAAAGGTACTGAGTGTACTTTGACTGCCTCCTCCTGGAATAACTCCAGTATAGCTGGAATATCTGGGGAAACTTGGCCCTTATGCGACATCCAAGAATTGAGTTTCTACAAAGTTTTGGAATATATAGCCCTAGTGACTAGTTTGCGACAGCTTACTAGGGTCTTAAACACCTCTTTAGAGAAATCCTGAGAACTTAAGATCTGTTCCTCAGAAACCAGGCTGACAGGTTTAGCATCTTTATCTGGGGATGAGGCACTGGTCCCTGCATCACCAGATCCTCCCTCTCCTGGAGGAGTAAGGGTGGAACTGTCAAGAGGCTTTTTAGAATGGAGAACCACAACCTCTTTGGCCAGAAGGGAGCTACCAGGATGAGGCTGGTTCTGCCATAAATTTCCAGAGAACTAGAGGAATTAATCTCATCGGGGGAAAGCATAGCCCAGGCTGAATATCCAAAGGAATGGTTAAGGCGTCTATGCCCATTGAATGCCCCTGGATCTAGCAAACAGAATCTTTTGGGAGGCGAAAAAGGTCCACCTCTGGCATCAACCCCCCCCCCCCCCCGAACTCTGGCTGATGGCAGAAAATCCCTCCTGGCTGAGAGCCCACTTGTCCCACTTTGTCAAGGAGTTCTGCAACCCTCTTAGGTGACTGGCTGAGATTGAGCCCAATTTTTGTTCCGCCCATACAAAAATCTTGTTTGCAATTGCTTGGAGCCGCTGACTTCTTGTACCCCCCCCCCCCCCGCTTGTTTATATAAGCCATTGTGGTTATATTGTCCGAGCGAATCTGCAAGTGAGCATTCTCTAACTGTCTGAAAGGCGCTCACTGCTCTGGACTGCTAACAGCTTTGATTGGATGACCCTGTGGCCTCCGTCTGGGACCAAATCCCCTGAGCCATTCTCCCAGATACGCTCCCCAGTTGAAAATAACTGGCATCTGTAGTCAAAATTTTGTTTGCGTAATGGTCCACTCCAGTCTTTTGCTCATGCCCTGCACATATACAAACATGGGGATAAATATCTCCACATGAAGCTGCATACAAGGGCTCAAAACCAGTGCTTTCTAAACAGAAGTGCCAATCCTTCAGCCACCATACTGCTAAACACACCCCTATAGTGACCACAAAACCCATAGTGCCACTATTCCAAATCATTTTCCCCAGTGCAGAAAAACTGAGTGATGCAGGCTTCCCCCCCCCCCCCCATCAGGAAACCAGGGAGAGAAATCCACATGACCCCAGGGTAATGTCCAAAAAGACCTTGGCTTACCTGGGTCTGGCTGCTGTGCGTGGCTCCTGCCACCTGCTCCTTTGGCTCCAGTACAGCCAGCTTTGCTGGCGCGTCCATCTGTTTTTAAATCCTCCTGGTCCTTTTGTGGCTGCGAGGACTGGAATACCAGCCACGGCCTGCCCCCTCCTGCATTCCAGCAGCCAGAACTAGAAGCTGACACGCCACAAGTCCCACCTCTGCCAGAAATGATGCTCTCGCCCTCCAGAACAAGTGAAGGTACAGGGATGCAGCTGGCATTCTACTAGCCCCTGCCATTGCCAGGCTCAAAGAAAAGACACTGGAAGGGGGGGGGGTGCTGGTTTGGCCCACCAGAAAAACATGAATGCCACACAAATATGCTACTTCCTCCACCTGGAGAGAGTGCAGCACACCCCTGGTTCCCTGCAGCTGCTTCCACCATGGCAGAGGAAACACTACAACTGAAGCCATGGTGGAAGTGACCAGTCTTTACAGGATTTGATTGCAGCGTTTCCTGGGAAAATGGGTGGAGCTGAACTCCCTCCAGGTGCTGTCCTGAAAGACAAGAGAAAAACCATCTGATAATGTCTTTTACATTATGCAATTTCTTGGGGGTTCTCAGGTTCAGAATTAGCAGAAGTTCCCTGAAGGTTTCCAAGAAACAAACCATGCGCAAACATCCACCTATTTCTAGTGGTCAAGGTGGTCAGTGGGCACCACCATCCAGAGAAGAGGCACTAGGGATCAGCCTTCCCCAGGCACATCCAGCCCCTTACTCATACAGAGGGGGTCTTGGGGGTACAGGCGGACATCAGAAAAGGGATCTGACAACCACAGGTGGCAAGAGCCTAGAAAATGTGGGACAAAAAGGTCTACATATTGGAGGCATAGTCTTCACCAATCGAGTTGCAACACATCTCCTCTGGACAATAAAAAAAAAAATTGAAGGTCAAAAAGACTCCTGTAAGCCTTCGGCTTATGCTGTGCCATTATGCCATTATGCTGTGCCATTCTGAGACAGCTGAGAAAAAACAAACACCATGGTATTTGTAACTGAGCATGATGCATAAATCTAGCATGTAAAAATTAATCTCTGAAATTGTGCCAAATCAGTCATTTCACTTTATACTTACACTGAAGATGCTGGCCAATTATTTCTGAGGTCTCTTTGGCCCTTTGCATTGTAGAGTAGGTCATCTCCTTGTATGTGTAGCCCAAATTAGCAAGGCGCTGGCCAGTTAAATTAGCCTGCTCACGACCTACAGCATGAAGACAATGCAGTAAGGAACACATAAAGAAATTGATCTAATTAATGAGGCACCTGTTGGGCAAGTAGAAATCATGTAGCCAAATTAATACAATTATAACAGTCAACCTCAAATCTTGAGATAAGCAGCCTCTCGTCTGAAAGCATTGTTAGATATTGGATTCCTAGCTTTCCCAGGACCTCACTGAAGGCTCAGGAGTCTAACCTAACATTCCCCAATTATTTTTTTTTTAATAAGTTAGCATCTTGCATTTAAATGGTACACTTTAAAACAGTACTCAGTCACTGTCTTCTCTGCTGCTCAAGTGCAAAAACCACATCAGGCAAAAGCTTAACTGCAGCCATCTAAATGTCATGTAATCCAGGTGTTCACAACACAGCTCCTGTCAAGCTGTACATCTGCAAAGTGGTATTACAGGCACATGTCTCAGATGTGCTATCCTAATGTAGGAGGATAAATGATGAGTGACCGGGTTTTCAAACTCACAGGACTTTTAAAATACAGGGGGCAGACTACCCGGCTGGAAAAATGGAAATTGCAAGTTCTCAAGACGCAAAAGAGTTCATGGTTAATACATAAGGAAAAGCCCATTTACTTGGATCTCTGGCACCAAGTCTAAGATCAATTTATCAGAACTAGAGCAGGGGAGAAATGAGGATAGTGTGATTCAACCTAGTATCTCAGCAGCAACTTCCCTCTGTTCAAGCTTAAAGGCTGACTGGTCCTACAGTCTCAGATCTATAGGATCTTAGCTTTATGGGCAGTCTGTACACCAAAGACAGCCCAAGGATACTCGGTCTGTATGCATGCACTGAAAGTAAAACCCTCCTTCAGACCCAAACCAGTGAAAAGGGACAATAGCAATTAAAATATAATGTTGAGGATTAATACTATACACCTTTTCACAAGAGGCCATAGGCACGACAACCAATGTTGAAAGTAGATCCAAACCTACCAAGTGGTGTTAATACTCTTTCAGAGTCAGTTTCACCAGCCACATTGTACTGTCCATGGCGAACAAGGAAGATGTTACGTCTGGCCCTTGCTTTATATTTTTTAAGTTCGCATTTTAAGTCCTCTTTATTTCCTTTCAGGTCATTTAGATTGATCAATGACCTTGGTTCACGTCTAGAAAGTAAAATATATAGTTAGTGGGTCAGTTTGTGCAGAACATATTCACTTGTAGGTAGATGTTTCAACATCTAGCAGACAGACAATCTTGGGTAAGGTGACCAGATGTTTAAAATGAAATCCAGGGACACTATTGGCAAATAGTAAACCATTTTATAAGCATATTTTCCTCAAATGATATATGCAGTGTAAGTGGTATGTGTTCATGGAATGATTGTATGATATACGTCATTTCTGGAAATACTTTCATATCAGCATTTTCTGGTTCATAAAAAGGGAAAACCATGCATTTAAAAGCACATTTAAAGAGTATTATACTCACCAGTACCCAATGTAGCCTGTTCAGTGCCCACCTTTACGACTATACTTTCATAAAGGTCTTTACTGCATATAGTATGTTAGTAAGGTACTTGTGTATGGTGAATGTGACGTATATAGTAAACTCCTTTTATACGAATATTTTACCAAATGATAAACGGTTATCACAGGGACCTAAAGTAAAATTTGTAGACCAGTGGAATGGGTTCTAACAGACAGACGATCTACAACTTTGTAGATGGATGTTCACTTATACAAGACGTGTTTGACTGGGTGATTGATATATAAAATGAAAGATCTGCACTTGGTTCCAGTAACTAGTTAGATT
>BLSH010073489.1:1662724-1668024 GCA_018402905.1 Glandirana rugosa | reverse complement strand
CCCCCCCCCTGTGATACTGGCTGCAATTTACCCCCACCTGTGATATTGGCTGCAATTTACCCCCACCTGTGATATTGGCTACAATTTACCTTACCTGTGATATTGGCTGCAATTTACCCCCACCTGTGATATTGGCTGCAATTTACCCCACCTGTGCTATTGGCTGCAATTTACCCCTACCTGTGTTATTGGTTGCAATTTACCCCCACCTGTGTTATTGGCTGCAATTTACCCCTACCTGTGATACTGGCTGCTATATTCCCCTACCTGTGATGCTGGGGCTGTATACTGTGTCCTGTGATACTGGCTGCTATATACCCCATCTGGGATGCTGAGCTGTATACTGTGTCCTGTGATGCTGAGCTGTATGCTGTGATGCTGAGCTGTATACTGTGTCCTGTGATGCTGGGGCTGTATACTGTGTCCTGTGATGCTGAGCTGTATACTGTGTCCTGTGATGCTGAGCTATGTACTCCTGACACAATATGTGGAATACAGGGGACGGAGTGGGTGGATTCTATAAGGGGTGTGGCTTATGAGAAGTAGGAGGGGTCAAAAAGGAAGGGCGGGGCCTGGCGTCTCCCCATCCTAAAACTTCACCAGCCGCCACTGACCTCCAGCACCTATGGTTCGGCCGTACCAGGTCCCCAAAGTGACCAGTCATTGACCAGTAATTGTTGGGTGAATTTCAGACTTAATATTGGAGTCTATAGGAGGGAAGCACCCGGTTTGGGGACACCGTTCTCCCGAACCATAGGCAATAAAAAATACCAAACGTGGGTCACATGGAGAGGGCCTCCTGGACCACAACTCCAAGTTTGGGACCTCCAGCACCTATGGTTCGGCACGAGGACTTATTGCAAACATGGGGTGAGGCTGTGCTGCCTGTGCAATGTTTTTTTAACCACTTGGATCGCACACTAGCATGCATTGCACACTTCACTTTACTTGAATGGGTCATGCTTGGCAGGCTACACTTGGTAAATGTGACAGGGTATATAATTCCTACTGCGGCTGCAACATGTGTACACCCCTGGCCAGTGGGCGGATGTGGTGGGATGGCCAGTGGGTGGGCCCTGGGGAATGTTGGTGGTCAGGCGTGTAAGGGGCCCCAAAATTTCCAATCGCTGCCCTTGATGAGTGCTGCATGTTATCCTCTACATCCATGCTGACACAATCCTCCTCCTCCTCTTCTTCCTGTGTGTTTAACGGCCCTGCAGTAATGCTATCTGCATAAAGGGGGCCTTGAGAGGAAAGGAAGTCCTCCTCTTCCTCCCGCTGTTCTGCCTCAAGTGCCCTGTCCATGATTCCACAAAGTGTATGCTCCAGCAGGAAGACTAGAGGGTCAGTGTCACTGATGCATGCATTGTCACTGCTCACCATCCTTGTGGCCTCCTCAAATGGTGACAGGACAGTGGTGACTTGATCAGTAGCCACTGGCATGGCGAAAAGAAGCCAAGCTCCCCTGAGCCTGTCCTGGTGCCATACTCACACAGGTACTCATTGATAGCCCTCTGCTGTGCGTGCAGCTGCTGCAGCATTGCCAAATGTTGAGTTCCACCTGGTGGGCATGTCAAAATGAGGTGGTTGGTGGGCAGGTTGAATTCCCGTTGAATACAGCCAGCCAAGCACTGGCATTGTATGACCACCAGAAATGACCACCTGCCTCAGATAATCTGGTAAGCCTGGGTATCTGGTCAAGAAACCCTGCACCACCAAATTCAAGACGTGTGTCAAACATGGAACATGCATCAAGTGTCCCTGTCTGAGGGCAGAGAGAAGGTTGGTGCCATTGTCACATACAACCATTCCTGGCTCAAGGTGCAGTGGCATCAACCACCTCTGATCCTGTCCCCGCAGAGCTGACAGAATCTCTGGCCCAGTGTGGCTCCTGTCCCCTAGACAGACCAATTTAAGCACCACATGGCATCTTTTAGCCTGACTGCTTGCGTAGCCCCTTGAACGCTTAGGGATCACGGCTGGTTCAGAGGACAATTCAGCAGAAGAGGCCACAGAGGAAGAAGAAGAGGAGGGGATGGAGCAAACAGATGTGGCAGAATCACCATAATTTTTTGGATGGCGTAGTGGCGGAACTAGCTCCAACACCAAACCCTGTCCTGCATGCTTCCCAGCTGCTAGCAGAGTTATCCAGTGCGCCGTGAAGGAAAGGTAACGTCCCTGGCGTTGAAAAAAGTCCGCCTTTTATGATGTGGGTCTTTGAGGTGCTGCTGCCGACTGCATGACAGGTCATCATATGTCTTGTCACGCATGTGGTGCACAAGCGGCTGCTGTTCTGGCTGTGCTTGATTTGCTTTAGATATAGATTGCAAACAGTGTCAATATTTTGTGTGGCCACCATTATTTTCCATTTTTCACTACCTTAACCCTTAAGCACTGCCTTAACCCTCTTGGGCACAGAGTTCCCCTGAGCTTCACAGGTTGCCACTGGAGTCCTCTGCAAATCCTCCATGATGACATCACGGAGCTGGTGGATGTTACAGACCTTGCAATCCCCCGCCTTCCCTTTGAGGATGCCCCACAGATGCTCAATGGGGTTTAGGTCTGGAGACATGCTTGGCCAGTCCATCATCTTTACCCTCAGCTTCTTTAGCAAGGCAGTGGTCGTCTTAGAGGTGTATTTGGGATCATTATCATGTTGGAATACTACCCTGCGGCCCTGTCTCCGAAGGGAGGGGATCATGCTCTGCTTCAGTATGTCACAGTACATTTTGGCATTCATTGTTCCCTCAATGAACTGTAGCTCCCCAGTGTCGGCAGCACTCATGCAGCCCCAGCCCATGACACTCCCACCACCATGCTTGACTGTAGGCAAGACACACTTGTCTTTGTACTCCTCACCTGGTTGCTGTCACACTCACTTGACACCATCTGAACCAAATAAGATTATCTTGGTCTCATCAGACCACAGAACATGGTTCCAGTAATCCATGTCCTTAGTCTGCTTGTCTTCAGCAAACGGTTTGCGGGCTTTGTTGTGCATCATCTTTACAAGAGGCTTCCTTCTGGGATGACAGCCATGCAGACCAATTTGATGCAGTGCGCGGCGTATGATCTGAGCATTGACAGCTCCCCACCCCTTCAACCTCTGCAGCAATGCAGGCAGCACTCATACATCTATTTCCCAAAGACAACCTCTGAATATGAGGTTAAACTGCTGTATGGTCTTGGCCACTATGCTGCAGCTCAGTTTCAGGGTCTTGACAATCGTCTTTTAGCCTAGGCCATCTTTATGTAGAGCAACAATTCTTTTTTTCAGATCCTCAGAGTTCTTTGCTATGAAGGTGCCATGTTAAATTTCCAGTGACCAGTATGAGAGAGTGAGAGTGATAACATCAAATTTAACACACCTGCTCCCCATTCACACCTGAGACCTTGTAACACTAATGAGTCACATGGCACCGGGGAGAAAAAAATGGCTAATTGGGCCCAATATGGACATTTTCCCTTAGTGGTGTACTCACTTTTCTGTATTGAGTTATTTTGAGGGGACAGCAAATTTAAACTTTTATACAAGCTTTACACTCACTACTTTACATTGTAGCAAAGCGTCATTTCTGCAGTGTTGTCACATGAAAAGATATAATAAAATATTTACATAAATGTGAGGGGTGTATTCACTTTTGTGAGATACTGTATTTTCCTAACGACCTAGTACACTTTTGAAGGCCCTGGAGCACCAGGACAATGGAATTACCCACAAAATGATCCCATTTTGGAAAGCAAACACCCCAACGTATATTCTATGAGGCATTATGTGTCTTTTGAATGGTTCATTTTTTTTCCACAAGTCTTCGAAAAATGTGGAAAGAAAATGAAAACACTTTTATTTTTACACAAAGTGGTCAATTTATAAGATATTTCTAACACATAGCATGTACATAGCAAAAACTACCCCCCAAAATACATCCTGCTATTCATTCCGAGTATGGCGATACCACATGTGTGAGACTTTTACACAGCCTGGCCACATAGAGAGGTCCAATATTGAAGTAGTACCTTCAGACGTTCTAAGAGCATAAATTACACATCTAATTTCATTCCTACCCATCACACTTTTGAAGGTCCCGGACCACCAGGACAGGGGAATTACCCAGAAAATGACCCCATTTTAGAAAATAAACACCCCAAAATATATTTTATGAGGCATGGGCTGGTCACAGGTACTCGGGTACTCATATGGGCTCGTGACAAGTACTCTGGTACTCTGATAGGCTGGAGACAGGTACTCGGGTAATTTGATGGGCTAGTGACAGGTACTCGGGTACTCTGATGGGCTGGCGACAGGTACTTGGGTACTCAGATGAGATGGTAACAGGTACTCGGGTACTCTGATGAGATGGTGACAGGAACTCAGGCACTCTGATGAGATGGTGACATGTACTCGGGTACTCTGATGGGCTGGAAACAGGTACTCAGGGACTCTGATGGGCTGGAAACAGGTACTTGGGTACTCTGATGGGCTGAAAACAGGTACTCGGGTACTCTGATGAGATAGTGACAGGTACTTGGGTACTCTGATGAGATGGTGACAGGTACTCGGGTACTCTGATGGGCTGGTGACAGCTACTCGGGTAATCTGATCAGATGGTGACAGGTACTCGGGTAATCTAATGAGATGGTGACAGTTACTCAGGTACTCTGATGAAATGGTGACATGGTACTCAGATGGGCTGGTAACAGGTACTCTGATGAGATG
The DNA here is from genome assembly GCA_018402905.1 of Glandirana rugosa. Taxonomy (NCBI): domain Eukaryota; kingdom Metazoa; phylum Chordata; class Amphibia; order Anura; family Ranidae; genus Glandirana; species Glandirana rugosa. The sequence continues at coordinate 1,663,307 of BLSH010073489.1, read as the reverse complement.
GCGACAGGTACTCGGGTACTCTGATGAGATGGTGACAGGTACTTGGGTACTCTGATGGGCTGGTAATAGGTACTCGGGTACTCTGATGAGATGGTGACAGGTACTCGGGTCTTCTGATGAGATGGTGACAGGTACTTGGGTACTCTGATGGGCTGGTAACAGGTACTCGGGTAATCTGATGAGATGGTGACAGGTACTCGGGTACTCTGATGAGATGGGTAGGTGACAGGTACTCTAATGGGCAGGTGACAGGTACTTGGGTACTTTGGGCAGGTGACATGTACTCGGGTACTCTGATAAGATGGTGACAGGTACTCGGGTACTTTGATAGGCAGGTGACAGGTACTCGGATACTCTGATGGACAGGGGACAGGTACTTGGATACTCTGATGGGCTGGTGACAGGTACTCGGATACTCTGATGGGCAGGGGACAGGAACTTGGGTACTTTGATAGGCAGGTGACAGGTACTTGGCTACAGGGTTTCATTGGCTCTTTACCCTGATCGGGCTGGGCTTTGTCTGAGGCACAAGCCTCAACCCCCGATCGCCGATATATAGTCTACACTAAATGCAGCGTGTGTG
>BLSH010073489.1:1652724-1657724 GCA_018402905.1 Glandirana rugosa | reverse complement strand
TTTGAATGACAATTACTCAGTCATGCAATACTGTACCCATATGAAATTTGCATCCTTTTTTTCCACACAAATAGAGATTTCTTTTGGTGGTATTTAATCACCGCTGGGTTTTTTATTTTTTGCGCTATAATTAAAAAAAGACCGAAAGTTTTGTAAAAAAAAATGAATTTTTCTTCGTTTCTGTTATAAAATTTTGCAAATTAGTAATTTTTCTTCATAAATTTTGGCCAAAATTTATACTGCTACCTATCTTTGGTAAAAAAAAAAATTAGTGTATATTATTTGGTCCTTGTGTAAGTTATAGAGTCTACAAGCTATGGTGCAAATCACTGAATATTGATCACACCTGATGTACTGACGGCCTATCTCATTTCCTGAGACCCTAACAAGCCAGGGAAAGTACAAATACCCCCCAAATTATCCCTTCTTGGAAAGTAGACATTCCAAGGCATTTAGTAAAGGTTATGGTGAATTTTTTGAAGTTGTAATTTTTTCCCCACAATTCTTTCCAAAATTAAGATGTTTTTTTCCCCTAAAATTGTCATATGTTAACGGATTATTTCTCACACCCAGCATATGCAAACCACAAATTACACCCCAAAATACATTCTACTACTCCTCCTGAGTATGGCAGTACCACGTGTGAGACTTTTACACAGCCTGGCCACATACAGAGGCTCAACATGTAGGGATCGCCATCAGGCGTTCTAGGAGCATAAATTACACACATCATTTTTGTGACTACCTCTTGCAATTTTGAAGGTCCTGGAGCACTAGGACAATGGAAACGCCCAAAAAATGACCCCATTTTGGAAAGCAAACACCCCAGCTTATATTCTTGGAGGCATAATGAGTCTTTTGAACATGTCATTTTTTCCACAAGTTTTTGGAAAATGTGGAAAGAAAATGAAAATGCATTTTTTTTTTACACAAAGTTGTCCATTTATACAAGTTTTCTAACACACAACATGTACCTAGCAAAAATTACACCCCAAAATATATTCTGCTACTTCTCCTGAGTATGGCGATACCACATGTGTGACACTTTTACACAGCCTGACCACATGCAGGGAGCATCGTCAGGTGTTCTAGGGGCATACATTTCAAATCTAATTTGACTACCTTTTACACTATTGTGAGGCACTGTGGTGGCATGGATAGGCACTGTAGTGGCACAGATAGGCAGGGTAGTGGCACGGATGAGCAGTGTAGTGGCATGGATGGGCACTGTAGTGGCACGGATGGGCAGTGTGGTGACACAGATGGGCACTGTAGTGGCACGGATGGGCAGTGTAGTGGCACGGATGGGCACAGTAGTGGCATGGATGTGTCACGGATGAGAACTGATGTGGTATGGATGAGCATGAATGAGGCACAAATGAGCCATGGATGGGGATGGATGAGCCACGGATGGGTGGGTGAGCGCGGATGGGGGGAGCATGGCTGGGTGAGCATGGATGGATGGGTGAGCACGGCTGGGTGGGTGAGCATGGATGGATGGCTGGGTGAGCACGACTGGGTGGGTGAGCATGGATGGGTGAGCATGACTGGGTGGGTGAGCACAGAAGGCTGGGTGAACACAGCTGGGTGGGTGAGCATGGATGGAAGGATGGATGAGCATGGATAGATGGGTGAGCATGCATGGATGGATGGGTGAGCACGGCTGGGTGGGTAAGCATGGATGGATGGCTGGGTGAGCATGCATGGGTGGGTGGGTGAACATGGCTGTGAGGATGGCTGGATGGGTGAGCATGGATGGATGGGTGAGGATGGGTGGGTGAGCATGGATTGGGTGAGGATGGGTGGGTGAGTATGGATTGGGTGAGGATGGGTGGGTGAGCATGGATTGGGTGAGGATGGGTGGGTGAGCATGGATTGGGTGAGGGTGGGTGGGTGAGCATTGATAGGGTGAGGATGGCTGGTGGGGACTGGGGGTGCATACTGTCACTTAGTAGCGCTGTGGGCATTACACATCGCCTACAGCGCTGCAGCTTCTTCTCTCTCCCACCTCTCTCCTCTCGCAATGCACCGATCGGTGCGGAGAGGAGAGAGAAATGCCGACGGAAGCGTCGGCTTGTTTACATGTGATCGTGCCGTCATTCATCGTGATCCGTGATGCGGACCCGGCGGTCACGGATGTTCCCGTGTGCGCGCCCAGGAAGCGCATTCATGGGAGGACGTCAATGTATGTCCTCCCAGAGTTAAGCAACCACCCCGCAGACGTGTTTTGTCTATGGGGCGGTTGTTAAGTGGTTAAAAATGCTTGACATGAAAACCAAAATTGTGTTTTTGTGATAAACCATCAAAACAGAGTTCCAGAGCTTCATATATGAGGGGAAAGTCTCCAGCCCCCATCATGCAAATCATGTGCAAGTAAAAAGGTTTTTTTTTTTTTTTTAATTTTTCTTGCACATGATTGGGTATTCTTTGCAAGTATAGTTGTTCCAGAGTTTAGTAAATAAGGTGAAGCTTCTCTTTGCAAAGTTGGGGCTCTGGCTGTGAGATCTCAACACAACAGTAGTTTATAGAGTCAAATGCTGGTCACAGTTTTTGGGGACTTTGGTTGTGAGATCTTTGCACAGCAGGTCCTAGGTTAGAATGCCAGACACAGCTTGGTTGAAGGGCTCCTGCTCTCCCTGTTGGATCTTTTATTTAACATTATGGAAAACACCCCATAGTGGGTGGGCAAAAAACAGCATATATGGCAGTGAAATGTCACCAATAATGTACCTAGGATGCCAGGAGTTAAAGTGGTTATAAAGGCTCAGGGTTGTTTTTTTTTTTTTACCTCCATGCATTCAATTCATAAAGGGAAAAAAACCTACTCTGTGCAGCAGCCCTGGGAACTCTCCCTCCTCATTGGCTGAGACAACAGCAGGAGCAATTGATTAATAACAGCCAGTGGGCCAACGAGAAGAGAGAGGGGGAGGGGCCAAGCCAGAGCTCTGTGTGAATGGACACGCAGAGCAGCAGCTCAGGAGCAAGCCTGCTTGGGAGCCACCATTGCAAGCTGCTTGCTTTTGGGGGCACTCGGCAGAAGGTAGGGGCTAGGAGCACTGACAGGGGACTCGAAAAGGGGAGGATCGGGGCTGCTCTGTGCAAAACTGCAGCACAGAGCATATAAAAATAAAACTATATAAAGCATGTTATACTTATTTATGTGTTGGTGTGTTCCCCTGTGCTACCACTCAAAGACCAGAGGTGTCACTGTGCAAATTAAATTTTTAGTTAAATTAAAGTGCTGTGCATATAAACAGTTATGGACAATGCAGCAATATTTGGCTGTGCTCACAGCTACACATATAAATTGAGATAAATGGGGAATGATAATACTGCGCACTCTCTCAATGCACGGACACAAGTATCCAAAACATAAATGAAAAAATAGGTAAACAGATATACAATATATACAATGATCGCTTCAAAGTGTTAAGTTTCAGTCCTTCAAAATATTAAGGTGCTTATAGTGCATATAGATAAATAAATGGCATATATATCACAAACAAATACACAAGTGGTGCTATTTGTGAAAACAATATCAAAAGTTCATAGATGAGTATTATAGTGATGGGTATTAAATACAGTGATCAGGCATGTTTCTTCTTATATTGGGTGTTTGCAGTGCCTTCACCTTAGTGCATACTATGCGCTCACCTCTAGGTAGAATGAGGAGCGTTTTAAAGGGTGGTATTCTCCTAATGCGGGAGATGTTAAAGTTTATTTGATGTAAGCACAATTTTTACCTTAATAAACCACTTGACTGTTTAAACACACTACACTATGAGAGGTCCCTCTCTTTAACCACTTCAGCCCACGGAAGGATTTCCCCCTTTAGGACCAGAGCACTTTTTGTGATTCAGCACTGTGTCGCTTTAACTGACAATTGCGCGGTCGTGTGACGTTGTACCCAAACGAAATTTGAGTCCTTTTTTTCCAACAAATAGAGCTTTTGTTTGGTGGTATTTGATCACCTCTGCATCATTTCTGATCGCCGCTATAAACAAAAAAAGAGCGACAATTTTGCAAAAAAAAAAAAAAGATTCTTACTTTTTGCTAAAATACAAATCCAAACAAAACATTAAAAAAAAGTTTTTTTCCATCGGTTTTGGCCGATTTATATTCTTCCTCATATTTTTGGTAAAGAAAAAAATCGCAATCGGCGTTTGATTGGTTTGCCCAAAAGTTGCCATGTTTACGGATGATAATTCATTTCTGGGATTTTTATTTATTCTTTTACTAGTAATGGCGGCGATCTGCTATTTTTAGCGGTTCTGCGATATTGCAGTGGACAGGTCGGACCAATTTGACACTTTTTTGGGACCAATGACATTTATACAGCGATCAGAAATTTAAACGTCCACTGATTACTGTATAGATGTCATTGGCAGTGAAGGCGTTAACCTGCAGGGGTTAACTGTGTTCCTTAGGCGTGTTCCAACTGTGAGGGGGCTGGGCTGTTATGGGCATAAGAGATCTAACTGATCCTAGTGACAGGGATCAGTAGATCTCTTATGTCCCCACTGACAGAGCAGGGAACCGCCGTGTTTACATCGTTCTTTTGCTCTGGCTGCTCATCGTGGCTCGCTGGCGGACATCGGGTCTGTCCGAACCGCGGGCACACTCCCCCAGAGTGCAGCGGGCACGCACGTGCGCGCCCCCTCCGCAAATCACCGGGACGCGTCCACACTGCCACAGTAAATTTACTGCACTGTGTGGAAGGGTTTAAACCCCACTTTTTACACCCTGCGGAGATACCGAAGTCGGTGACTAAGCAGAAGGACTGGGGCCAAACAACATATTGGAGAGAAGACCCAGGACACATCCCATCTCCCGCATTAGGACAATACCACCCTTTAAAACGCTCCTCATTCTACCTAGAGGTGAGCGCATAGTATGCACTAAGGTGAAGGCACTGCAAACACCCAATATAAGAAGAAACATGCCTGATCACTGCATCTTACTCCTCGCAAAATTTCCCACCATAACAGGATTACGCCCTC
>BLSH010073489.1:1634140-1652714 GCA_018402905.1 Glandirana rugosa | reverse complement strand
GGGTATTATTAAATACAGTGATCAGGCATGTTTCTTCTTATATTGGGTGTTTGCAGTGCCTTCACCTTAGTGCATACTATGCGCTCACCTCTAGGTAGAATGAGGAGCGTTTTAAAGGGTGGTATTCTCCTAATGCGGGAGATGTTAAAGTTTATTTGATGTAAGCACAATTTTTACCTTAATAAACCACTTGACTGTTTAAACACACTACACTATGAGAGGTCCCTCTCTTTAACCACTTCAGCCCACGGAAGGATTTCCCCCTTTAGGACCAGAGCACTTTTTGTGATTCAGCACTGTGTCGCTTTAACTGACAATTGCGCGGTCGTGTGACGTTGTACCCAAACGAAATTTGAGTCCTTTTTTTCCAACAAATAGAGCTTTTGTTTGGTGGTATTTGATCACCTCTGCATCATTTCTGATCGCCGCTATAAACAAAAAAAGAGCGACAATTTTGCAAAAAAAAAAAAAAGATTCTTACTTTTTGCTAAAATACAAATCCAAACAAAACATTAAAAAAAAGTTTTTTTCCATCGGTTTTGGCCGATTTATATTCTTCCTCATATTTTTGGTAAAGAAAAAAATCGCAATCGGCGTTTGATTGGTTTGCCCAAAAGTTGCCATGTTTACGGATGATAATTCATTTCTGGGATTTTTATTTATTCTTTTACTAGTAATGGCGGCGATCTGCTATTTTTAGCGGTTCTGCGATATTGCAGTGGACAGGTCGGACCAATTTGACACTTTTTTGGGACCAATGACATTTATACAGCGATCAGAAATTTAAACGTCCACTGATTACTGTATAGATGTCATTGGCAGTGAAGGCGTTAACCTGCAGGGGTTAACTGTGTTCCTTAGGCGTGTTCCAACTGTGAGGGGGCTGGGCTGTTATGGGCATAAGAGATCTAACTGATCCTAGTGACAGGGATCAGTAGATCTCTTATGTCCCCACTGACAGAGCAGGGAACCGCCGTGTTTACATCGTTCTTTTGCTCTGGCTGCTCATCGTGGCTCGCTGGCGGACATCGGGTCTGTCCGAACCGCGGGCACACTCCCCCAGAGTGCAGCGGGCACGCACGTGCGCGCCCCCTCCGCAAATCACCGGGACGCGTCCACACTGCCACAGTAAATTTACTGCACTGTGTGGAAGGGTTTAAACCCCACTTTTTACACCCTGCGGAGATACCGAAGTCGGTGACTAAGCAGAAGGACTGGGGCCAAACAACATATTGGAGAGAAGACCCAGGACACATCCCATCTCCCGCATTAGGACAATACCACCCTTTAAAACGCTCCTCATTCTACCTAGAGGTGAGCGCATAGTATGCACTAAGGTGAAGGCACTGCAAACACCCAATATAAGAAGAAACATGCCTGATCACTGTATTTAATACCCATCACTATAATACTCATCGGTGAACTTTTGATATTGTTTTCACAAATAGCACCACTTGTGTTTTTGTTTGTGATATATATATTTATTTAATTATATGCACTATAAGCACCTTAATTTTTTGAAGGACTAAAACTTAGCACTTTGAAGCGAGCATTGTATATATTGGATATCTGTTTACCTATTTTTTCATACTTGCATCAGTGCATTGAGAGAGTGCGCAGTAGCAGTATTACCATCCCCCATTTATGTTATACTTATTTACCTTTAATATCACTTTATCATTCACCACCTGTTAAAAAAAATAAATTCAATTTTGAATGGACTAGCTCTTATTTACACATACATAAGCACAGTATTTCGGATTTAAATAGTACATACATGTACTTACTATTTAGTGTGGCATACTAGCCCTTATGTCCTACTACTTTGAGTGGGAAACACAATATAAATAAATCACTATCATTCTAAACACTGCCCTCACAAAAATAACTATTTGGTCCTGTTTGAGTGTGGGCAGCTTTTCAGGCTGCACCATGAATATACAGTGTCTCACAAAAGTGAGTGCACCCCTCACATTTTTGTAAATATTTTATTATATATTTTCACGTGACAACACTGAAGAAATGACACTTTGCTACAATGTAAAGTAGTGAGTGTACAGCTTGTATAACAGTGTACATTTGCTGTCCTCTCAAAATAACGCAACACAGCCATTAATATCTAAACTGCTGGCAACAAAAGTGAGTACACCCCTAAGTGAAAATGTCCAAATTGGGTCCAATTAGCTATTTTCCCTCCCCGGTGTCACATGACTCGTTCGTGTTACAAGGTCTCAGGTGTGAATTGGGAGCAGGTGTGTTAAATTTAGTGTTATCACTCTCACTCTCGCGTACTGGTCACTGAAAGTTCAACATGGCACCTCATGGCAAAGAACTCTCTGAGGATCTGAAAAAAAGATTTGCTGCTTTACATAAAGATGACCTAGGCTATAAGAAAATTGCCAAGACCCTGAAACTGAGCTGCAGCACGGTGGCCAAGACCATACAGCGGTTTAACAGGACAGGTTCCACTCAGAACAGGCCTTGCTATGGTCAACCAAAGCAGTTGAGTGCACGTGCTCAGCATCATATCCAGAGGTTGTCTTTGGGAAATAGACGTATGAGTGCTGCCAGAATTGCTGCAGAGGTTGAAGGGGTGGGGGGGTCAGCCTGTCAGTGCTCAGACCATACGCCACACACTGCATCAAATTAGTCTGCATGGCTTTCGTCCCAGGAGGAAGCCACTTCTAAAGATGATGCACAAGAAAGCCCGCAAACAGTTTGCTGAAGACAAGCAGACTAAGGACATGGATTACTGGAACCATGTCCTGTGGTCTGATGAGACCAAGATAAACTTATTTGGTTCAGATGGTGTCAAGCGTGTGTGGCAAGAACCAGGTGAGGAGTACAAAGACAAGTATTACTTGCCTACAGTCAAGCATGGTGGTGGGAGTGTCATGATCGGGGGCTGCATGAGCGCTGCCGGCACTGGGGAGCTACAGTTCATTGAGGGAACCATAAATGCCAACATGTACTGTGACATACTGAAGCAGAGCATGATCCCCTCCCTTCAGAGACTGGGCCGCTGGACAGTATTCCAACATGCCAACACCTCCAAGACGACCACTGGCTTGCTAAAGCTGAGGGTAAAGGTGATGGACTGGCCAAGCAGGTCTCCAGAACTAAACCCTATTGAGCATCTGTGGAGCATCCTCAAAACAGAAGGTAAAGGAGCGCAAGCAAGGTCTCTAACATCCACCAGCTCCATGATGTAGTCATGGAGGAGTGGAAGAGGACTCCAGTGGCAAACTGTAAAACTCTGGTGAACTCCATGCCCAAGAGGATTAAGGCAGTGCTGGAAAATAATGGTGGCCATTGACACTTTGGGCTCAATTTGGACAGTTTCACTTAGGGGTGTTCTCATTTTTGTTGCCAGCGGTTTAGACATGGCTGTGTTTTGAGTTATTTTGAGGGGACAGCAAATTTACACTGTTATACAAGCTGTACACTCACTGCTTTACATTGTAGCAAAGTGTAATTTCTTCAGTGTTGTCACATGAAAAGATAGAATAAAATATTTACAAAAATGTGAGGGGTGTACTCACTTTTGTGAGATACTGTACTTTCTCCAATACCCATTGACAATTTTAGAAACAGCTTGCATGCTATCTAGTCAACACATGATAAAGTTCTACTTAGCCTGAATTATACTAAACAAAGCATAAACTGGTGGATGAACAGAACAATTTCCCTTGTTTTTTTTTAAAAAAAGCATTTAATGAAATAGGACAAAAATATTTTGAAGTAACTTAAAAATACAGACAATTTGGTAAGTTAAAAAAGAAAATACAGAAAACAGCAAAAATAATTACCTAAATCGGCTTAATTACAGGTACTTAAAAACAAGCCTCCTTCTCTTTAATACAATAAAACAAAAATACTTTGCTTTAACAGTTAAATTAGCTCATGCGATGCTTTTATTTTATTTACACAAACGCACAACTCATAAGAAACTGCTGCGATTGTTCACATTATGCAACTGCTTTTTTTTTTCAGGACCCAAAAAAACTGGGCAACACTTTCTTTCCCACAGCAGGAAGCTAAATCCATTCATGGTGATGGTCGACTGTGGATGGCAGGGTGATTCCAGCTGGCAACAAGTTATCAAATGGTCATGTCCCACCCCTCAAATGGAAACATAAAATCTATAATTGAGATGTTATTTTTATATGCTCTCTAGTGTCCGATTGCATTGGAATTTCTGCAGTGCTTGACCACATTTGCTATAGTCAATAGAAAAAACACTGCAACAGCAATGGTTATCTGTAACAAATGCAAACATTTCAAAAGATTAAAAGATTGGTGAACAGGATAAAAAAAAAAAAAAGCGGTGACAACTTGAACATAAGCTTTAAGAATATCTATCTAAGCAGTTAATATGTACATTCAATATATAATTAATTCAGGTTTATGAGAAATGTCCTACTCATCAATCAAGCAGGCATTTATGCCTTTATTTGGTGACCCTTTTTTCAATTATTGTGGGCAACTGCAATATAAACGGTTTGTTTTTACAGAGAGATTAAAATCACCAAGGTAGGAAAAATCTATCCACACAACATGGCTCAAGTGAGCTGTGATTTTGCAAAAAATCAATTCAAACAATATGGTTCCAGTCAGTCGGGCTAATTTTTGTGTCGGTTATACAATAAGTGAAAGCAACAAGGTATACCTAAGGAAACTCATACATTACAGTCACATAAACATTTTAAAATAGACCTATACTCATATATAACCTTGGCAACTGGTCTCTAATAACAAGGAGCATCGGAGTTTAGAAGGGCCACCCCCACAACAGAAACCATAAGCCCAGAAATGAAATAAGACTGGAGCAGCATTTTCTGCAAGTATTTCAGCCCTTTGATTCCTACTGTTCCAAGAAATATTGTTAAAGTAACCCTGTCATGGTAAAATAAAATTCATAAAAAGGAAGGTACCCTGCAAGAGAAGAGCCATTATACAAACCTCTTCAGCAAAATGGAAATAAGAAAATCCCGCGCTAAGTCCTCTAAAATGGCAAACGACCAAATGGGCGAAGGTAATTGTACCGATGTATGCAGCCCTCCTCGGACGGGGAAATCCGAAAGAAACTAAAAAAAACAAGAGAAAAGGAAGGCGCACGCACCTGGTGCATTACCAAACATAGTTTTATTTAAAATTGAGGACAAGAGAGGGTACTCACAAAAAGTCAGGAGTTGAGACGTAGTGAATGCACAACCTGTGCAGGCTGTGACAGAGTGAAAGCTGATGCGTTTCGGGGGCGCACCCCCTTTCTGAGAGCTTTGCCACCCAGGACTGTCAGACCCAAGGATATAAAGGTTATATCATATATCATATTCAGCAGCCCGTGTCTTCCAACGTCCTTATGGTTTACTCCTGCAGCTACGTTTATTCAGCATTTCCATGAGTGGTGAATGCCTGTGTTCCTACCATGTACTGTGGTTCCTTCCTCCAAACCATATGTCATTATAGTACACAGCATTAAAGGAGTGGTCAAAGGGAGGTACCACAGCACACGGGAAGGGGGAGCAAATGGGTAGCCAACGCTCACGGAAGAGTTGAAAGCCGACAATACCAACAAAAGACAGTAGTGCTAAAAACTGAGGAGGGAATGTAGGAGACTGGGTCAGAGGTGAAGTCTTCTCTTCTTTCACAGCTCACTTTTAGGGTCAGTTCACACCACAGTTTCTGTTCTAGATGTATTTCTGCATGTGCACTTTGAAGCATTCTGGTCCATTTTTTCTCTTTTGTTCCTTCATCTCAATTTAGGACATGTGTTCTGATGCATTTTTTCATGTTCCAGATGCGTTCCATACAGAAAATATGCAGCATGTTGTACTTTTGTTGACTGCACTGGAACACACTATACTGGGGTAAACTAGGTCCATTGGAATACATGGAAAACACTGCTCGTGTGTTTATTACTTTGTGATTACTTAAAGCGGAGCTCCACCCGAAAAGGGAAGATCCACTTGTTGGCAAACCCCCCCACGCCTTCACTGGGATCTACGAAATTTCCGGACACCCTCCCCCACTGCCTTCTGGGACACACAGGTCCCAGAAGACGGCAGGACCATTCAGAAAGCATGCGCAGTAGGAAACCAGCTGTGAAGCCTGAATTCACTGCCAGTTTCCCTTACTTACAATGCCGGCGTCTGCCCCCGAAGCCAACTGTCAAATCAGCTCGGGTAAGAACATTGCGGGATTCCTGGACAGGTAAGTGTTCTTACATTAAAAATGTATTTATTTTATTTTTACAGACTGGAGCTCCTCTTTAAGCTAAAGTTATCACCAAATAAACAAGCCTGTAGAGGAAATGTATGATGTTCTCTGATCTATAAGAGCTATATAGGCAGGAGAGCTGAAGGGATTAAGATTCTTTTACTTTGACAGCCGATTAAACATAATTTGTAAAATCTGAGCGCAGGCCCATTTGAAGAATTGCAGGAGAAATGTGTATTTGCTGTAATACATTTGAATACAATAATTTCTCAAATTTTTCTCTTGTACCATCTGGACATTGTGTAAATTAGGATCTGATCATGAAAAATAACTGGTTACAACCAATTATATTTAATAGATTCTAACCACTTTTGCAAAATACCAGATAAAAGTGTAGGTAGATCAACTTGCAACAAGAGGGAGAGAAGTTGCACATAACCAATCATGTTTTCATATAGACAAAAGCAAATATGATTGCTTGCTATGGGTGTCACGATTTTTATGACATCTGATGAATGTTTGCACATCTGTGATATACGGCAGATGAGACTTTAGTAAACCTAAAAGCATTGTCACTTATATTTTAAAATGCATCAACCACACTTAAAAAAAAAAAAAATTGAGATTTACAAAAGAAAAGGTCAATTTAACAAACATATTTGTTTTCATCTGAGCCTTTTTCTTGTATTTCTTTTAAACAGGTATCAATATGAGCGTACAGTATAAAGAAATAGACAAAAATAATAGGGGCATTTATTAAACAGTTACAGTCAGAAATTACTTCATATAAATTTACATATTTTGGGGTACCAGGCAAAACACAGACATTTTCAGATGCTTGGTAGACATTTACAGACATAACGGAAATAACTGATTAAAAGACCTAAAAGGGCAAATGGCAAGGAGCCAAAATCTTGAACCAGTTTACATAAGTACTATTAGGAAGGCATGACAGTGATAAATATTGATTGTATTGTATGTTTGGTGTCTTTCACCATTACAGAGCTGTGTGAGAATTTATATACAATTACTACACTATCAACAATGAAGGGATACATTGCACTTTTCCAGAAAGCCTAATAAAATGATTGGACCTTGCATAGGTGCAAAATACCTACAGGTTAATGTGGATCAGTCCTGACAGAAAATGTAGAAATGCCACTGGATGCTAAAGGCCTGCTATGCTGTTCCTCAAGTTACGCCATGAGTTATTGACCTAGGACAAGAACACAGGTCAGCAGTTCTGACCTCGGTTGTTACACACTTGCTCAAGGTCAGACCACGCATAATAAAGATTTAAGATCAGCATGGCAGGTTCACTTTAAAGCAGATTCAATAATCGGGCTCCCAAAGATGCTGAAATAATTCCCTTCTCCTATCAGAAAATAAAGTGGTCCTTTCACTGGTTGCAATGAACTACTGCAGATCACTTTTCATGGTCTCATTAGACCAAATTGTGTAGTAGAAAACAAAAAAAATTATTAAAATGCAGTAACACATTTTAGCCAATTAGCAATTGTGTCTAATTTACCTTAGGCCCCTTTCACTCAGGCATCATCTATTCAGTCCCGTTTTTGTTAAGAAAAAAACAGATTCCATTTACATCAGTTTACACCAATTTTCCGCCCACTTTCGTTATTTTAATGGAACAAAAATGCAGACTTGTTCCACTAAAAAAAGGGACCTGAACGTAAGCAGACAAAAAACTGATGTAAACAGACATCCATTTACATCCGTCTGCCCATAGGAATGCATTGCTGTCCCTTTTTCCGCCAACAGATGGATGAAACATGGACAGAACGCCATGTGAAAGGGGCCTAAAGCAAATCTGTGTTAAAATAGTTGTAAAGGCTTCATTTTTTGGGGGTTTTTTTTAACCTTAAGGCCCCCTTCACACACTGCTCTCTCTCTCCCTCCTCACTGGACTTCGTGGGAACAAATGGCTCCTGCTGCTATCAATTAAATCCAGTGATGGAAAAAGCAGGGGGCAGGGCCAAGCTGCACTGGTTGTGTCAATAGACATGCACAGCACAGCTCGGGATCAACCCTGCACGTGTGCTACCATAGCAAGCAGCTTTCAATGGTGACACACAGAGAAGAGGAGGTGCCTGGAGCACCGGCAGGGGACCAAAACCAATGCACAGAGCTGGTAAGTATGACGTTTGTTAAAAAAAAAAGAAGCCTTTTATAATCACTTTAACTTTAAAAATGTATTTCCACTTTTAAAGTAGATAACACCTACTTTGTATTTGTAATATGTCCCTAATAAAAATATTTAAAATTTGCAGCTTACTTTTTTTAGATGCTCTATTATGGACCCTCTAGCGTGAACAAACCCTACAAAGTTCTCTTTGTTTATGAGGGGGCTGGGTAGTGTGTTTAACATCTTTAACTGTCTGTACTGTGCAGACAAATATCCATCATCAATTTGTAATTATCAAAACAAATGATAAAGATTGAGCTTCCTGCATTGTATGTTAAGATTAAAAAAGAAAAATGTGGAAACATAGAAATGCAATTTAAGGTTTGTATTTATGGCTGTTTAAGATGCCATTCAGGCTTTCTCTGCATTAGGCTGCTGTCCAGTGCAACCAGAGTGCCCACCCATATCCACTGTTTAAAGGGTCCATTAGCCCATCATGTGCTTGGCTGTGTGGCCAAGTACAGTGCTGAACATCTTAATTAGAACATTTCTTTTTATATAGTTTGTGCTTTACTCTTGACTTCTTCTTAAAGTGGTTGTAAACCCTCACATGTACCCAGTGAAGTGAAAAGCCTCAGATGATACACAGAGATCAAACAAATCCTACAAAAGGTTACTTGTATATCTGCTGTCTTCTCTCTACACCCGTTCCAAAGTGGATGACAAAAATATTTCCTCAACTGTCAGCAGCACATTGGGAAGGGTGGAGAGACTGCAGTTACATTTTGTGAGAGCGGATTGGAGGAAAGGAACACGCCCCCCCCCACACAGCAGAATAACTGTGTCCTGAATAGACAAGCTTCATTCTGCGCTCTCTCCCGACATAAATTTATCTCATATGTCGGGAAAATTGTCAGAAGTGACTCATGTTGATAACAGAGGAACAAAGCACCAGAGAGAAAATGACAATTATAGCTTTGGAGAGAGATAAGTAAACACTACAGATATATGTGCTTTGCTCATGTTCCATGACTGGGGTTTACCACCACTTTGAGAGACTACAGATACAAGACCAAACTATCTTAAAGTGCAGACAAACATGCACAGCAGGCATAAGAGAGTTCTTTCCACTTTTTAAGATACCCATTAGTGCTCTACAGTGTTTCTAAAGCCCATGGACATTTAATATGCAAATATTCAGTTTCTGAAGTTGCATTTCATCCACCCCTACTTGTCTATCCCAATAATGGATAGCCTGAGTGACCAATAGTGAGGCACCAATGATTTGGTCAGAGCCAAGAGTGATTTTAACCACTTCAGCCCCGAAAGGTTTTAGCCCCTTAATGATCAGGCCATTTTTTGTGACACGGCACTGCGTCGCTTTAACAATTGCATGGTCGTGCCATGTTGCACCCAAACAAAATTGATGTACTTTTTTTCTCCACAAATAGCGCTTTCTTTTGATGGTATTTGATCACCTCTGCGGTTTTAATTTTTTGCGCTATTAAAAAAAAAAAAAAAAAAAGACAATTTTGAAAAAAAAAAAAAACTCAATATTTTTTACTTTCTGCTATAATACATATAAAAAAAAAAACAAATGTATTCATCAGTTTAGGCCAATATATATTCTTCTACATATTTTTGTTAAAAAAAAAAACAAAAACATAAAAAAATCTCAATAAGAGTTTATTGATTGGTTTGCACAAATGTTATAGCGTCTACAAACTATGGGAAAGATTTATGGACTTTAAATTTTTTTTAATGGTAATGGCGGCGATCTGTGATTTTTAGCGGGACTGCAACATTGCGGCAGACGTATCTGACCCTAAGTGACACTTTTTGGGGACCAGTGACACCAATAAAGTGATCAGTGCTAAAAAAAAAATGCACTGATCAATGTATGACACTGGCAAGGAAGGGGTTAACACTAGGGGGCGATCAAGGGGTTTAACTATGTTCCCAGGGTGTGTTTTAACGGTGTGGGGGCTGGGCTCACTGGAACACCACAGAGATCACTGTTCCCAATCACTGGGAACAGCAGATCTACATGATGTCCCCTTTCAGAACGGGGATCCGCCTTGTTTACATCGAGGCAGATCCCCATTCTGCTTCTATGTACTGAGATCGTGGGTCGCCAGTGGACATAGATTGCCCCACAGTGTCACATGCACGGACCGCCATACGGATACGGTGGTTTGCGCAGGAGAGCCGAGCCGTCGCCGTAGATATATAGTGGCTGGTCGGCAAGTGGTTAAGCAACTATAGTCAATTGAGGTTGATTTATTAAATGCAAATACTGTGCACTGCATTTGCTCTAGATCTGAGGGAAAGCTCTGCTGATTTCTATAATCCAATCATGTACAAGAAAAAACACTTGTTTAATAATTTTTGTTATTTTCTTTGCATGTGATTGAGTATTCTTTGCAAAGTTAAGCTTTACCTCATTTACTAAGCTCTGGAGAAAGTGCACTTGCAATGCCCAATGTATTTACCTTTAGTAAATCAACCCCATTATCTGCATATTAGACCTCCCCAGTCTATAGGGCTTCGGGAGAGAACTATTCGATCTCTGGCAAGCAATTTAGATCAACTCAAGTTCACTTTTAAACTTAAGAAAACTGCTTGGTTTCTAGTGTTTGAAGGGTTTATTTGTGAAAATGCAGTGCAGCAAACTAAGGCAGGCCCATACATGGTGCAAATTTCGTACCTGCACATACAGGTTGCAAGAAAAATTCACACAATTCCGCCATCAACATGGACAGTGCTGACAGGGGAATCCCTCCTGACTTATCGCTAGCAATAATTGTAAGTGAATCCGGCAGGCTGGTTGTACCCAAGTTGATTGCGCAATTAACTTGGTACATTCAGCCTGCCCATTAACGGTTCTTGGCCAGTTCCTGATGAACCAGCCAAGATTCAAACCGTGTATGGCCGGCCTAAGATGTCAGACTCCTCATTCTTGCCTACTTCTTGCCTACTTAATTATAAAGAGAAAAAAAAATGTTACTTCTCTCAGCTTTCCTTACAGTAATCAACACTTAATCAGGTAAAAAAATAAAAATAACGTTTCAAAAGGTTTTTTTTCGCTAGTCAAAATTTTGTGGCATGGCCAATATTTATATTACAGGTCAGTGTAAGACCAATGTTGTTATGATGTTCACTAGAAGGTATGAAATTAAAACAGGAAGTTCAGGAATCCCAATAATGGTCTCGCGTGTGTATAAAGTTGCTAGCAGCAGGAAGAGGTAGAAATGCTTAGAGCATAGATCGGTGGTGAGACTTTACATGGACCTTATTGCAAATAGGAAAGGTAAATCTTCAGTAATTATTCAAAGACTATGAAAAGTTAAGGTTTCTAGTCCCCTATACAGTGTTTAAAGCTGACGGTTAGTTTTTTCCTTGGTATAATGCACCAGAGACATATCTTGACTCTAATCAAGTGCGTCCTACATTCTTGCTGACCACTTTTTGCATAGAGGTCCTTCTCTGACTGAAGTCAGATTTTTCTAGACACTCTGAACTTCCAGTGGGTTAAGAGCGGAGTCTGTGAAAGCTTCCTGACACCTACCTTCTCCTTCCTCCCCTCATCCATTTAGAAAAGGATTTGCACTGTTTTTTACAGGATGCAACACATTCTGTGAGTGGAGGAGATAACTCTGTGTGCAATACAGTGCAAAAGCGTGCAAGGAGTAGTTTTCTAAATGGATGAGGGGGGAGGAAGAAGGGAGGGGGGAGGAGGAGGGGAAGAAGGGGGGAGAAGGGGAAGAAGGGGTCAGGAGGGGAAGGGAGGGGGAAGGAAGGGTAGGTGTTGGGAGACACTCAGCTGCAGCTCTTGACCCATGCAATACCATAAGCTCCAAGTAAGATCCAACATCAGTGATGGGGAGGATTTCTACAATAAGAAGCAGCCAGCAGGACATTGGACACCCATCATCCCCTCATGCAGTAAAAATGTTTAACTGAACTAGCTTTAAATAACAAAAGTAGGAATATTGAATGCATATACAATGTAGTAGATACAACAAGTTTCTTTTTTATATCAAGGAGTAATATATATACTGTCAACATAGAAATATCACATCTGCTACTGCTGGCTTGAAGCTGGAAGCCTCATTACTGTGATTTATATCTTTCAGTACTTAAGCTGGCCATACGTGGCTTGAATATAAAAAAATGGAAGGAGCCAAGTGGAAAAATGTTGGCCAAACAATGACTGGACCCTGGCAGTTTTTGTATTCAAGCAGTCTGTTGAGAGAAATCTATGCATGTATGGCTATCCATAATGTCATTGCACTAACAAGCAAGGCAGAGTGTCTCCAAGGGTTTGTGTGTAGCTGAAAAAATATAAAGATGAACACAGGACACCCTCTCAACCCCACCCCCCTGGTCCCCGCTGTACTTCCCACAGGGGCTGCCAAGCTGTCTGTGCCCCCACAGCCAGTCCAGCAATTCCTGCTCTTCTGTGAAGCGCTTCTGGCATGGAACAGATCTATTCTGATTGGTCAGCGCCGTCACAGTGATGGCACTGACCAATCAGAATTGCTCTGGTCCTTCCTGGAAACACTGATGGAGAAGAGCGCGGATCTCAAATCCCTGGACAGCTGGGGGCACTGTCAGCTTGGCAACCCCAGAGATAAGTGCAGCAGGGATGGGGAGTTGGAGAAGGAGTCACGTGTTAGTTCACCTTTACAGAAAAATTGTAATGGTATACTAACTCTAAGAAAATATAGGGATAATGGAACTTACAGCTTTATTAACAAGTCACTAATGATGTTTTTCATACTTTTATCCTAACAAGTTTGCGTAAGCCCCCCTTCACATGAGCATAGTGCAGTAACTTGTGCCAAAACACCATCTTTGTGTTATTAAATTTCAAAGGCAACCCAATACACTATTACTGCAACTCACATTGTGGGTAATCTCTGATTTGTGAACCAGGTTCGTAATTTCGCACTGCAATGGCCCAAGTAAAAGTGAAGGGGGCCTCAGATTGGAGACCGCCATCTTGTAACTCCAACATCAACATCAATAATTAGGCTAGCCATTTACTGGGAACTGGGCACTGCAAAAGTGATCTATTCTCTAATGAAATAAAAGTTTGCTTCTTACAATATAAGACACTTTATCTTACGGGGTTTTGCACTTCTAAAGTCTTTAATACTAAATTTGAAAAAAAGAAAGACTTCGGTTCAGAGAGAAGCAAGTACATCATCCTTACCTGTGTGGTCTGAACTACCCAATTCACTGTCAAGTGACTAGGTTCCATGGCCCTTAGCCAACTTTTAGTTTTCTCTATAGTGAAGAATTATCTAAGTAAATATCTAATACTGGTATAAGAGAAGGGTGCTGCGATTCCGAGAAATTAATCACAGTGGGACTTGTAGTCAGATTGGGACTACACAAAAAAGTACTACTTACACTATGTATGCACTTCCCTTAGACCCCCCAGATGGTCTTTATTTAAATTGCAAGTCGTCCTTAGCAGCTCCATTCTCTGTTCCACACCTACCCAGTCCATTCAATAACCTGCATAAAAAGCTTGGTGAAAACATTCAGATTAGAAAGTGTATGTGCGTTTATCCAACATATTTGCAGTTTAATACAGTCTGCTGAAAACTGCAGGGTGGGGAAAAAGGCCCATTTATTTAAGCTGAATCGAGATTTTTTTATGTAACAGCCTGAAAAGAAAATATGAGCTACCAACAAAAATTGTGACAACTCTTTTCCATTTTGTTTTTTAATTTCCTTATCTACTTCAAAATAGTAAAATTTCAAAAATCTGTTACACCCTTATATGGATAAGACAAACATAGTAAATACAGAATATTTCCTTCATTAAAATAAATTAGGAAAAAGGTCATGTAAAACATAAGGGAAAAAAACTGGAGCAAGCAGAATAAGTCTCAGTTTTCATTTGATAACCTGAACCAGTGAAAAAAAACAGACATGAATGCTTACTTGCTGCTATGTGCTATAGCTCCATTTATTTGCGCAACAAAGGGTAATATTACCCCGATGAAGCCCTAACCTTCTAAAAAAAATTAAAAATAAATAAAAAACATATTTTATAATATCATGTTGTTAGGGACACATGGCATACATTAAAATGTTTTTAAAAAGAGTAAATATAACAAATATGATTTCTGCTCAATGCCATAGTTCATAAATAGTTTATTAGGAGTTATTTTGATAGATAGGAAATTGAGGACTTCTCTTTCCAAATGGTACTTTGACTGTAAATCGTGCTTCAGCATATTTTTACTTGTTTGCTCCAACTTCTTCATCCTCTGTTACCTGGAAGTAACAACTGACCTTGTAAATCTCCTTGATAAATAGCAATATGGTAAACATCTTTATGTTTGAGTGTTGCGCTGACTTATCAAGAATTTGATTCACTTCATTGGCAAGTAGAGGAGCAACCCACTACAAAAATTAGCAGTCACACAGCACCACGTTGCTTTACCCCTGTTTCAGAGGCGATGGTTAAGGCAGGATAACATCTGCATGTATTATAACACTGATGTACCACGGCAACGGAGCAAAAAAAAAAAAAAAAACACACTATGCACATACACGCACTCACACAAAATAACATGTTTGCAAGAGTTCATATATAAAATAAATGTAAAATTTACAAACTGCTCCTGGATAAAAAATATGTTGCAGTTTCACAGATTGTGTTGTATTTTCTCATTCTAATACTTAAATATACAAATGAAACCCTCATTACTGGCAATACATGACATAGGTAAACCATAAAAATTATCTGTAAAATCTCTGTAAATCCTCATTTACCAAAGCTTTTATTTTTTGGGTGGACAGGTTGTAAAAAAAACAGACATAGCAGTATTATGGGCTAATTTAGCAGTCAGCCTCTGAATGCATAAAGTAGTAATATAATGATGCCATCATGTTACTACTTTGCCCTCTAAATGGCTACTGCAAATAGGTGCCTGTGGTTGGAATCATTTAAAGGAAGCACTACCAATGGCGGTTTAGCAGGGTGAGGTGATTATTATTCTCACCTGTGGCCACATTACAATGATCCTTCTGTCCCACACATTGATGCAGCACTGAGTTCTGTTAGCCTGCCACTCTTATCACCTGTTTTTTTCTATAGGAGGTCTTCAAGATATACAGTTACTGCAAGCATAGGATGCTGTAGGGTGAAGAGAACCTTTCTGGAGATAAGCAAGACTGACACCAACTGCACCCTACTGCAACAGGCTTCAATTAGTAACTGGATAAAAATGGAGTATACACTATTCTGCTGCTTTTTGAGTGATATACCTTCCACAACAAAACAGTATAATGTACTGCATAATCCCCTGAAATAACAGATTTTCAAGCACATGCACTCATACACACAGAGTTTTTTTTCACCATGGTCAAAATGTGAAGAATGAACAGAACACTCGGGGCAGTTTTTTGTCTTGATCCATAGATCTTAGGAAATCTTTCATGAATGTTATGCTTTCACTCTGCTCCATTACTAACAAGCCCTGCAAATCAGAAAAAAACTAAAAGAACTTGAAATAAAAAAAATAAAATAGTTGTCCCACTCATCTCACATCACAAGTTTAAAACATTTCTTCTGTGTTTGTTGGACAGACACACGTACAATGGCTTAAATTTTTCTTTTTTTTTTTTCCTCCGAAAATGACCAAGTCTTCTTTTTAATAACCATTGTTTTCATAATCTGAGGTCCTTCATCAGTCATATTTAAAGCTCCCATTGACCGTTCATGAATGCTCTTTAAGTTGAAGTCTTCGGAACGGTCAGAAAATATGCCTTGTATTACTAGTTCATCACCTTCAGGCATGTTAAGTTCTACACGGATATTTCATATGTAGTGCCTCCAACTCCTGTTACCTTCTTAACACTAGAATGCCTGGAAGGACTCACTGTGTTGG
Organism: Glandirana rugosa; assembly: GCA_018402905.1. Lineage (NCBI taxonomy): Eukaryota > Metazoa > Chordata > Amphibia > Anura > Ranidae > Glandirana > Glandirana rugosa. The sequence goes on along the minus strand of BLSH010073489.1, from coordinate 1,636,439 downwards.
TGCTTTGTGAGCTTGACGTGGATCCCAGCCGACACTCAGGCCTTGATAATCCCTTTGGCTGTCCATTTATCTTACCATGAGGCATCTTCAGGTCCTCCCTAGAGAAGAGAAGATTAAATATTCAAATAAGGAAAAGGACTGCAAATCTCCATTTAAAAAAAACCTAGATCTGCAAAATAAACCTTTACAAGGATATACAACAGTGCCTTGAAAAAGTTTTCATACCTCCTTGAAATTTTCCACATTTTGTCATGTTACAACCAAAAATATATATGTATTATTGGGATTTTATGTGATAGACCAAAACAAAGTAGCACATAATTGTGACGTGGAAAGAAAATAAAATGGTTTAACATTTTATTTTACAAATAAATATGTGAAAAGTGTGGTGTGCATTTGTACTCAGCCCCCTTTACTCTGATACCGCTAACTAAAATCTAGTGTAACGCATTACCTTTAGAAGTCACCTAATTAGGAAATAGAGTCCACCTGTGTGTAATTTAAAGTGGAACTTCAGTCATTTTTTTTTATCTTTCCATTTATTAAATCGTCAGCCCTTGTTGTTTTAACTTTGGATAGTAAAACATTTTTTTTCTGCCAGTAAATACCTTATACAGTCCACTTCCTGTTTGTCTGGAAAAATGCCTCGGCATTTGACAACATGCACAGCTCTCTCTCTCACGCTCATGAGCGTTTGCCAGGAAGGGAAGGGGAGTGAGTCATAAGAGGGCCAATAAGATCTGCAGAGCTGGAGGTGTGCCTCTGTGTGTCTATGTCCAGGAAGTGAACAGGCAGTGGCTTCAGCTGCCCACAGTTAAAATGGACGCAGCCAGACTCAGTGGAGGGAGATTTCTGCAGCATATTTGGCAAGTACAGAATCACAGTATATATAAAATAATATGCAAAGTGGTTGGAGGGAAGCTTCAGAATGGCAAAGATGTTTTTATTACAAATTATGTGAGCAGACTGCAGTTCCTCTTTAATCTCAGTATAAATACAGCAGTTCTGTGAAGCCCTCAGAGGTTTGTTAGAGAACCTTAGTGAACAATCGTGAAGGCCAAGGAACACACCAGACAGGTCAGGGATAAAGTTGTGGAGAAGTTTAAAGCAGGGTTAGGTTATAAAAAAATATCCCAAGCTTTGAACAACTCATGGAGCACTGTTCAAACCATCATTAAAAATGGAAAAGTATGGCACAGCTGCAAACCTACCAAGGCATAGCTGTCCACACACACTGACAGGCTGGGCAAGGAGCACATTTGCATGTACTCCCTGTGCCTGCGTGGGTTTCCTCCGGGTACTCTGGTTTCCTCCCACACTCCAAAGACATGCAGTAGGTAAATTAGATCCTGTCTAAATTGGCCCTAGTATATGTATGAATGTGAGTTAGGGACCGATGTGAATGTACAATGTATATGTAAAGCGCTGCGTAAATTGACAGTGCTATATAAAGTACCTGCAATAAATAAAGTAAATTAATCAGAGAAGCAGCCAAGAGGCCCATGGTAATTCTGGAAGAGCTGCAGAGATCCACAGCTCAGGTGGGAGAATCTGTCCACAGGACAACTATTCGTTGTGCACTCCACAAATCTGGCCTTTATGGAAGAACGGCAAAAAGAAAGCCATTGTTGAAAGAAAGCCATAAGAAGTCTCATTTGCAGTTTGCGAGAAGCCATGTGGGGGGCACAGCAAACATGTGGAAGAAGGTGCTCTGGTCAGATGAGACCAAAATTCAACTTTTTGGCTTAAAAGCAAAACGCTATGTGTGGCAGAAAGCTAACATTGCATATCACCCTGACTACACCATCCCAACTGTGAAACATGGTGGTGGCAGCAGCATCACGTTGTAGGACTGCTTTTCATCAGCAGGGACAGGGAAGCTGGTCAGAGTTGATGGGAAGATGGTTGGAGCCAAATATAGGGCAATCTTAGAAGAAAACCGGTTAGTCTGCAAAAGACTAGAGCCTGGGGCGGAGGTTCGTTTTCCAGCAGGACAATGACCCTAAACATTCAGCCAGAAATGCAATGGAATGGTTTAGATCAAAGCAAATTCATGTGTTAGAATGGCCCAGTCAAAGTCCAGACCTAAATCCAATAGAGAATCGGTGGCAAGACTTGAAAATTGCTGTTCGACGCGTCCAATCTGACAGAGCTTGAGCTATTTTGCAAAGAAGAATGGGCAAAAATGTCACTCTCTAGATGTGCAAACCTGGTAGAGACATCCCCAAAAAGACTTGCAGCTGTAATTGCAGGGAAAGATGGTTTTACAAAGTATTGACTCGGGGGGGGGGGGGGGGGC
>BLSH010073489.1:1597880-1617992 GCA_018402905.1 Glandirana rugosa | reverse complement strand
GTCACAATAGGACCGCAGTTCCCTATAGGGAAGCCAGGTCAACTCCTTGCGAACTAGGCATTGAAACTGAAGAGCTATTCTGTGAGGGGGTTTGATGTAGGAAGAGAGGACGGCCCCCAAGGGAGGGACCAGCTGATTCTTTTCCCTGCCTAGTTAACTCCTAGTAGGACGAACATAAAACCCCACAAAGTCATGAAGAGCTGCGTCTGTCAGTGAACGGAAGGAGAAAAAGGACGCAGATTTCATATGGGTACAATGTTGCATGACTGAGTAATTGTCATTCAAAATGTGAGAGTGCTGAAAGCTGAAAATTGGTCTGGTTAGGAAGGGGGTTTAAGTGCCCAGTGGTCAAGTGGTTAAAGTGTATTTTTTCCAAAACAATTGCGTTTGAAAGACTGCTGTGCAAACACCGTGTGACATAAAATATTGCAACAACCCCCATTTTATTCTCTATGGTCGCTGCTAAAAAAAATATATATAATGTTTGGGGGTTCTAAGTGATTTTCTAGCAGAAAATACTGATTTTTTTACTTGTAAGCAATAAATGTCAGGAAAGATTTAGTCTTTAAATGGTTAAATTGAGCTCATCTACACACCAGAGTTCATTCATTTGATAAGTAGAAACATTGTATCTCTTTGCTTCTTTTATCATCGATGTTCTCAGACTTGGCAGGCTGTCCGGATTTTTGTCTTTTTTGTTCCATAGGAGTGACTCAAGTCGCTCGGACTTAGAAAAAAAGTTCCTTCGGGCGACTTGCATTGATTTCTATTACAGAAGTCATTTGCAAGTAGCACTGAAGTCGCGCTGTGCGGGGGTCGCGCTGACTCTTTGGTATGACATCATTCTTAATTGGACCAAGCTGGCAAACTTGTACTCAAAAGATAAATGCAATTCTCCTAATGGGGACATTTAGAGCTGGTTCACACATAGGCGATCAGACTTGCGGGGCGACTCTGTAATAGAAGTCAATGCAAGTCACCTGAAGTCGCCCAAAAAGTAGTACAGGAACCATTTTCTAAGTTACAATGGTTCCATTGCAATGCATGGAGGCAACTTTGTCAGGCGACAGGCGACGCAAGTTGCCTGACAAGTCGCGGCAGTGTGAACCGGCTCTTACAAACAAGCAATGCTTTTTTGCATTGCTCTCTCTTCACATAAGTTATTAGTTAGCCAACATATGTAGGGCTGCCATTACTGGCAGGATGAAAATGCTACTTGCCTGACTGCCTCTGACTTCAACATAGAACGAGTATGCAGCAAAATATGCAAAACTCCTGAGTTGCATGCATTTTTGTGATCAGCGTCTCAGAGTACTGATGTGGGAATGGCATGACCACCAGGGAACTAGCATAAAAAAGGTATAGAATCGCAGCTTGCATATTTGCTCAAAACATGTCTCCTAACTTGTGCCACTGTTAAAGGCTGCGCTTTGCCGATGCAGACAAAGCAAAAAGAAACCCTTTAATACCAACCCCCACAGCTGCTAAAATGTACATTTTCTTTGCTTTCAGGCTGCTCTGCAGGGATTTTTTTGCGTTTATATTACTTACCATTAAATTACTGACCATAGATGCAAATCTTTCTATTTTTGGTTTACGGATCCGAAATGTACTGATCTTTATTCACGGTGTAAACTGACTTATAGAAAACAAAGCAAGTTCAGATACGCAAAAACAAGCAAAACACTGTACTGATAAAAATGCTGGGTTTTTTGCAGCTGTGAGCAAGGATTATAAAATGTTCATTTTGTAGGGAAGCAACAGTGCAAAAAACAATATAGATATACTGTATAACACATGATGTGATAATATTTTGTTACTGCAAAAACACATGTCCAAAATGAAATAAATTAGGCTCCCATGTATGGATGCTTTCATACGAGTATGGTCCATTTCCTTCAACGGTCATCAAACCCACATCCTAAAAAACTATCAGTAAATGACGTATTACATGTGGCACATACTCAGTCACTATGATATTTGTTTTCTGTATTCTGCAAAAAACATGGTTGATCCTGCTGTTCATGTCCCCAATTCAGCTGGGGATTTTGCAGCTGTGGTGGCAACTCTCCACATGCTCAGTTTTCAGTACGTTTCTATGCTCAGCATTTCCTCTCTATCACATCTGAGCAGCACATGTGACTAAAAAGTCACACTTGTGGGTGTATACACAGTCGTATTGACAGAACACTCCCTCCCTCCTCCAAGCTCACTAACCACCTAAACACAATGGCGGCGGGAAATTACATGTAGATTAATGGAGGCTTCGCCTCTCTCTTATGCCAAGATACAGGCTGGAGAGAGGGGTGACAACCTGTGACTGGCAGAAATCTGCCCATACTAGGTTATTTCCACAAAATAATAAAGATTTAGTTTCAAATATATATATTTGTATGCCAATTTAAAACAGTTTGATATTATTTATCCTTACGCTGTATTCCAATTTTTTTTTTTTTTTTAACATGTGACCAGCAGCAGAGGACTAGAAGCACCTCCTGCTTAGGGGCTAAGAAAGAGCTGGGTCATGCGACAGCTATATATCGATTAGGAAAAAAGGTACTTTGATTTTTTTCTTAAATAAAATAAAATTACAGTGCCAGTCATCCACATACAGAAAGAGAAGGAACAATGCCTCAATGACTCCCCAGCCCACTCTGCACAGCAGAGAAGAACTTCAGTTTTTGAAAAGTAAATAGTAACATGTAACAAATATAAAGCAGGTATTATCCCAATTTGGCTGGAACAGTGGAAATACACTTTCATCTAAATTGTAACTTAAAACAGGTGCATGTCTTCCAATGGCATGGATGTGCAGTTAACATCGCTGGAGCACAGGGGAGCGTGGGCTGCTGCAGGAGTGGAGGCTCAGGTAAGTAAACTTGCTTTTCATGTCCCCAATACTTAGCGTATTTAACTCTTGCAGCATGGGCGCAGCTCCACCGCAAGGGAGAATTTTTACTTTTCCTGGAGATGGGCTTTAACCACTTCAAATACCAGGCACTTACACCCCCTCAAAAAAAAAAAAACAATTTTCAGCGCTGTCACACTTGTGCGGTCATGCTACACTGTACCGAAACAAAATTTTTATCATTTTGTTCCAACAAATTCTTTTGGTGGTATTTGATCACCTCTGGGGTTTTTATTTTTTGTGCTACATATAAAACAAGACCGAAAATTTTGAAAAAAAAAAATTTTTCTTTGTTTCTGTCACAACCTTGTAAATAAGTACATTTTCTCCATCACTGATGGGCACTGATAAGGCTACATGCCCGGGCTCACGAGGAGTGGGACCCGATGTGGTAGACCTCTTAGACGATGGGGAGTTAAACGCCATATATGGTCCCTCCCCACCAGAGAAGACCTTGAGCGCTTTATGGCCAGGATTGAGAGGGCCTTTAGGGAAGACATTACCCAGCTAAAGGCGGAAACTTCCCAGATAGGAGACAGGCTGAGTACTTTGGAGCAGAGAGTGGACGACACCCTACCAGCCAGCTCTATGCTCCAGACGCATTGCACTGCCCAGGACCAACGCATCGAAGCTCTGCTCTCCCATTTAGACGATATGGAGAACCGCAGCAGGCGTGCCAACATCAGGATCCGGGGCCTACCCGAAGCTACAGCGCCAAGGGACAGTATCCCTACATTGACAGATATTTTTAGAAAGATTCTGGACTTGCCACCCACAGCCCCCATTGAAATTGACCGGGCGCTAGGGCCCCCATCCCAGGATGCAGAGAGCCCCCGGGACATTATCTGCAAGCTTCATAAATATACACTTAAAGATCACATCCTGCAGAAAATGGGCGGGAAGCCATTTTTTTACTTTGATGGGGCACGTCTTACTTTTTACCAGGACATTTCGAGACGCACACTTATGCAGCGCAGGGCACTGCGGCCCCTGCTGGAGTCCCTACAGAAGGCTGGGCTGACCTATTGCTGGGGGTTTACTTTCTACTTGCAAGCTACCAGAAACGGTACACAGGCCACGCTGCGCACTAAGGACGATCTCCCTCAATTTCTAACTGCCCTTGGCCTGGACCCAGTGGATTTTCCGGATTGGCGGGCTAACCCCAGCTTTCCCAGCATACAGCCCTCCCAACCGTGGCTGCCAGCTAGACGCAGGAGCCGTAAACGAAACCGGCAGCACCCCCCCCCTTCACCACGCATCTGATGGACTTCACACCTGCATCACCCAGTTCTCCTCAAGTTTTCCCCGCCCCTCCCCCTTGTTTCTTCTTCTCCTCATTTGACTCCCGCATGCCCTTGGGACTGGCCATGCAAGCAAGGCCATTGGTGACTGCTGCTACGCACACAATGGACTACACGCAGCCGTGCAGTGTGCTACTACAGCCCCCAGAACTGTGCAACACAGCTGACACGAGTGGACTGCAGTAGTGGGCCCCCAACGGGGAACGCCATGTCTCAGCCCTAGTGCCCCTCACTGCCACGTAGTTGGCCTAATTCACCACTGGCGAGTTACCCCGCTGGGACCCTCCATTTTCATGCACTCCCCTTCTTTCTTGCAGGAAGTCATATGTTATTTGGTTATGTCTGTTCTCCTCCTTGTTGACATTTTGGTATTAATGACAGCGTGTGCGGTGGTTGGGAGATCCCACCTTGTCCTGTGTGATGGCACAGGTTCCCCGTGTAGGGACATATAGACTGGATCTTAGGTGCCACTTTTCACGAAGTTGGGACTTCTGGTATGCCATGTTGGCATGCCAATGACAACTATGGTTGCTTTGGCAACAGTTTGTAAAATGTTCATTTTATTTTTGCAACTCATGTGTTTTATCTTACTCTCTCTTTTCTCCCCTCTCAACTTTTTTTTCAGGACCTGCCTCCTGTCCCGCTGCCGGGCCTGGCCACGACCACACGAGAGCACCCCTGCCTGGATCAGGTATGGCTACTTTAAAACTACTATCTTATAACGTCAGAGGCCTTCGCTCCCCATGTAAGCGCAGTAAATTGTGATGGGAATTGAAGAGGTTTGGTGCCCAGGTAGTACTTCTACAAGAGACCCATTTTACAGCCCAGTCAACTCCCAGGCTCCCCACGCACTTGTTTAACCAATGGTTTACTAGCCCATCCCCGATACCGAAGTCCAGGGGGGTGGCCATTGGGATACATAAATCTTGTCCATTTCAACCCCTGGGGTCTCAGGCAGACCCTCAGGGCCGCTTTGTGTTCCTGAAGGGGAACATAGCGGGGAGAGTTTTTACATCCGCAAACATATACGCTCTGAATACTAAACAGCCCTCGTTTATCGACAAAGTCTTAGACAGCTTGGCAGAATTTAGAGAAGGGACTCTGGTTCTAGGTGGGGACTTTGTCAGCCCAGACCCCTGTTCGATATCTCACATATGAAGCCCTACCACTCATATGCATTTCTGAAACACTTTCGTAAGGCCCTGCAGGCCCATTATCTGATGGACACCTGGAGGGTACTTCACCCTTCTGATAAGGACTTTAGTTATTATTCTAAGATCCACAACGTCTATACCCGTATTGACATAATCTTTGTGGGCCAACACACCCTAGAGCATTTACAGGCGGCATTGATGGGGAACATCACGATTTCGGATCACGAGCCGGTCTGGATCTCCCTCACTCTTCCAACCAGATCGGACAAGGTCTGGTCCTGGCGGTTGAATTAAAATTTATTAGAGGACGTCAAGGTGGTCTCAGGGGTGACAGAGGTGTTGACCCACTACTTTCGAGAAAACGCATGTGATGGTCTCAGTGAGGGCATTGTCTGGGAAGGCCATAAGGCAGTTGTGAGGTGAGAATTGGGTTCCAAACTTAAAAAAGAACGTTGCGCAGACTTCCAAAAAGTACTACAGGAATTACAAAAAGCCGAACTGCAGCACAAATATAATAACGACCCGACAGCGCTGAAATGACTGAGTTGCGAGACTTATTTTCTAGACCGCAGTATCCGTAAACGCCTGAGGTTTGTGTCCCAAAAGTACTATGAGTAGGGTAACAAGTGTGGTCGGATGCTGGCGAGAGCACTTCGGACACACCGGGTGGGTACACCGGTCCATAGGCTGAAAACTTCCTCTGGGGAGACCTCGGCCCTGCCCTCTAAAAAAACCCTATTGCAGAGGGGTTCGGGACGTACTAAGCAGACCTCTACAACCTGGACTCTCATGGCAACCCGGGTGAGTGCATGGACAAGTTAGACGCTATCCGAGACTACTTGAGTGCCGCAGGGCTCCCCCCCATAGATGCCGATTCCTGGGCGGACTTAGAAGTTCCAATCACTCCTTTGGAAATTGAGGCGGTGATTAATTCACTACCCAACGGGAAAAGCCCAGGCCCGGACAGTTTGACCAAAGCCTATTACAAGGCGTTTTTCCCCCCTCCTGTCGGCAGCAATGGGTGATTACTTTAACTCCATTGCCAGCGGTAAGGCGGTCCCCCCTGGGGCACTGTTGGCCCACATCTCCGGGATTCCAAAAGATAACAAAAATGAATTTCCCCCAAGAAAACTGACTTTAAATAGGTCACCAACCACATGAACTTATATAAAATATATTTATTTCGCGTATAAATTACATCAATATTTCTATATGAAAAAAGGTGAATTATAAATACAGTAAGTTACAGTTGTCACTGCGCCAATGTTGCCTTGTTGGTAAATTGCTCACAAGAGCATAACTGAAAGTCCGTTGTCCGCAAGATGGAATGCGGTTGCCTTCCGCGTTGGAATGCGGTTACCCAACACATGCGTTTTGGAGCATAAAGAAAAAAGCCCTTCATCAGGGGTGGCTGCACAACGGGTTGAGGCAGATGACTGTATACTATGATGGAAAGTCCTTTTCTGAGGAGGGTGAAGAGAAAACAAAAAACAAAAGCAAAAAACATAATAGTATAATGTCAGACATAATATAACCAAATCACATAGTGCATGGTGGTATATTACACAGGATGTTTGTTTATACAGAGCTCATCTCTTTCTTTTTTTCTTTTCTTTTTTCATCATTTTTACTCACTCATGCATCGCAGGTCGATCTGTCCACCAGACGTAAAACTACGTGAATTTTAGGCCATTCCCCCCCACCCGAAGTGGGGATTTTTCTGATATCAACTATTTCAAGGTAATTTGTGATTATCTGAATGCTGTGCAAATCCCAACAACATATGGTTTTTCCTAGAAAGAGATGAGCTCTGTATAAACAAACAGCCTGTGTAATATACCACCATGCACTATGTGATTTGGTTATATTATGTCTGACATTATACTATTATGTTTTTTGCTTTTGTTTTTTGTTTTCTCTTCACCCTCCTCAGAAAAGGACTTTCCATCATAGTATACAGTCATCTGCCTCAACCCGTTGTGCAGCCACCCCTGATGAAGGGCTTTTTTCTTTATGCTCCGAAACGCATGTGTTGGGTAACCGCATTCCAACGCGGAAGGCAACCGCATTCCATCTTGCGGACAACGGACTTTCAGTTATGCTCTTGTGAGCAATTTACCAACAAGGCAACATTGGCGCAGTGACAACTGTAACTTACTGTATTTATAATTCACCTTTTTTCATATAGAAATATTGATGTAATTTATACGCGAAATAAATATATTTGATATAAGTTCATGTGGTTGGTGACCTATTTAAAGTCCCTTTTCTAGGGGGAAATTCATTTTTGTATCCAACACTGGGATGAGGATACCACCACATCATATCCCACAGATTGCACGGTCCACCATACGAATCTATTGTGGGTAGAAAATACCCTTTACCCCCTTGGCAAACTTTTTACCGTACAATCTCTGGGATGCTTGGATAGGATATTGTAATATACTTTTGAATAGAATGTCTTTTTAGAGGATTGAACACTGTATGCTCTACCACAATGCAAATATAACCAAATAGTCTTTGATTAGGCTGGAGGGTTTTGTTTTTTGTTTTTTTTTCCCCAATACTCTTCACCCTTGGGAACAGGATGTTTAGGAGCAAGGAGTTTGAGTCCTATATGTCCAAATATAGGGACCATGGAAGGAAGGAAGCACAGGAGTCTGAAATGACCTCCATGTTCTCCACTTTGAAAAAATTGGTAGAAAGAAAAATGGCCATGTTTTGGTACATTGAAACATTTGAGCACTATATCCAAATCCAAATATTTTCTACATTGGATAACGTTTTGGTCTCAGAGGATGTGGAGGCTCTCTACAGCTCCATTCCACATGAGGAGGGTATACGGGCAATCAGACACTTTCTTTCCCCATCCCATCGGGATGATGGAAAATGATGTGATTTCATATCATCATCTCTTGAATACATTTTAATGAGCAATATTTTTACCTTTGATGGCTCCCTATTCCTCCAGGTACAGGGGGTAGCGATGGGGACGTGTTGTGCCCCGTCCTATGCCAACCTGTACCTGGGGGAATGGGAGGGCTCCTTCCTATCAGAGGACTCCCTGTCAAACCTAACTTGCCACATATTAATATGGCATAGGTTCATAGATGACATATTCTTGGTCTGGACAGGCACAAGAGAACTGTTGGACCAATGCCTTGCGGCTATGAACCAGAATGCATTCAATTTGAGGTTCACGATGACAGCGGACCTTTCGGCCCTGACCTTCCTTGATGTAACCATCCTTAAGGACAAAATGGGTAGGCTTACAAGCACTCTCTATCGAAAGGACACTGCAAGCAACACTATCCTGCACGCGACGAGTTCGCATCCAAAGTCTCTTGTAAAGTCCATCCCATATGGACAATACCTACGAGTGCGCAGGAATTGTACCACTGATGAGATGTTTGAGATTGAAGCAGCGAAATTGAGACGCAGACTCCAATTGAGGGGATACTCAAAAAAAGCATACAAACGAGCCAAAGGCATAATGAGAAAACAATTGATCTTTGGTAAAGCAAACAGAGAGGGAAGGGTTGAGATGGGCACACCTCCAAATCAGGCGAGGATAATAATAAAATACACTAAACACCACTGGAGTATCAGACAGGTTATAACACAATTTTGGCCAGCCCTTACGATGGACCCGGCTTTGGCGCCCCTCCTCCCCAATAAAACCCCGATCACCTTTCGACGTTCTAGATCATTGAGAGATTACCTTGTACACAGCGAATATACTGGGGAGTTCAGGGGTGACCTTTAAATGTGGGGGATGTAGAATATGTCGCCATATGAACACAAAAGCTCGTACGAGATTACCGAATGGTCAGTGGTACAGACCAAGGCACTTTGCCAACTGCGCCCCACCTGGCGTAGTTTACTTACTTACCTGTGTCTGTGGGGCCTTCTATGTGGGGAAGACGACACAGGAATTCCACAGGATAGCCTCCAGACATATGACAGCTATTAAAACACGAAATCCAGATACCCCACTGGGCAGACATATAAAAGATCATCATAGCACTGACCCCCTGAAAATAGAGTTCCTCATATTAGACCGGGTCCACCCCAGCTACCGAGGAGGTGATTGGGATAAGACTCTGCTACAGAGAGAGACCCGCTGGATAGTGACCCTGAATGCCACTATGCCACCAGGCCTTAACAGCGTGATAAGTTATCGTCCCTTTCTGGAAGGGTTCGTATCTGGGACATGGGAGGGCCATGGCTGAAGCATGCCCAGTATAGGTATAGACAGAATGCCCAGTGCGGTATTTTGGGCTTGGACAATCCTTTGAATGCATTTGGTGATGATAAATATGGGACGTATTGGAACAAACATATGTACAGGAGCTAAATCATGTGGTGTTGTGATTATGCCTCAATATTAGGGACAATTGAATACGACCTCCTAGTGAGATTTTTTTTTTTTTTTTTTTGGATTATTTCTACTATCTTGTATGAATCTCACACAATTCTCTACTTTTTTCCTGTTATGTGAAGGTGGACTGGTTTGGGTTTGTTTGTTTGTTTTTTTGTTCCGAGTGACTTCGGTCCTCGCGCGTCCCCCAGTGGTGGGAGGCGCCCTTTGCAACTGTGGAAACGGATTGCTCTGTGTCCCGGCCTTGTGGGCGTGTGCTTTGGCCTGGAGACACTTTGGTATGGAGATGGGGGCGGTCTGACCCCTTTGATGTCAGATCCGTGCGGACGAACCCGGAAGTGATCCGGGCGTGAGTCAGCCATGTGAGCCTCACCAGGTGCGTCACTACCATGTGGGGAGATGACGCTATATAACCCAGTCCCATAATGTGTGCAAGTTGCAGACATCACTGAAGTGGGGACAGACAAGACAACCTAATTACAACTCAGGTACTTTTCCACTTATAACTTTCCAAACCAAGCTCTGATCTTACAACTCCTTTCTTTGTCGTTTCTCTTTTCCCTTGCTGCTCTATTTAAAATGTTTGTCCACATCTATGTATGTGCACCATAGGCTCTGAACATTACGTATGTCCTTATTCCTTTTCTCTGACAACAGGATGACCTATTATAATTGGCCCATGCCAAAGGTGGTCCACTCTTTCTCCCATAGGGGAACTGTGACACTGTCTGTCTTGCTTGCCTGTGAAAACTATCAACCAGCATTATACCGTTCTACCATACACCTGCTTCTTGGGGCAGTCTGCCTTTCTTTTCCTTTTTTTTGCATCTGCTTTTTTCACCCATGTGTATTCATTCCTTTCTTTCCCCCTCCTTTCTTTTTATTTACCCTAACCTAGACCTCCGCTTCATGAAGACGATCCTCCTAGGTCCCTCTTAGGGACCTTGGAAGAGTTGGGGTGCCAATTGGGCTCACTGCCTAAGTGTCTTAGATGTCTTGAGACCTGGGGTTTCCCCTGCAATCCTTGTTTTGTGAAATTTTGTATTGTTTTATAATGTTTTTTACCCTTCAAACTTGCAGCATTTGAATGCTATATGTTATGACGATTGTTTTTCTAATAAAAACAGATTCAACAAAATAATCAGCGCAAATCCCCCCCACCCCAATCAGACCAGCCACCGATCGGCTCTCATCTATTCGCGTCTGCAGACGCAAGTAGAGGAAAAGCCGGCATGCAGCTCTTCCTATTTACACTGTGATTCGTCATTGCTGATGACGTGATAAAGAGCTTCTGACAGCTCTTTACCACGATCAGAGATGCGGTGTGTCAGACTGACACATCACCGATCACCGTGCTGCGCTCCCCCGCGGGCACACGCCGGCTTGTTATCCAGCAGGACATCATATGACGCCCAGTCAGGATAACTGAACCACTTCCCGGCCGTCATTCTGCATGCGGCAGTAGGGAAGTGGTTAACCACCTCCAGCCCGGCCGTTTGACAAATGACGGCCGGGCGGGGCGTTCATTATCCTGACTGGGCGTCTATTGACGTCCTCAGGATAATCCGCGGGGTGCGCATCGCGGCGTTTGGTGGTGCCGTGGGTCAGTTTGACCCACCGCATTACCGACAGAGGTGAAAGGCTTCCATCGTGATCAGCCATGACCAATCACGGCTGATCACTGTGTAAATAGGAAAAGCCGTTTATCGGCTTTTCCTCTGCTCAGATCTGCAGACCTGAGCAGTGGAGAACCAATTGGCTGCTCTCCTGACGGAGGCGGCTGCACTGAACGTTTATCAGCGCAGTCCCCCTAAGGATCACCCCCCCGGAACACCATGAGAAGGCCGCCCAGGACCACCAGGGAGACAACATGGAGGCCGCCCAGGACCACCAGGGAGCCCCCACTAGACCACTAGGTAAGGGCAATACAGTGCACTGTAGGGATGGCACTGTGCCCATATATGATGCCTGCAAGTGCCATCCCTAACAGTGCTATATGCACGAGTGCCACCTATTAGTGATCACCTGTGTCCCCTATCAGTGTCCACCTGTGTCCCCTATCAGTGTCCACCTGTGCCACCTAAAAGTGCCACCTATCAGTGCCCATCAGTGCCACCTATCAGTGCCGCCTATGAGTGTCCATTAGTGATGCATATCAGTGCCCGTCAGTGTTGCTTATCAGTGCCACCTATCAGTGCTGCATATATGTGCACCATCATCAGTGAAAACTTATCAGTGCCAATCTGTACTGCTTCCTCAGTGCCTGTCAGTCTAGCCTCATCAGTGCCCATCAGTGTAGCCACGTCAGTGCCCATCAGTGAAGGAGAAAATGTACTTATACAAAGTTTTGTGACAGAAACAAAGAAAAAAACTTTTTTTTCAAAAAATTTCAGTCTTTCTATTTGTAGCGCATTAAATAAAAACTGCAGGGGTGATCAAATACCACCAAAAGAAAGCTCTATTTGTGGGAACAAAATGATAAAAAAAATGTTTTGGGTACAACGCCGCACGACTGCGCAATTCTCATTCAAATCGCAACAGTACTGAAAGCTGAAAATTGGTCTGGGCGGGAAGTGTTCTAAGTGCCTGGTATTGAAGTGTTTTTTGTTTTTTTTTAAGCGTAAAGGAATTGTAAAGGCAGAAGGTTTTTTATCTTGATGTATTCTGTGCATTAAGATGCAGAAAAACGTTTGTGTGTAGCAGCCTCCCCAGCACCCTCTAAATTACTTATCTGAGCCCGTTCTCTCTCCAGCGATGTCCACGAATGTCTGTTCCTCTGACAACATATTACTGGACAGGTTGTGAGGGAAAAGCTCCCCAAATAGCAATATAAACCTGACAGAGAATCTAACCTTTCGACCGAATTATTCAAAACAAATCATAAACTGAAACTGGTCCATGTGGTAGAAGAGGAAGATATATGCATCCCATTTTAAAATATAGAATACAAATAAGTAGAAAAATTAGGAGAAAATGTGATAAGGCTCCACCTAGAGCATTGCCATAAATGATAAAATTGGTTACAAAAAATAGTCATAAAAATACTTAAAAATAAAAGGAACATACCTATCCCTCCCCATTAAAAACAGGACTATGTTATTCAA
The DNA here is from genome assembly GCA_018402905.1 of Glandirana rugosa. NCBI lineage: Eukaryota > Metazoa > Chordata > Amphibia > Anura > Ranidae > Glandirana > Glandirana rugosa. Next base: position 1,605,144 of record BLSH010073489.1, on the reverse strand, counting down.
GTATGCGAACAGACTCTAGTCAGTCAACACTTTACATTCTATCTTCCCACAGGGAGGGACTGCATAGCAACAGTAATTCTACAAAAAAAAAAAAACTAAACACGGCAAAACACACAAAAAACCCAACCTACTATCTTTCTACATGCATATTTTAGCATGTTGTTTTCTCAGCATTACTAGCATTTTTTTTAAAAAAGACCTGTACTAAAAGAAATATGCAACTTGCAGCTTTTAACGTTTACTTCAGAAAATGCTACCTACCTGGCTCTCATGCTAATGTAATATTTTTGGTATTTGATTCATTGACCTGGAAGTAGTATGCAAAACAGGAGCTCTGACTTCTCATGCATGCTTGTTCTGTGTCAGTGACTCAAGACTACTAAAGCAAAAGGGCAAGAAATTGGTATTTTCAGAAGGAAATCAGCAATAGTAACATACTTTTTCCTCTCAGCACAGGTTTCATTTGATCCCATGCCACCAAACAATTACCTTATTCACAACACAGCAATTTTAAAGGTTTCAAGGTGACTTGAAATTAAAACTGCTGACGTATTTTGGTTCTTAATATTTTGTCCTTGACTGCGTCATGTGACACAAAGCAGTGAATAGCATTCGCATTTTCATAATAGTAAATAAAAAAAAACCTATCAGAAAAAGAAAAGGTTTTGGCTTTACAAATACCAAATTTACCCATTGACATATGCAGCAGACAAGGAAGGAAATGGCTAAACATATATTTTTTTTTTTTTTAAGGGTGTGCTCCCCATTTCCAAAAAGGGCACAGGGATGACCAGAGATCAATATTCATAATCCTTCTGCTGGAAAATCTTTAACAGGTTATCAGCAGGAGTGCTATCAGCCATTTCAGGTCAGTAAACTGGGCAAATTAAAATTCTGGCGCTTAACTATATTTTATGAGATTACACTTATATGTTTTTTTTTCTAATTGCCATACTACAGCTTAAGGCTAGATTCAGACCTATGCAGCTCTGTGAGCCGCGTTTGCATTGGCACGGCAGCCAAATCCTTGGAATGGGTTACTGTGCCAGTGATTTATGTAGGAAAAACAAATCTATACAGGGATGACAGAATGGACTTTACCAGCACATAACATTACATAAAAGAGTTAATTAGTACACTTTAAAATGACATATTAACAAAAAATGTCATCAGTACTGACAGTATAATAAAATTGCTTTTGTGACTAATTGGTTGCCCCAAAGAATATTACAGTAACAGATATCAAATGGAAGGAAACTTGTGGTCCTCAATATTCCACTTTCAGGGGTTCCAGTTCACAGTCATTGCACAGAAACTGCTCTACATGTCTCGTGACAGCATGGTTGCTTCCTCAGGAGCAAATGTTCTCTATAAAAGACATACATGCATCATTCATAATCCAAAAATGAATTAAACCAAAGAAAAATTTGCATAACTGTGTGTGCACTCCAAGTTATGCAAATTTTTCTTTGGTTTAATTTTTGGATTATGAATAATGCATGTATGTCTTTTATAGATAACATTTGCTCCTGAGGAAGCAACCACGCTGTCGCGAAACATGTAGAGCAGTTTCTGTGCAATGACGGTGAACTGGAACCCTTGAAAGTGGAATATTTTTTTTATTTTAAGAGAGGGACAAGAGATTTTTTTGAGGGTAGATTAGGTAAAGTCAAGTTTAACTGAAACATTTTGGCCTTACGATGTTCATTGGGTACACCTTATGAAGACCCTAGGTCTACTTAAAAACTGTAGTATGGCAATAAAATGAAGCAACTCCAGAAAAAAAAAAAAAACCTAACCCTAGGATTTTGTTTTTACTTTGTTTGCAGGGGTGCAGGGGATAAATACCATGAATCAAAATATTTTCCCTGAGTATAATTGTTATAGCCAAGATATGTAACAATATCATCCCGTCGCCCCCCCCCTTTTTTTTTTTTTGCTGTTGCTGCGATTTTCAGTTGTACTTCAATTTTTTACATTACAGGTGTAATTTTGACAAGTCTCTTTCCATGATATGGGAATCTTTATGATCCTTGCATGAATTCAACCCTGCTCACAAGCAAGTGGAGGTTGATATGAGCAGTCATCATGAGAAGTGGTAATAAGGTTTGATAAATTGGTATGTATAATATGATTAATATGTTGAGTTTATGGTTAATTTTTTTATACCATTGTGTAAATACTATTGCAAGTCTTCTTTTTGATATTTCAGAAAGGCATCAGATTATCCTTGAGGAAGAGATTAATTAGTAAATTTAGAAAAGCGTTGGATGTATGATGCCCAAGCAAACTATCTGCTGAATATCAAACCCTATTATAAAGAGATATGCAACATTGCCATCTGCATGTACCATCTGCATATTGATGTGTACAATGGATTCTGGCCTGAATATGACCATGTGTGTTAAGCAGGATGGAAAAAAAAATATTAAAAAAAAAAAAAAAAAAATCAGATTTTTTTTAAATTTAAATCAGATTTTTTTTATCTTTATCAAATTTATTTTAATAAAATACTTTTGTAGTGAAAATCTAAAGAGGTTTTCTATTTAGGATGCATTCATAATTTAGTTTATTCAGCATGAAATGGAGCTTAGTTATGTAGCATGAGGGTGTATATTCTGCAATATTTACATTTTTGGTAAACTCATTCAATGAATCCAAGCTCTGCAAGCTGAGATAACATGCACTGCATTGATGCATTCACACAATGTCACCGTAATCATGAGATAAAACAAAGTTCAGGAATATTCCTCTATGTACACTAAAAACTGTATGATTGAATAGATTGTGATATTGCTGTTTTACTAACCTGACAGCTTATTATTCTAAATAGGAAACCTTCATTTTGTTTGCAAATATTAAAGATTTAAACTACCAGCAAGAATAATCCCTTACATTTAAAGAGCACCTGTCATTTCAGATCCATCATAGCAGCGCCTGTTAGTGGGCACCCACTCATCTGCTGCCACCCCGTCCCTCACCTTGTTGTGTCACTGCCGCATCACCAGCTGCCCCATTAAAGTGAATGGGACTGTCGGCGAGTCAATATCGGGTCAGAGGAGGAGCCCACTGCGGGACAGATGACTTTTGCCCTTTAAAAATTATGATTTAAATCAACTTGATTTAAATCAAATCCACCCCTGTTAACAAGGCTATGTCTTTTTAGAGTTTTGTAATAAAAAGTGGTTTCATATATAAATGGTTGCACTTTTCTTTTTTGATTGCTGTCAAAATTCCATAAGAGGGCCCTTTTCCCATTTAAGGTACAGAAATAGGGATGGTGGCAACCGCTTCCCAGAACAGAATATACATTAGATGCAACCCTTTAGATGGGGATGTCCTATTGGGAGTATCTCACTATAAATTACAATTTTGTTGCAGGGGATTCCTGAAATCTGACTTATATCTTAGTGCAGACTTCTGGGAAAATCAGTGAGCCAATCACACAAGCAGGAAATAACATTTCTGGGGGGCGCTCTGTCTGTGTAAAGAACACCTTCAGGTAGCCAGCCATATTGCATTTTACAGAAAATTACAGAGCTGCAGATTGAAAAAGGAAAGGTGATTTTTTAATAATATTCAATTACAATATGACTTGTGTCACAATTGTATATGTTATCTTAACCACTATTGTACTGTATTAAACCCCTTCCTAAACAGATGGTAAAAATCTTTCTTCTAGCTGATGCCCCTTATCATTTGTAAAGTCTTTGTGATGAAAATCAATGTGTTAAACTGTGCTTGGAAATATTTAAACATATTAATAGAACATTGTGATTTAATTAATTTGCAATCCAAAGATTCAGATCTGTACCACAGAATATCTTACCTTTGACCCATGATGGAAGGTCCTTCTGCAAATTCCATGGTGTTAAGAAATGTGACAGATTTTGCTCCCCCATAAGAGGGAGACCTAGGTATACCAGAGGGCGATGATGGAGCCTGATGGCCAGGTGACTTGTATGACCCATTGCTCACTCGCCCTTGTAAGGGTTGGTGACACTGTATATTGTTATTGGCTAGGTCAGCCTGTAAAGAGGTGGTGGAAGTCCTAGGTGCTCTGGAGACTGCACTGGAAAGAGAGGATACAGAGGATTGAAGAATAGGATTTCTGGAACTGAAAGTGACCGCCCCAGTCAGCAGATTGTCCTTAGAACCATACCGTCCTGGAGCAGCACGTGGATTCTCTGAGAGTGAGCTGACCTGCTGTAGGCTGTACGTGCTTGGGGTATCATAGACCCCTGAGTCTGCAAACACAGAATCTGTGTGAGAATGTAACAACTTCTCCCGTTCCTCCATCTCCTTCCTTTCCTGGATAGAGGCCATAATGGATTTGGAGAGGTTATCATAGCGCACAGGGGAAGGTTCTCTCTGATGTCCAGATGCCCTGCTCAGTACAGGGCTGAAACTTTGCACCGGTTGGCGCTCTGCTCCTCGTAGGTGGCACATTTTGGCAGACATATATGGTGAGTGGTATCCCACAGAACCAGCGGCAGTGTGAGCAGTACATTTAGCAGATGCTGGAGACATTGGGTTGAGCAAGCTGTCATAAGATAAGCTCCCATTGCGGTTAGACAGGACATTGGGGGAAAATACACTCTTGTATGGAGTATTGGGGTCACCCTCAGATTTCACCATTTGGAGTGGAATCTTCTCAGACTCACGACGCCCTGTATTCTTCAGGCTCAGCGAGCGCGTGTTGGCAGTGAAACTGTCTAGCTGCAGAGGGGATGACTGGTAAGACTTATGTAGTGAGTTCTTACGATATTCTTGGAGATCTAGGTTGGGCTCTGACTGATAATCGTGAGTGCGGCAATCTTCCTCCAAGAAAACGCTGTCCTTTAGATTTTCTTGCATAGCAATCTATAATGAGAGAAATTCTTTAACATGTGTTTACAGCTGCTCTTGCTACCTTGCCTAACACCACAAAAGTAAAACAGTATTGTCTAATGGGAAAAAAACTGGTTTCCAGCTATTGAAAATTCAACACTTTGTAATCTCTCAAAAGAAAATATTGCTTTGGTTTAGATTGAAAGCAGTCTTTGCACTCTAAAGCAGTCTTTACACTTTGTGAGAATGGACAGTCATATGGCTACTTGCACTGTACAGCCATAATTCTACACAAATACATTGGGAGAACAATTACACAATATATTACCCACCTATATCCCTATAAAAAGCAGTGGTGGCATTCCAAACCATTTCTTCTTCTTCAAACTGACCTATATGGGCTAGTCTATTCCAGTCCCTCACAGCCAGGCAGTGACTACTCATGAATGGCAGCTCTCTGCAATGGAGAACAGATTCCACACCCATGTGGACCAAAGTCTGGTTTACTCCAGTCAAATAGCTTGTTTTCAGTGGTGTGGAATTAGCAAACCCCTTAGTTGTGTCAAGCTGAATATTATTTAAAAAAAAAAAAAAAAAAAAAAGTTTTTTTTTTTTTTTTTTTTTTTTTTTTTTTTTTTTTTTTTTTTTTTAACACCACTGTGTTAACTAAACATTTATTTATTTTTTGGAGTTGGCCTTCAATGTTTCCATAATTGTCCACAGCATCTGAATGAGAATGGACTTTAATGCCAGATGCATGGTGCAGTGTGGGATAAAAATATCCAAATCAAATTCACTTGTAATAATCAACATCAGAGTCTTTAAAAAGAGGAAATAATCCTCCCTCTAATGTTTGTACCTATAGGTACTGTAAATATCTCCTAAACTTGCACCGTTTAGGAGATATTTACTGTATAGTGCGCCGATTACGTCATCGGCGCATGCGCTCTGAAGGAACGGTCGGTGGTGCAGTTTTTTCAGAGCAAACGCGGCTCTGGTCATTCACAGAGCCAGAGACCGCAGACTTGGAAGGAAAACGGCTGAAGATGGATGCGACCTGCAGCTGGGACAACGAGGGCTTCAGTTGCAGGTAAGTGTCACATAATGTGCTAGCATGCGATGCATTATGCCTTTAGTTTGTAGGTAACAAAAAAAAAAAAGAAACAAAAGAGATTACTTCCTCTAAGTAACACAAGGAAATGCATCAACCAATTCTCGCTTGTGTAAAAAATGCCCCTATTTTCATAGAAAATTCCTACCTATCCCATGAAGTCATGAGTTAGAAAGGCATTTGAAAAACAATATACAAAAGACAGAAGGTCAAGTCATGATCTAGAATGAGTTTCAAGAACAATCATCAATTCAACCAAAGAAGCAGAATGGAAAACACATGTTCTGATGTCATATGATGTACAGTATTTCCGATTTACCTGTTCTGTAGCTGGATGGTAGTGAACTTTGGGGTTTGCTCCAAACCCTGGACGATATTTATACATGGCTGGAGTCGGAGGGCTGATCATTTTGGGTGATAGTCCACTGTCTGAAAGTAGAAATATTAAAATACACATTGAGGGAGGGGGGGAGTTATAAATCAAAGAATGTTACTCTAATGTCACTCTTGTGACCTCCGTAGAAATTATACTATACCCCTTGAGGATATTTTAGAATGCAAAAAAATATTAAAAAGATAGATATGTCTACATATAGAGAAAAACAAGGCTTTGAAATGTAATATTATATTTTGAGAACAAAGGACACATAATTGTGACTAGGAGCAGTGTCTGAGCTCAACATTTGCCTTCCCCCTCCTGTCCTCTGTTCACAAAACTCCTAGAATTCTTCCAGTATGCAAGGTGCTCTGTGAATGGACAGGGGGCAGCCTGTCAGTGATCCCCCCTAGCAGATTCATAGGATGCCTTGCATTCTAAAAAGAATACTAGGATTTTGGTGAATGCACAAAGGGCAAGGAAGTTGAAGGCGAACAGCATTTTGTGGAGTGCTCCACGGTCACAGCGTTTAACCCCCGCAGTGCCAGAACAACTGTGAGGAGTATTCATCACTGGAGGGAGGGTTTTTACAGTAACCAGCAGTACATGGTATATGCTTTACTAGAGGTAACGTGTGATTAGTTTTCACCAAAGTTGAGCTTTAATAACCACTGCCCTGGCATAAGTGAACTTTTATTTAGAATTTCCAGTAGCATTGAATCTTGTATAAAGTACAATACTTGCCTATACCTTCATTGTTTCCCAGAGGTCCCTTCAGGTCTGAATATATGGTGGGGTCACCTTTAGGAGGTAGAGGGGGCTGCATATCCAAAGACTTATCATTTATGCATTCTAGACTACCTTTGGACTGAAATGAAAAAAAAAAAAAAAAAAAGACAGTTAGCAAATACCTGGATTGACAGAAAAAAAAAAAAAAAAAAAGTAAA
>BLSH010073489.1:1568341-1580972 GCA_018402905.1 Glandirana rugosa | reverse complement strand
TTAACCACTTCAGCCCCGGAAGGTTTTGCAGCTTTAGGACCAGAGCACTTTTTGCGATTCGGCACTGCGTCGCTTTAACGGACAATTGCGCAGTCGTGCGACGTTGTACCCAAACAAAATTTGCGTCCTTTTTTTCCCACAAATAGAGCTTTCTTTTAGTGGTATTTGATCGCCTCTGCATCATTTCTGATCGCCGCTATAAACAAAAGAAGAGCGACCATTTTGCAAAAAAACCCAAATTTCTTACTTTTTGCTAAAATTCAAATCCAAAAAAAAAAATATAAAAAAAAACATTTTTTTTCACCGTTTTTGGCCGATTTATATTCTTCCTCATATTTGCGATAAAAAAAATCGCAATCGGCGTTTATTGATTGGTTTGCGCAAAAGTGGCCGCGTTTACGGATGATGAGAATTCATTTCTGGGGTTTTTATTTTTTTTTTATTTTTTACTAGCAATGGCGGCGATCTGCGATTTTTAGCGGTACTGCGATATTGCAGCGGACATGTCGGACATTTTTGACACTTTTTTGGGACCAATGACATTTATTCAGCGATCAGAAATTTAAATGTCCACTGATTACTGTATAAATGTCATTGGCAGTGAAGGGGTTAACCTGGGGGGGGGGAGCTAGGGGTTAACTGTGTTCCCTGGGTGTGTTCTTACTGTGGGGGGGTTGGGCTAACATGGGCATGAGAGATCTAACTGATCCCAGTGACAGGGATCAGTAGATCACCCATGCCCCACTGACAGGGCGGGGAACCGCTGTGTTTACATCGGCGGTTCCCCTTCTTTTCCCTGTAGCCGCTCATCGCGGCTCGCCGGCGGACATCGGGTCCGCCCGAGCCGCGGGCACACTCCTCGGGAGTGCGGCGCGCACGCCCCCCCTGGTGGCCAAAATGCGAATCGCCGTTTATTTACGGCGATTCGCGCCCAGCTCCCCGACTGCCGCCGTGAAAAGACGGCGCGCGGTCGGGAAGCTGTTAAAGGAAAATCGTATGATCTGGTATCGCAAGAGAAAATTTTTCGAGTTTATCCGATCATACAATAAATCGGATGAACGGTCATGATCGGCTCTCGAAAGCGCTGTACCAACGATCCGATTATCGTACGATCACTTCGAAAGTGGGATTTTTTGTCCGATGTTCAGATTGTGTGTACGGGTCATTAGTAAGAACGAACGGCGCTACAGCACCCCAAACACGTGTTCCTACAGCGCAGTTGTGTGAGCCGAGCCTTGATTTTAGTTTGCTAAATCACTGCTTATCATAAACTGCCATGATTGTTTTTCCATAAAATACAGTTTCAATATTTTGTATTAGAGTGCTACTGATATCCTACAGCCTTTTTCAAGCACTTCTGAAAGAGTTGGTTGCGCAACCTTGACTTCCTGATCGTAACAACTGCAAGACCATGCCAGTGCAATGTGCTGCTTGTATTCTTAACCAGGAGCATGAGACTGAGTCACAACACAGGAGCACAGCAGTGGTCACCCCATAACAGGAAGTACCTAAACAAGAGTGATTTTTATGAAAGCGGACTATGTCAAACAGTGAAAGTATAAAAGGGATAACCTGATTGCTATGAGCATCAAACAGCATGACGTCCCCTGTGTGTTCATTACAAATTGTTGTATAGATACACAGGACTTACCTCCACACAGTTGTCGCAGACACTGCAATGTGAACAGCGAGGTGGACGGTAGAAGTGACAGGTAGCACACCACTTCATCCGTACTTGTATTCTTTTGATTTCCACATTCTTGTAGAGGGGAGCGCGAAAGTCATCATCCTTATCTTCATCCTCATCAGCTTAGGAAAAAATTTATATGCATCAGTAAAATTATCTGGTCACAAAAATTTACAATTTTACAGTATAAAGGGGAAATAAAAACATGGACTTGTGAGCTGCTTGAAGTACTTCTGATCCCAGATGTATTACTTCACTTGTCCAGCAAGTCTCACTCTCTACCCTCCCATATGTAGAAAATGGTAAGTTCCACTAAAACTGACCACAGTGACATAGGCCCCTACTGTATTCAGCTGACTATCCCAGATATATACAGTCAAATATAACAAAACAGGTTTTGAAGCATTGCAACTATAATTCCCAAATATCTATATATTTATTTCCAAAAAACATCAGGCACACCAGAAATCAGGCTGTATTGCAGTGTTGCAATGTCTCAGGTATAGGGAGCCAAAAGGGAAAGTGCTCAGGAAGGCTTCAAAAAGGTGTTAAAATAACCCCATCATGAATGAAGGCTGACCTTGCAGGCTTTTTTTTTTTTTTTGAAAGCTTGTTGCCCTTGCTGTTTCTGCCATCAATACAGAATCACAGACAATGAGTATCAGAAGGTCAGAATTCCTTATTGTTATACTAGTTCCAGGTCGGGGAGTGTGGAAGCACTGAAGGCAATGCATCGGACAGCCAGGGAACTAGCATTTTCAGAATAAGACAGCACTGGCTGCCTCAATTGCTCCTTTGAATAGGGTTTTCTTTAACCACTTCAGCCCCGGAAGAATTTCCCATGTTAGGAACAGAGCACTTTTTGCGATTCGGCACTGCGTCCCTTTAACTGACAATTGCGCGGTTGTGCGACGTTGTACCCAAACAAAATTTGCGTCCTTTTTTACCCACAAATAGAGCTTTCTTTTGGTGGTATTTGATCACCGCTGCGTCATTCCTGATCACTGCTATAAACAAAGAAAGAGCGACAATTTTGCAAAAAAAAACATTTCTTACTTTTTGCTAAAATTCAAATCCAAAAAAAAATATATATAAAAAAATTATTTTTTCATCAGTTTTGGCCGATTTATATTCTTCCTCATATTTTTGGTAAAAAAAAAATTGTAATCGGTGTTTGAATGGTTTGCGTAAAAATGGCCGCGTTTACAGATGAGAATTGATTTCTGGGTTTTTTTTTTTTATTATTTTTTACTAGTAATGGCAGCGATCTGCGATTTTTAGTGGTACTGCGATATTGGGGCGGACATGTCGGACATTTTTGACACTTTTTTGGGACCAATGACATTTATACAGCGATCAGAAATGTAAATGTCCACTGATTACTGTATAAATGTCATTGGCAGTGAAGGTGTTAACCTGCAGGGGGAAATCTAGGGGTTAACTGTGTTCCCCGGGCGTGTTCTAACTGAGGAAGCTTGGCTAACATGGACATAGGAGATCTAACTGATCCCAGTGACAGGGATCAGTAGATCTCCCATGTTCCCATTGAAAGAGCCGGGAACCGCCGTGTTTACATCGGCGGTTCCCCGCTCTTTGGCTGTAGCAGCTAATCGGGGCTCGCCAGCGGACATCGGGTCTGGCCGAGAGCGTGCCACCGACGGCGCGATGCCAATGGCTCCCGCTGCTATCAATCTATCCAATGAGGACCCAAGACAGCGGAGCTGCTGGGCTCATCCTTAACGCTGGAACAATCAGGTTCAGGTAAGTAAAAGGGGGGCTCTGGGGGGCTGCTGCACTTCAGGTTTTTCACCTTAATGCAGGTGAAAAACCAAGACTTTACAACCCCTTTAAAAAAAATGGAAAGGAATGAATGTAAAGGGAAACATACTGCAGCATATCAGTTTATAAGGCTCCATTCAGATAAATGTTTTTTTCATGCTTTTTGCAGAAATGCAGAGAACTTTGTTTAACATGGGTTCCTATGGAACATGTTCACATCAATGCATTTTTGTGCCTCTGTTTTTGTAAAGGGTCAGTGACTTTTTTTAAATGCAAAATGGCTTTTTTTTTTTGGGTTCAATAGATTTCAATGGAGAAGCTGCAGAAAAAGCATGTAGTGTGTTTTACCGTGTTTTTACAGCGATTTGCGTTTTTAAATCTGCCCAACAACAAATTTTCCAAAAGAAGAAAAAAAACAAAAAACGCAAGATGCAAATTGTGGCAAAGGTGCAGCAAAAAAAGGGATTTTATTAAAACTTACCGTAAAATCCTTTTCTCCGAGTTCACTGACACAGCTCTCCATTACGTGTGGGGTCTATGCTGGTCTCACTAGGCGTTAACTAGGCATGGAAAAGAAATAGTTGGCCACTCCCATGGGGGCCGTCCTCTCTTCCCACATAAACCACCTCACAGCATAGCTCTTCAGTTCGTACACAAGCCGTACAAGAACAGAGCACAGAGGGGTGGGTGCTGTGTCTGTCAGTGAACTCGGAGAAAAGGATTTTACGGTAAGTTTTAATAAAATCCCTTTTTCGCCTATCGTTCACAGACAGACGCAGCTCTCCATTACGTGTGGGGATGTCCCCAAGCTGTGTCAAAAAAGAGGGGTGGGTAAACGCTAACAACAGTACCCAACAGAACCTCTAAGGAGGCGCCAGACGCGCTTACACTGCCGCCTGCAAAATTTTGCGGCCAAAAGCAGCATCCGAAGATGCTAGCACATCAACTTATAAAACATAGTGAAAGTGTGAACCGAGGCCCAAGTGGCTGCCTTGCACACCTGCGACACCGAGACCTGGTGCCTGAGAACCCAGGAAGTGCTAACAGCCCGGGTAGAATGAGCCATGACCGGAAAAGGGGGAACCTTGCACCGAACAGAATACGCATGGGTCACGGACTGTCTGATCCAATGAGAAATCGTAGCCAACGAGACCGCCAACCCTGTGCGCGGACCCTCTGACAGCCAAACAAGGCATCAGCTTTTCGAAAAGAAGCTGTAGTAGCCAAGTACACTCTTAAGGCCCTCACTACATCCAAAGTATGCAACTCAATCTCTTTTGAGTGTGACGGATGAGGGCACAATGAAGGAAGAACAATATCTTCATTAAAGTGAAAGAAACCACCTTCAGAAGGAATGAAGGAGAGGGTCGCAAGACCGCCTTGTCCCTATGTAGGACCAGGTAGGGAGACTTGCACGATAGTGCTGCTAATTCAGACACCGTCTGGCGGAAGTGATGGCAACTAAAAAGGCCACCTTCTGCGACAGCAATTGTAAGGAAATCTTCCTGATATTCTCATATGGCGGTTTCTGAAGTACAGAAAGCACCAAATTCAGATCCCACGGAGCCATCGGAGCCTTCACCCGAGGCGCCACATGTCACACACCTTGTACAAAGGTACGAATCAACGAGTACGAAGCCAAAAGGTCTCTGAAAAAGAATCGCCAGAGCCGATATCTGGCCCTTGAGTGTGCTCAAAGCCAGTTTGGCGTCCCCCATCTGCGGCAAATCTGATTGAACACCTCCGGGTGGAGAGACCACTCTCCCTGGTCCAGCGTCTGGCAACTGAGAAAGTCCGCCCGCCAGTTCTCCACACTGGGAATGTAAATGGCAGAGATTGCCGGAACATGATGTTCCGCCCAACGTAGTATCAGAGCTGCCTCCGCCGCAGCTGCTGGACTCCTTGTGCCGCCCTGATGGTTCACATACGCCACTGCTGTGGCATTGTCTGATTGAATTCGAATCGGACGACCCTGCAATCTCATCCAGTGAAAAAAAGGCACAATCTGAGAGCTCTCAGCTCCAGAACATTGATGGGGAGGGCGAGCATCCTGTGCCGACCAACGGCCCTGGGCAGACAGCTGCGCCAGGATCCCTCCCCAGCCTGAAAGACTGGCATCTGTGATGATGATCACCCACTGAAGGGGCAGGAATGACTTCCCGAGTCAGGGTCGAGTCCCGAAGCCACCAAGCCAGAGATGCCCTGGTCTGGGAGCTCAGGCGGATACAAAGGTCCAAGGACCGAGGGGACCTGTCCCACCGAGCCAGAATTGCTCGCTGAAGGAGACGAGTGCGACTCTGGGCAAAATGCCTCGAACGACGAGACCATGAGCCCCAGCACCCGCATACAGAACCATAATGAAGACCGACGGTGCGAGAGACGGACGACTTCTGCAGGTTGAGTAACCAACCGAAGTCCTGCAGCGAAGTCATTGTGAGTTTCACATTCTCCTCCAGATCCGAGACGGACTCCGGTCACAGGAGCAGGTCGTCTAGGTAGGCTACCACCGCAATGCCCCTCTGTCGGAGCAACGCCAACACCGGGGCTAGCAGTTTTGTGAAAACTCGAGGAGCTGAGGCCAGGCCGAAGGGGAGAGCCACAAATTGAAAATGGAGGTCTCCCACTGCAAAGTGCAGGAAGTGCCGTGGACGAATGGGTACATGGGAGGTACGCATCCCCGATGTCCAGGGACGCCAGAAATTCCCCCTGATGAAGGGCGGCCATGACCGAGCAAATAGACGCCATCCGGAATATCCGCGCCCTGACATACTGGTACAGGGCCTTCAGGTCCAGTACTGGCCGAACCCCCCCCCCCCTTTTTCAGGAACCACAAATAGATTTGAGTAGAAACTTCTCTTCCGGAGGCACTGGCACGATCACCCCCTGGACTGAAAGTGCTTGGACAGCCCCAAAAAGAGCCTCCTGGAGGTCCTGTGGGAGCCCTAAGTTTGATGTGAAGAACCTGTCTGGGGGTAGAGTGTTGAACTCTATCCTGTACCCGGTGGACACCACTTCCCGGACCCAACGATCGGGAATGTGGGCCAGCCACCAGCCTGCGAACCCCAGAAGACGCTCTCCCACCCGAATCCCGGGTGGGGGCACCCCATCAGGCTGAGGAGGACTTGTCCTCCGCTTTTTTCCTTTCGCGCTGCCACTGCCGGTACCCGGCCCCTGCAGCAACCTTACCATGTCTACGGCGAAACTCATGCCTCCGGGCTCTGGGAAGAAGCCTGTGGAATCCTTAATGATCTCACCCAGCCGTGGACCGAATAGACGTCCACCCTGAAAAGGGAAGGTCTGCGAGACCTTTTTTTTTTTTTTTTGGGAAGCAAAAACGCAACCAGAGTACCCGTCTGAGGATACAGCAACACTGCTACCCTGGATCACATAGGCAGTAAATCAACGGCTGCATCACCAAGGTACTTGCGACCTCGGAGCAAAATTCAGCCCTCTGCGGTGTATCCAGCAGGCGGCCGCAGTCCAGAATATTCTGGAGCTCCGCCATACGCTCAGACAGATATCGCGCCGCCATGGCGGACATCAGGGCTGGCCGCAGAGTAGAGCCTGCCACCAGGAAGAGCGACTTTAATAGCGCCTCTGTCTTTTGTCAGCGGGGCCCTTGAAGGCAGGAACCCCTTCCAGAGGAATGGTCGTCGTCTTATTAAGGCGAGCTATCAACGGGACACCAAGGCGACTCCCTTTTTTTTTTTTTAAAAGCTTTTTAAGGGATAGCGAGCAGCGAACCGTTTGGACCTATGTCCCTTGGAGTGTGGGAGGAAACTGGAGCACCGGGAGGAAACCCACGCATGCACAGGGAGGACATGCAAACCTTAGGCAGGTCATGGTTAGGATCTGAGCCAGCAAGCATTATGCTGCCAGGCGCAAGTGCTACCCACTACACCACTGTGCTGCGCTAAAAAGAATGCTGCGGACGCTGCCATTTACAATAAAAAAGGTGATCAGGAAATTGATCATGTGGGTAAGCCTTGGGTGCCCTAAGGGGCCTGGAGGACCCCACACACATGCGCAGAAATCAGCGATTCACCATCCTGGCTCAATCGCATCGTAGTGCGATACCAATCATAATGGCGGACACTAAACGCTCTTTAACGCGCAGCTGCTGTCCCCTGATCCTCTTCTCTGCCCGAGGGACCTTCCAGATCAAAATCCTTCCTTGAAAAGCAAGGAGGAGGGGGACGCTTCTTGGGGGGCCTGTTGGTGACATCCACCCTGGGGAGAATGCACTAAAGACCGCCACAGGTGGTCCAGAAAAGTCCCTTGCGCAGATTGCGCTCCTAGCATGTTGAGCTCCCTTAGGAACACATAGATGCATACTAAAAATTAAAGGCACCCCCACACAGTCGCACACCACCGCCCCACAGTGCACCAGGAAACCCAGGACGACTGCACCCGCCGCCACCAGCACCCACAGGAGAGCCCAGCTATACTTGCTGTTTGCTGCCATAACCCGGAGGATCATCAGAGAGCAGCGCCGTCAGGAGCACATACCGTTCCAAAGTGAAAGTAAAAACGCTGTAGACACGTTTTTGCAGAAGCAGGGATTCCAATATGGCCGCCGTTGAACACTAGAGGCCGAAAAACACCTGCAGGGAACATGCAGTACCGCAAATGGCCGCTCTGAGCGCTAGAGGGAAAGCCCCATAGGCCCAATATGTCTGCGGCTACGGCAAAATGGTGGCGGTCCGCCGCAAAATGGCGGAGAAAAACGACCGAACGGCGCTAGACGATCGGGTGAGGTGCAGGGGGGAAGGGGGGGTATGAAGGGGGTGAACAGGAGCTCCATGCACCCCTACCGAATCGCATCCGGGGCTGGGCGTAAGGGGGATCACCCCAGGTCGCCCGCACGGAATGGGCACGATGGGGCGGGTCCCCATACAGCGGGACTGGCATCGGTCGGCCAGGTCGGGGAAAGTACAGAGCCCATGGACTCTCTATGCCCCGACTGGCTTCTTGATAGCAGATCAATTGCTTGATAGAAGACAATTAAAAATAAAAGTAAAAGAAAATTAAATAAAAAACGGTCACAAACAGGACCGCAATTCCCCTGAAGGGAAGCCAGGTCAACTCCTTGTAAACTAGGCATTGAAACTGGAGAGCTATGCTATGAAGTGGTTTATGTGGGAAGAGAGGACGGCCCCCATGGGAGGGGCCAGAGGTTTCTTTTCCCTGCCTAGTTAACTCCTAGTGAGACCAGCATAAACTCCACACGTAATGGAGAGCTGCGTCTGTCAGTGAACAATAGGAGAAAAATAACCCGCAGAAAGCACAGCAAAAAGCACTGCAGAAACTATCAAAAGCAACATGCATAGATGTGAATCGAGCCTAACCAGCCACCCATAGGGATCACATAGATCCAAATTTTCCTTCATCTTTTGATGGACACAGATGTCATATATGGCATCCATTTCAACGGGGGACCCTCTAAGATGGAAGAGAAAAGGGGGCCCTACTAGAACAGCATATTTTCAGTGAGCCCATATAGAGGTATTGCAGTTTTTACTTGAAATTATTTATGAATTCAGCGGTTTCCATTTTGAATTCAGTTTGAATGAATCTATAATTCACTTTAAAAAATAAATAAATAAATAAAAAGAGAGAAGCAGAAAGCATCTTAAATTTAACCTTCCCTTTGACGTCAATGCATTCTGCCAAAATTGAAATTTCGGCATAATCTTGATTTTTTTAGTAAAAAAAAAAACAACAAAAAAAAAAAAAAAAACACTGTATTCAGCTTATCTATAATTTTAGGCTTAAGAAAGGTTCCTCTAAAAGCGAGCTTATTTTCGGCTTGGAACTGAGATCAGGGGAAAAAAATTAGTTTAAGATTATGTGTTCTCAGCACAGCATTGAGGTTTCAGGCTGTAGCAGTTCTCTTGCACAGAGAAAACCATGCATTCAGTTGTCACAACAGGCAGATTCAAGAACCAGAGAGTAGCCATATCTACGATGTACCTCCATATACAAGAACTTATCTGCAGACTGAAGATATAGACAGAACTGCCTAGTTACTATAGCAATGCTACTAGAGTAACTGCACAGCGCTGGAAAAAGAAAAGACTCCTAGAAGGGAGGACAGCCACTTAGAGGAAGCAGCCTCCAAGGAAATAAAGATGCTGTGGAGATGAGAAATACATAGACTTCTGGGAATTACAGATGCTAGTGAGAAGAGAGATTTACATGAGAGAACAAGAGATGCATTTACGAAGAGAAACAGTATGTAGGGAAAGAGAAAGGTGGGAGAGCAAGAGTAGCTCATATGGTTAACATCAGTAGACCTTGTAGCAAATCATTCATATTTATATATAAATACCAACACTTGAAAGAGAAAGGCTCCGTTCACAGAGGGGCAATCCGACTTCGGCGCGACTTTGCTAGGCGATTGAAGCGCGATTTCAGGCGACTTTGCCTGTGGCCAATCAGAGAAGGGGGGGAGGGGGTTGCCCCAAATACAATTCTATTCTTTTCACTTTAAAGTTGCTTGCATTAAGATTGGGGATCCAACTTGGAGGCGACTCGGATAAAAAAGTCATCTTGTAGTCATGCAGGTGCCTTTTTCTGAAGTCGGAGTGACTCAGTAGCGTGCATTAAGATGGCTCCCATTCATTTCAATGGGATTTTAGATATCAAGCGACTTGGGGCAACTTACGGTGACTCAAGTCAGAGTGCAAGTCGCCCCTGTGTGAACGGAGCCAAAATTCAAATTCAGAAACGCATGCGTTAAACAGTTGCTTTGAGGTATTTAATTCATTTGAATGGAAAATACTCAACAGAACACCTTAAATGCATCACACAATGCACTCAAAAACAGAAGTGTGCATTTTCTCTGATCCATTCATTTTGTGGTGCCCAAATATGCAGAAAAATATGGTGATGCTTCCTTTGCGATCAAGCCATTAGTCTCAGATAGCCCCGCATATAGGAAGTGTATGTGCATGGCCAAATTTGAACAACGAGGCTGTCTGCCTTCCCACAGATCTTGCAGACTGTGTGGGAAACAAATGACTACAAATGTAGGCAGGTCTGGTCATTGTATAATTGGAATTCTTATCCACCAGAGCAATATTTGGATGACAACTGGGAGAAGGTGCACTTCCTAAACCATGTGTAGTACCTGCAACTCAGCTCTACAATTCTTTATACAGTTACCTAAATGAACACCATACAATATAAAAACACACACACACACACACACACACACACACACACACACACACATATATTGGCATTCTCTATTATAAAACCATACAAGAAAAGGCACACAAGCAGATAACTGCTTCAATAAATAAAATAGAACAGACGTTATAATTGCCAGCTCTGGTTAAGAATGGTGAAAAGACAAAAGCTCACAAAAATGAATAATGAAGAAATGTGAAAGTGGGTTTGGGGTGCTTTATATGTACATATGTTAGAATGAAATGGATACATTTTAAATTGGATAAATGTCACTGGTCCAAAATTTGTTGGGGAGTGCCGAACTGCCAGCAGTTGGTTGAGCATTTTCAAAAACAATGGAAGCTTATGGGGTTAATAAATAGCGAGCATACAAATGACACACTGTCACACAATGCTTCTCATGTACTTGATCTGTAAATATCCATTGTTCAGCTATTCATTATATATAGTGTTGTGCTTGCTTTGGGTTTTAAATCGGCAAGACAGACCATCTATAATGAAAATAAACCCCTATACCTAGTATTTATCACTTTATTTATAAACTCAATAGTGCATTACACTGGATTATAGATGTAAAATGTTGGCTGAAGGATGAACCAGTGGGAAGTTAATTGCCCAAACTCCCAGAAAAAAAATGATCAAGATGGGGGTTGATTGGTTCACTGGATAATTACCTGTTTTGGGGCCTTGGCAGCGACTTGAGTTTTTCTAGTGAATTTTCCATTGGAACCTATTAGGAATGGACTTTAGCACGTGGTATGCATGGTGATGTGAGCAAAAAGCAGCACTTGTTATGATACCAATGTTATCGGTTTATAAGAGTCAAGTGTGCTCCACCAGTGTATGCAGAAAACATTTAGGATATGTGAATGCAGCATTTTATGTGTCCAAGCTTATTGGAATTTAGTAGTACATGTGTGTTAGGGCCAAATAGTCTGCAAAAAAACCTTACTGAAACTGGTTCATAAGATTTCAATAAAGACATTCACTTTGCAAACATGTGGTGTTCCAATGGAACACAACTGGATATACTCTATGCACCTGTATTCACAATTAGTTGTAGTCTAATAAAACTGACATTTCAATTTTGGGTGCAGGCCTTGGAGTGCATCTTCTGTCATTGGACTATGAGCTCAAGAAACATTGTTTTATCGTCAGAATGTCTGTTTCCTGTGTTCTAGCGTAACATATTAAAACAAAGCAAAGGGTGCTTCTCGTTGTGGCATGGCAGGTAGTTGAAGCAAATCAGGGGAAAAGATCTATAGGTGGTTTAAAGCTTATGTGAACCCTTACCTTGTTAAACAATCCATTTAGCTTAAAATAGAAATGAAAGGCAAAAACGTGTGTTTGTGTTTATATATAAAATATACCTATTTTTTTTTTTCTTTTTTTAGAAGTGATTGCATAACCTCTGTTCTCAGCTGCATATGGGTCTTAGAGAACTAGGGGTGGAGAAAACAGTCTCATCATTGAAGGACAAGGCAGCAGTCAGAATACTGACCTAGCTGGGAAGGATGTGATTCTATGCCTAGAATGGTCCGGATGAAAAAGGAAAGCAGAGGACTAGCAAAAAACAGGTATTTCACACAAAGGACACAATGCAAAGAGAAATATAAAAATGTTAGGGTAACATTTTAACCATCTAGGTCTGTATGAAACTGAAAACTAACTGTAGATAAACACTACTGTACCAACAAATCTGAAGCAAACATACTGTATGTGCCTGAGCTGCAAGCTGCCATTTTATTCTTAAAACCAAAAGTGTAGCTAAAATCCAAACATAGAAATCAGCACAAGGGACAGAACTTACAATGATGTGTCCATTGTGTTAATTATTTTAGTTTCAGGAGAAATCTTGCTTTGCCCTAGCAACCCCAGCCCAATCGTAGCCTTCTAATAACCCCCCCCCCCCCCCTAACCCGACCCCAACGATCCCGTTTCGTTCTAAAGAGGACTTTGATTTTATTAATT
>BLSH010073489.1:1528207-1547346 GCA_018402905.1 Glandirana rugosa | reverse complement strand
GGGAATGATTTTGAGAATAGTTGGAGTAGCCTTTACTACTTTAATCACTTGCCGACCAGCCGCCATCATATTACTGTGGCAGGTCGGCTCGTTCCCACGAATCACGGTCATTGTATGTTGGTCACGGGAACGGGTTTTGTGGGCGCAGGTGCGCACTCACTGGCCAACGGGGAGCCAATCAGCGATGTCCGCCAGCCAGCCGCGATTGCTCCAGAGAGAGAGGCAGAATGGGATCTGCCAGTGTTAAAGCAGATCCCCGGTTCTGTTAGGGGAGTAGAGTGAAATAGTCTGTTCCTAGTGTAAAGTAACAGCGATCTCTCTCTTCCTACAGGTCAGTGCAGCCCCCATACAGTTAGAAACACCTCCCAGGGAACACATTTAACCCCTTGATCACCCTAAGTGTTAACCCCTTGATCACCCTAAGTGTTAACCCCTTCCTTGCCAGTGTCATTTATACAGTAAGCAGTGCATTTTTATAGCACTGATCGCTGTATACATGTCACTGGTCCCAAGAAAGTGTCAAAAGTGCTGCAAAAAAAAAAAAAAAAAACGCAGATCACCGCCATTACTAGTAAAAAAAAAAAGCCATAAATCTTTCCCGTATTTTGTAGACGCTATAACTTTTGCACAAACCAAACAATATACACTTATTGCGATTATTTTTTTTTTACCAAAAATATGTAGAAGAATATATATTGGCCTAAACGGATGAAAAAAATTTGTTTTTGTTTCACTTTTTTCAATATTATAGCAAAAAGTAAAAAAAATATATATTTTTTTTAAATTTCACTATTTTGTTGTTTATAGAGCAAAAAATAAAAACTGCAGAGGTGATCAAATACCACCAAAAGAAAGCTCTATTTGTGAGAAAAAAAGTTAATCAATTTTGTTTGAGTACGTCGCACAACTGCGCAATTGTCAGTTAAAGCCACGCAGTGCTGTAGCGCAAAAAAAGTGCTTTGGTCAGGAAGGGGGTAAATCCTTCCGGGGCTGAAGTGGTTAAAGTGAATGTAAACCCGATTCATGAAATTTGAGCTGGGCACATAGATCTGCAGTGTTTTGTTATCGCTCTTCAAACCACCTGCCTGGAGTTTACATGTTCTCCCTGTGCCTGCATGGGTTTCCTCCGGGTACTCCGCTTTCCTCCCACACTCCAAAGACATGCTGGTAGGTTAATTGGATCCTGTCTAAATTGGCCACAGTATATGTATGAATGTGAGTTAGGGACCTTAGATTGTAAGCTTCTTGAGGTCAGGGACTGATATGAATGTACAATGTATATGTAAAGCAAGCACCTGAAATAAAAGCACTATGTCCCGTAGCGGTCTCTTGCTCTGTAGCTCTGTTAAAAGCCTGACAAGTTTTCACACGTTCTCCAAGACAGGATATAGAACTTTGTGGGGAGAGGTTGCTATAAATATATTAGCATACTGCTTGTCGTCTAAGAGCAGAGCTATGCACATTTCTTTCTTCCTTTGCCTATGAGGAGAGGGGGTGTGTGCCTTTCCTCCAATCAGCTGTCTTGGCTGTATTCCAACGATCCACTCCCAGTGGTAACCAAGAAGTGAAAAAGGTGATGTGCACTTTCTAAAGGATATTTGCAGATGAAGACAGCAGATATATATGTAAGACTTCTAAAGGGAGATTTGTTTCATCCCTGTGCATTATATGAGGCTGTTCACTTCACTGGGTATATGGAGGGTTTACATCCGCTTCAACTTTGTTGCCTAGGGTAGCTTATTAAATAATAAAAAAAAAAAAAGAGTTTCTGGGTGCAGGGCCGTTCCCACTACAAAATGTTAACGAGTGGCTTACATAGCAAAAGAACATAAGGTAACCAGGACGACTGACTAAATGCCAGTAGGCAACTTCAGATCAAAAAAGCCTGTACACATTCTAGAAGCCAAGCCCAAACCACACATGTTCACTTTTATGCTAAATCTGCTAGTCCAACCTTGACAAACTCAGTAAGGACTTGGCACTATTTCTTAAAAGAAACTGCTGTAATTAATACAGAGGCTGCTATGGTGGACCTCCATCAGAAAATGCTAGTTGCTCAGCCCTCTCTTCCTTCAATACGTTCAGTTACTATGGCAGACAAGCATGTAGCCAGAGAAGTCCATGCTTTTGATGTACATGCTGGTTTCAGGTCAGTGGCAGTATGAGATCACAATGGCAGTCCCTGTAGCACAGGTTTCCTTTAATTACCATTTCTCTGGGTAATGGAAGTTATTTCCTGACTATTGTGCTGCTGAATATGAAGGAAAATATGCAGACATACAAGAACTTGAGTTCATAATATCCGCTTTCTATGCAATGAGTAAAGCTATTAAGTGACTCAGGACCAAGTCACATATTATGCATGCATTATATGAAGGTGAGCGTATCAAAGCCTGGGCTGGCAAACAAACTATGTCTGATTATACAAACATGCAAACACCACAGAACAATAAACGACACAATAAAAAAAAGGTACAGTAGGACATAGTTAAAGCAAAAAAAAAAAAAAAGATATCAAGGTGGACCTGCATTTTAGTGCCACACCTGTGGGTTGCATAAAAAAAAAAGTGCAGATCTGTTCAAAACATTTGTTTGCACGAGTTATCAGCCCAATTCAAAATAAACAGGCTTCGATTATGCAGCACCTATTGCACAAATTATATTTAACATTGCAACACTGAATCTGGCCATTAATAATAAAAAAAAAAAATAAAAAAAAAAAACGTAATTCCACTTTTTGAATCTATGCCAATTGCAGAGATTTAACAAATTTTGTTGCAGATTCCTACCTTTTTCTGCTCTGAAGAAATCGCTTTTTGTTTCACTATGTCCTTTGGATACTGAAATTGAATGCAAGGGACTGGTTCATTATAATCAGCTAGTCAACTCTCAGTGTTCTGAAGAGAAAGGCCCTTTTCACACTAGTGGAGTCCGTCAGTGGATCTGCCTGCTCAGCAGGGGATCTCTTTGCCGATTGTCGTTGAGCAGATGGACCACAGCCCGCGGTCCTCTATGAGCTGTTGGATAGAAATGGACCGCCTGTCCGTTTCCATCCGACAGTCATCCGATCCGATGGACGGATGGGGAACAGATCCCCATCCATCTGTTTTTAGCGGACAGGATTGGATCAGATGTCGGCAGGTGTCAACGGAGACATGTCCATTAACATCTGCCGCTCAACAGAGAGCAATGGTTAGTCCGATCAGGTCCGCCTGAAAAAAAAACAAAAAAAAAAAAAACTGACAAGCGGACCCGATCGGTCTGTGTCCCTCTGGAAGTATTTAAACTTTAGGGAGTATCTCACCAAAAATTAAATGCCTATTGCAAGGGAAGCCTATAGCTTGACTTGTATCTTAGTTCATAAATCTAGATAAAATCAGAGAAAGTCAAATCACACAAGTAGGAAATATTTCAGGAGGCGTTCTGTACACCAAGTACATAACACCCCTAGGTTGCCATATTGCATTAAATGTTACAGGAAATTACAGTGGCTGCAGGTTGGAAAGGAAATTTAATTTTTAATAACATTACAACATGTCTTGTCTAGTGATTGTATATGCTAGGCTTTCCTTTAATCCTGGAGGCCACACTGAACACCACAAAATGGAGGGCACACCAGGGCAAGAACCTTTATGGATGTATGCTGTCCATTCATTCGTTTGTCCATTCATGGGAAAGGGAAAGTGTCTGGGCAAAAGGGGACCAACTCAATGATATTCACCCTGCCTGTGCTCCCACACAGTGCTTTCCTCCATTGCAGCCAGTATCAAGGTCCCCAGTGTTCTGTAGTTTTGGACACTGAGGGAACAGCAACAGCATTCCTGACAGTTCTCAAAAGGCTAGCAATAGATTAGATCCAGGGCTCGACAAAACCCAGGCGCAGGTCGCAATGGCAACAGGAAATTGCGTCCTGGTGTCTGGGTTCCTCCCATGTGGCCCACACGCAGGTGCGCGGACTAGCTCCGGGCTGGCCAACTGAGGCCACGGCTTTGCGGCCTGCTGGAGCGGGATACACTATCTGCGAAGCAGCACCCTCTGGTGGATGGTGCTGTGATGAGCATGGCTTGCTCTCACTGCCTGCCCACCTCCGAAATCTTCCCAGGTTGACAGCTGGGCTTAATTGGTTGCCCTTTCCTTACCGTCGCTGAGTGCTCATCAGTGCAGCCCATCAGCGCAGCCTGTCAGTGCTCATCTGCGCAGCCTGTCAGTGCTCATCAGCGTCATCTATTAGTGCAGCTCATCAGTGCTGCCTATCAATGCCCATAAGTGCCACCTAATCAGTGCAGCCTATCAGCGCAGCCTCATCAGGGTCACCTATCAGTGAGTGCCACCTGTCAGTGCAGATTATCAGTGCCCTTAAGTGCAACCTAATCAGTGCAGCCCATCAGTGCAACCTATCAGTTCCCCTCAGTGAGTGCCGCCTGTCAGTGCCACCCGTCAGTGCTTACCAGCGCAACCTTATCAGTGTCGCCCATCAATGAGTGCCACCTGTTGGTGCCCATCAGTGCCGCCTATCGGTGCTTATCAGCATAGCCTCATCAGTGTCACCTATCAGTGCCCATCAGCGAGTGCCACCCGTCAGTGCCGCCTGTCAGTGCAGCCCAATGGCCATCAGCGCAGCCTCATCAGTGTGACCTATCAGTGCTTATGAGCATCGCCTATCAGTGCCGCCTAATCAGTGCCTCATCAGCACAGCCTCACCAGTGTCGCCTGTGAGTGCCCATCGGTGCTGCCTGTCTATACCCATCAGTGTAGCCCATCAGCGCCACTTTGTTTTTTTACTTTTCGGTCTTTTTTTGCTTGGCGCCAGGCATGAGAAATTCTTATTGCTGGATGATCCAGACATGCAGTTCTGGGTGCTGGACAGCTGATTTAAAAACTGGCTCCTAACTTTTTTAGACCTAAGGCAGACCTGGTTAGACCTAAGGCAAGGTCTAAGAGTGAATGAGACTCAAAATGAGAATCAGTGGGTTGGGGGACTCTATGAACAAACACTGACCACTTTGCTCTGAACAGGAATGGTGACAGTGTCTCTCTATTGTTTTTTTTTTAATAGTAGTTTATTCAGCTGCTGGTAACAAGAGCAATTGTTAATTTCAGACACTGCAAAAGTTGTTCTTTTGTGCTACTGTGGGAGATTGTTGGCTGATTGTTGGATTTGTTTCATCATAAAATCTCTTACGCATGCTAATGGACCTATTTACACTTATCCCTTTTCCTGCAGTAAAACATGAATTTTGGGGCTCCTTCACACCAGTATGATCCACTGCAGTGCGCTGCCATGCCGCATGTTAATGGAGCTGTGTCAGGACAGCCCATTTATTTGAATGTATTACTTAATGCACCACAACAGGCCAAAAATTATTCATGCAGTATTTTTGGTAGCACAGCAAACCACAGACGTTAGTGTGATGCATCATGGAAGGTGAATTTCAGCGTAATCCACAATACTGTATGTTGCAGTAACACGCACTTTATTGCAGCGCACTGGTTTGATTGCAACCTTACTGCATGAAAATGCACTTCAAGTTGACATCCTATTTCCAGTGTAGCCAGCTCATTAGTTGCACAAGAGTATATGTGCGACAATGTCCTAAATAGAAACAAATCGGGCAAGAATCTTCTAAATCCAGGGTCTCCGAACCTTCTAAAGGGCCACTTTAGGCCCCTTTCACACTTTGATGACTTGTCGTGTGACTTGGGGCTTCAAAGTCACATGACAAGTCGTACCCCATGATTTCCAATGAGTACCATTAAAATCTATGGAACTTCAAGTTGCAGCGACTTCAAAGTAGTCCCTGCACTACTTTGGTCTGACTTTGATGCGATTTGAGGTCCATAGACCTCCAGATTACACAGGCATTGCTTAAAGTCGCATCAAAACCGCGGTAAAATCGCAAAAATATGCCCCATCGCTGAGGTTAATGGAAGGAATAATGCACCATCATTAGTGCCAGTGGAAAGAACTGTGCCCTACCATTGGTGCCAGTGGGAAGAATGTACCCCATCATTGCTGCCAGTGGGAGGAATAGTACCTCAGCATTGGTGCCAGTGGGAGGAATAGTACTCCATCATTGGTGCCCATGAGAGGAATAGTACCTCATCATTGGTGCCAGGAATTATGCCCCATTGTTGGTGTCAGTGGATGGAAGAGTGCCCCAAGGGCTGGATAAAGGCAAACAAAGTGCCACATCTGGCCCCTGGGCTGCAGTTTGGAGACTGCTGTTCTAAATGACAGACTGTTGAGCAAAAAATCTTCTGTTCCTATTAGAGTCTATAGATGAGCAGAAAGAAGATAAATCACTGATAGTTTCTGCTACATGATTCTGTTGTGGCATTGTGTGATCATGAGAGATTGATTGCTCTAGCAGCTCACATTGGAATTCCTGTGATATAAAACAAAGGCATGGTCTACAAGTTTCGAGCACCCCTACATAGATATCTTCAGTTAGATTTTATTTCTCCCACTCCTCGTCATGTACATCACCAAAGTAGTATAGCAGCTGCAATACCCAGGTTTCTGCATACACTCTCCAATCACTAAAAGCCACAGTGTCACGCATTGGATATCAAAAATCAGAATTTAAAAAATTCAGTAACACTCCTCATGGATATAGGTAGGGCTTTAGATATCGTATATACAGTATGTGTATGATTCTATAAGATGAGTACCAGGGAATTAACATCATGAATCTCCTCTCCCATTTAACTTGAAAGGGGTTGTAAAGGCAGAAGGTTTTTTATATCTTCATGCATTCTATGCATGAAGATAAAAAGCCTTCTGTGTGTAGCAGCCCCCCCCCCCCTCCTCTAATACTTACCTGAGGTCCACCTAGATCCAGCAATGTTGCACGAGAGACTCGGCTGTCTGGGACTCCCCTCCTCATTGGCTGAAAAACTGCAGTGAGCCAATGAGGAAATAAAGGGGGTGGTGCTGGGCCAGAGCTCCATGTCTGAATAGACGCAGGGAGCAGTGGCTCCGCTGCCCCCATAGCAATCAGAGAGAGGGAGAGAGGGAGAGAGAAAGTAGGTAGCCAAGACTTCTTTGCCTGGTGGAATAGAAGTGCCCTTTATAATTTACATAGCTGTGACAGTGAGAGGGTTAAAATTTTCCTCTACAGCTGCTGTGATCTCATTGAAACCCAATCCTGGTCTGTCTGGAATATTTCACAGCTTGTTAAACAGAAATGGACTAATCACTGCAGTTAACCCCTTCACAGCCCTAACACTATTAACTTACAATCAAATTAGCTCTTCTCTTTACTTTAAAGTTCAAAATGTCAGACATAGTAAATAGTTAAAAGGCTATACCAAGCATTTTCCAAGTAATGGAATTGAGAATTGTGACTGACACATGCAACTGTAAGCTTAGGTACGGCTTGAGACTGACTGAAGCCTTCCACAAGGACAGTTTTAAGACACTATTAAGTTAACCCGTCAGGGAGAAAAAAAAAAAAAAAACGGTTAATGGTCATAACAGGGTCACACTCTGTCAACAAAAATAGGTATGTGCAGTAGCCTATGCTAGCCTGCAGGCTCGGCTACCAGCTTCTATTTTTAACTAGAGGTGACAGATGCTCTGAATTTGCATGTGCCTAATGGGGTTTGTTCCATCTTTATCTGTGTGTGAAGCCTTGCTGTCAAAGAAAAAAACAGTAGCACATAATATCTGAAATAGTGAGGTGGCTCCAATTTTCTTACAACCCCTATGCTATAAATTAAAAGGAAACAAACACACAGAGAAATGAAGAGCTGCTATTGCTGGCCTTATAAAAATGCTAGTTGTCGCTCACCATCAGTAGTGGCCAGCCAACAACAGATCAGGAAAGGCAGAGAGAGGTCAGTAAACTCATCTGCATTCTTGCTCCTGGTTCAGACAACTAGCATTTTTCAAGAACATGGCATCCAGGGATTCCCTTACTCCCCCCCCCCCCCCCCATTTCCTGTTTTAGTTATGGAACAGGAAGAAAAACAACTGGCAAGGGTTATAACCCTGCCCTACTGTTCCATGCATGCCCATGCATCTCTATTCAGGTCATTTGGGACATAGCAGCTTGACAAAGCCTCTACTTCCAATTTGACATCCTGAGCCCACACGGTCTGCAGTCGGGCCGTGCACCTGCATGGATGCCATTGACAAGGACAACCAAATTATGAAATTATGATTTAGGTTCAAAGCATTGTAAAGTTTTTCAGAAACACTGAAAAAATAAACAAAAAATTAAAAGGAAAAGCATGATTATGAATATAGTTAGAAAAACATAAGTAAAGAATATGCAGGAAAATAGCAGTGAAGGGGAAGGGTGAGGTGATTATACAGTGGCCAATCAGGTCAGAATTAAAGGGTGAAATGGGAATAAATTTTTTTTTTTTTTTTGTCATGATGCCTTACTGCAGGGGTAGGCAACCTTAAAGAGGTGGAGATCTACCTGAACAACATGGGATTAGTCAAAGAGCACCGGGCACAGTGTTTCCTCCTCACACCTGATTTAAACCTAGAAATTGGCTATTCTACCATGTCCCAATCGCACGCATTGCATGGCAATCATGGTTTATTATCAGGTGGTTCACTAAGTCATGGCTAAGAGCAGCAGACCCGAAGGTACGCTTCACTGTACCCACGGTGTGTGGGTAAACCACAGCACATCAGTGTGAAAAAGCAGCTTTAAACTATTATGCCCAGTGTATTGCTTCACACGGACCTGAAGATCTCTCCTTTCCTGCTGCTGGCACCACTCTGGAGACCGCTGGCCAGGATAAGAGGTAGAGTGCAGTTGGCATCACTCTGCATGGGACAGCAGCCAGCACTACAGAGGAGGCATCGGCTTATGCAGCCCTCGATCCCTTCTACAGCTCTAACTTTACAAATAGTCCCTCTGCATTGCATTCTGTTAGATGTTCTGGGATAGCGGGTCAGCAAGCCCAGACCGCAATCTACCAATCACCTGTCCACGACCTACAGGCAGATCGTGAGCTACAGGTTACTGGCCCCCCCCCTTACGGGACATCATTCCTTAGATCTTCAGATGAATTAAACAGAATTTGACCTGGTATCAGCTTCCTGAAGTCCCTGTACAGCAGAGCTCAGACTGGGAGAGAGAGAGACGCTTCACAAAGATTCAATCATTTGTGTATCAGTGCAAGGAAAATTCTGATAGGAGAGTAGAGTGGCAGGCCAGGCAGATGAGCTCATCAGTCTGCGGATTCTCCTTTCACGGTCAACTCACAGGCTGGGGTGATACTAGACCTGCAAGTGCTACTGCAGCAATGAAAAAAGTGGATTTTTTGTATAACTTACCGTAAAATCCTTTTCTCTGAGTTCACTGACAGAAGCAGCAATTCTTATGACACATGGGGTTATGCTCATCCTACTAGGAGTAGCCTAGGCAAAACAAACAAAAGTGTAGGTTGGCGCCTCCCAGGGGGCCGTCCTCACCTTAGCATATAATCCCCCTGCTCTGTACAGCACACCAGTTCGTAACAAGCCGTACAAAACCAACGCAAAGGGGTGGGTGCTGCGTCTGTCAGTGAACTCAGAGAATATGATTTTACGGTAAGTTATACAAAAAATCCCTTTTTCTCTTCCGTTCACTGACAGACACAGCAATTCTTATGACACATGGGGATGTCCCAAAGCAGTGCCAATAAAGAGGGGTGGGCAAACCATAACAACTGTACCCAACAGAAAAATGCCCTCTCAGGCGGCGCTAACCGCGCCTATACTGCCGCTTGTAATACCTTGCGGCCAAAAGCAGCATCCGAGGATGCTGCAACATCAATTTTGTAAAACTTAGTTAACGTGTGCACTGAGGCCCAAGTAGCCGCTTTGCACACCTGAGACACCGAGGCTTGGTGTCTAAACGCCCAGGACGTACTAACTGCCCTGGTGGAATGACCGTGACTGGAAACGGGGGAACTTTACCCCGAATCTCATTTGCATGAGTCACGGTCTTCCGTATCCAACGAGACACGGTAGCTGACGAGGCCGCCATACCTTTGCGCGACCCGTCCATCAGCAAAAATAAAGAATCAGACTTCCGAAAGGAAGCTGTAGAACTTAAATGCACCCGCAAGGCCCTCACCACATCCAAAGAATGCAGCTCAACTTCTTTGGGATGTGATGGGTGCGGGCACAATGAGGGGAGAACAATATCCTCATTTAAATGAAAGGAAGAAACCACCTTCGGAAGAAATGAAGGGGAAGGTCGCAAAACTGCCTTGTCCTTATGGAGGACAAAGTAAGGTGACTTGCAGGATAATGCTGCTAACTCCGACACCCGCCTGGCGGATGTGATAGCTACCAGAAAGGCCACCTTCTGCGACAACAACTGTAAGGGAATGTCCCTAATCCTTTCATATGGCGGTTTCTGCAACACAGAAAGCACCAGATTCAAATCCCACGGTGCCAAAGGTGACCGTATCTGAGGAGCCACATGACGTACCCCCTGTACAAATGTATGGATCAATGAATGAGACGCCAAGGGCCGTTGAAAAAGAACCGCCAGGGCCGAAATCTGCCCCTTAAGCGTACTTAACGCCAGGTTCTTGTCCAGACCTTGCTGTAAAAATTACAGTACTCTGGATACTCTAAGAGCGGGGGTTCCAAACCCCTGCCTCACACCAGGTAATGTAGGCCTTCCAGGTCCTATGATAAATCTTACGTGAGGAACTCTTACGTGCTTTTATCATAGTAGGGATTACGGAGTCAGACACCCCTATCCCTCAATACCTGGGACTCAATAGCCAAGCCATCAAAGCTAGCGAGGGTAAAGCAGGGCCAGTTTTTAAGGACTTCCTGCACAAGGACTGCAGTTCTCCCAATCGACCACTGGAGGCCGCCAGAGAGCAGGCTGGAAACCACATGGTTCTTAAACAATGGACGCTGCCATTACACACATGCGGTCGACCATGAACGAGCGGTGCTCCAAAATCCAATGGCCACGACCCACCTAACACATTGCTCCTGACGGTCGGTGCAGATTCGAACGGTTAGTGCAAAGGTGCCTGCGGGGGATTGAGGGGGGAGGGGGAGTGGGGGGAAGGCCTCTAACAGACCCCCACCGACTGGCCGTCACAGAGCTGCCCAGGTGCCCACTCTCCATGCCTCTAGGGCGGAAGAGGGGTTCACTCACCAATCCGACGGGTGCAGCGGGTAGCCACCTGGAGCAGACCTACCTCCCCACAAGGAGGCATGCTGCTGGCCAGGCCACTGGACAGGCGAACCAGTCACTGTGCTCTAGTGGGTTTTAGCCACTGTCCGCCTGCACGGAACGGGCGCTATGCGGTGGGCCCCCCTAAGGGGGATCGCATAATGTCGGCCGGACTGGGGAAAGATTAGGATTCAAGATATCCTCTATACCACCAGCCAGCTTCTAGATAGCAATCTTCATCAGACGAATCTTCAGGAGACCGCAGATCCCATAGGGAACCAGGTCTACTCCTTGCATTAGGCAAATAAAAACGGGTGTGCTGTACAGAGCAGGGGGATTATATGCTAAGGTGAGGACGGCCCCCTGGGAGGGGCCAACCTACACTTTTGTTTGTTTTGCCTAGGCTACTCCTAGTAGGATGAGCATAACCCCATGTGTCATAAGAATTGCTGCGTCTGTCAGTGAACGGAAGAGAAATCAGGATTCCTGCCCTGAAAGACAGAGTTGTGTGGTATCGCTGTGTAAATCTTAGAACTGGATGGACAGAAATACAGATCTACAAATCATTTAGTAGGTGAAACTGCTCCTGTGTTTGATTTCTGTTTTTAGTGGTTTGCCTGGAGTTCAGCTTTAATTTATTGTAATAAAATCATCCATTTTGAAGACCCATGAGAGACTTTATGAAGAAAAGCATTCCACAGCTACCACTCTGACTGTAAAAGGACTCCTTTCTGAATGGAGGTAAATCTTAGAGTTCCAAATTCTATGGATGACTGCTTAAGTCCTTGGGTTAAAAGCTTATTATTCAAACCTTGAACCTGTCAATACAAACATAAATGTGTAAGGACCAGATAGATCCCTGCCCGTCTGTCTTTGCATAAAAGTCTACCAAAGAGCTGAAACCCACCAGGACTTCTATCTATGGCACACACTTTTGGATCCTCTGCTGTACTCTAGAGCAGCACGATTAATCGTAAAAGAATCGCATCTCGTCCACAGAGGTGATCAAATACCACCAAAAAATACCACCACCTATTTGTGGAAAAAAGGAGTGCAATTTTATTTGGGTACAGCGCTGCACGGCCGTGCAATTGTTAAAGCGACGCAGTGCCGTATCGCAAAAAATGGACTTGTCCTTAAGGGGGTAAATCCTTCCAGGGCTGAAGTGGTTAAGGGAGTGAGTACAGTTACAATTCAGTCCAATACAAGAGGGTGCATTGGGCCCTGCTCGTAAGAGCCTACAATCTAAGGCCCCTTTCACAGCAGAGGTGTTTTACAGGTATTTTTTCGCTAAAAACAGCACCTGTAAAGCGCCTCTAAACTGCCTCCTAATGCACCCCAGTGTGAAAGCCTGAGTGCTTTCACACTGGGGCGGTGCGCTTGCAGAACGGGAAAAATCTCCTGCAAGCCACTTCTTTTAGGCGGTGTGGGAGCGCTGTATACACCACTCCTCCACCGCCCCTGCCCATTGAAAAAAGTGACTGTACACTGCTTTGGGAGTGCCGCTAGCAGGCACTTTTAACCCCTTTTTAACCCATTGTGGGGGGAGGGGGTTAAAAGCGCACCAATGCCAGCCAAATAGCGGTGCCAAAGCGTTGCTAAAAGCGCCACAAACTAGCGGTGTTTTACAGCTAACACTCTGGCGATACCGGTGTGAAAGTAGCCTAAAGGTAGACTAAGTTTTGTTTAGTAAAATGTATCTAAACAATTGCTTCATCTTTCATTTTAGAGAACTAAATAATCCATGACACTGACATTTAAATAAACCATGGCAATTAAAAGTAATCTATAGTGAGAGAGATCTGAATGCTACAATCCACTATTCTCTCCTGAAAAAGCTGGCTGCATGGCTCTCGTGCTGACCGCACCCTGAATAAGCCTGCAAATCAGAAGTTAACGCCAGAGAAAGCCAGGCAAATGGCATTTTTTAGAAGGAAGACTGCAATATCAGGCTACTAACAGTACATTGTAATGAGAAGAAGAGAAAGCAATGCTTGTTTTAAAACTTCCCCCATCTGGGGAGGTACATTTATTTTCGAAGTTGGCCAGCTTGGTTTAATTAGAAATGATGTCATACTAAACAGTCTGTAGGGATCAACAGGCAAGTGAGCTAAAGTAAATGCTCAAGGCACCAGTGGGACATTCATTGCCTACATAGAATGTGAAATTTGTGTATGCAATGATACATCCTACAAGAAGAGCTTTAAAGGAAAGGAAAGAAAAAAAAAAAAAAAAAAAAACAACACGTATGAGGCATTGCAAACCTGTTTACTGAAGATTACTAAAAAGGGGGCACAATAGCATGTAAATGTATTTATGACTACAATTCTAAGGATCTTTTGCTCATGCATGCAGCAAATAACAGCGTTATCGGCATTGAGTTTTTAGCCCTGAACATAGTTCTATTGCGGTTTATAGGCCTATGTATAGAAGTAATTTCTGCCTGTTCACATATAAACAAGTGAAAATGCATGTACAATAAAGGGGTGTTCGTGCATTTTTTTATGCAGACTCGTTCTGCCAGCAAGATCCTACATTGATAATCAGTAAAGGCTGTGTGCATGCATCTTCACCCACAATGTTGACAAAAGGCTGTTGTATTTCAAACTTACAAACAAAAAGTAAAAAGCTTAAAAAAGGCACTGGTATTACAATGGAAAATACCAAGAACCTCCAAAACTTAAATAGAAGCTCCTGTCTCCCCCCCAAAAAATAAAAATCAGCAGCTACAAATACTGTAGCTGCTGACTTTTAATATAAGGACACTTACCTGTCCTGGGATCCTGTGTCCTCACCCGAGCCGATTCTTCGTCCGATCTCTTAAGTGAAGCCTTCCAGCTTTGGCTTTCTACTGCGCATGCGCGAGCCATGCTATGCGAATGGAAAGAGGGGGGCCAAACTTCTGCTCAGATCCCCACGGTGATCTGACCAGAAGTAGGAGTGGGTACCTGTAAAGGTACCCGCTCCTCACAGAGTGTCAAATGGGGCAGTGGAGGAGGGGAGAGGAGACAAACAAGCTGAATTTCCGCTTTAGGTTTTTAATTGGTTTGATTAACCACACTCTTCCTTCATATAAGCAAACATAAAATTAGAGGCTGCCCAAAGATACATGACAACATTTGGTGGGTGTCATCACCATCCACATCTACATAAGCTTCTCCCACTATATCTGGTGCAAAAAGATTTAGTATTTCTTGCGCCACTTTTAGAGCCGGTTCACACATAGGCGAACTGACTTACGGGGAGACTCAGCGCAACCCCACACAGCGCGACTTGCAAACTACTTCTGTAACAGAAGTCAATGCAAGTCATCCCAAAAGTAGTACAGGAACCTTTTTCTAAGTCAGAGCGACTTGAGTCACTCCTATTAGAACGGTTCCATTGAAATACATGGAGGCGACTTGTCAGGAGACTCAAGTCGCCTGACAAGTTGCCCCTGTGCGAACCGGCTCTTAGGCCTGATTCACATCTATGCATTTTTAATGCATTTTGCAGATTTGGACTACAAAAAGTGTTCCATAGGAAACCATGTTAAATGGACTGTAGTGCAAATCTGCAAATGGCAAAGAGCACTAGAAATGCATAGGTGTGAATCCAGCCTTATAGCTGTATTATGGCAGAAAAAAAGTTTTATTGTTATTTTGTAAAAGGGCACTACAGGCGGTCCCCGGTTTACAAACAAGATAAGGACTATAGGTTTGTTCTTAAGTTGAATTTGTCTAAGTCAGAACAGGTAAATTTTTTAAGTGTAGCTTCAGCCAAAAAAAAAAAAAAAAACTATTTTTAAGCTTTTTGGATAGCATAGGGAAGGGTTGACACCCCTGTAATGTTTGTTTTGCTGTTTAGGTTTCTGTTCAGAAGATTTCACCTCACTTCCTGTTCCAATGATAATTGGATTTTGAAAATTTTGGGTTGTTGTGGAAACAAAGATTGGTGATAAAGCCTCAATGGAGACACCTTTTTCCATAATAACTTACAGGAGTGAATTTCCCTTCCTAGGGGGTAGATTTCTTGCCACTTCCTGTTGTCTCCCTGCGTTTGTAAGTAGGAGTCATTCGTAAGTCGGATGTTTGTAACTAGGGGACCGCCTGTATATATTTATTTATTCACACTTTAACTCAAATGGCTTTGAATTGGGCCTGTTCCACATTTCCTTTATAAATATGTACACGTTCCAGAAGTAATATGGAAAATGTGTTGCATACTTTACCTACTGTTGTAGTGTATGGAACATGTGAGTTGGTCTCTAACAATTAGGCCTCACACACGGGCGTATGAAAAAAAAAAAAAAAATAAGCAAAACGTCAGGCTCGACGTCAGGGAAAAATCTGCATTTTCGGGGTTTTGCATAGGCATTAATGCGCGTTAGCGAGCGTCGGCATCAATAGTGTTTTTTTTTTTTTTAAAAAAAACAACATTCCTCTTAGAGCTGCATGATTAAATCATGATCTCGATCTACCCCCCCTGCGATCTCCATTGGGCATTACCGCGATTTTCAGTGCAGTTAATGGAGTCCGACTTGCGAGGCGACTCAGCGCGACTTGACAGTAATAAAAGTCAATGCAAGTCATTACAAGTCGCCTGAAGTCTTAACTAAGTCGGAGTGACTTGAGTCTCAGGGGAGACTTCCAAGTCTGGGCAGAGAGCCAAGTTCTGAATCACCATTGATAAAAGACACTAAAAGAGATACAAAGTAATTTACTTCAAAGGAATGCACTCTGAATGAACTCCCCTTGTATAGATGTTTGGTTTAACCATTTAAAGACTAAAGCTTTCCTGACACTTGCTGTTTACAAATAAAAATCCATTATTTTGTGCTAGAAAATTACTTAGAACCCCCAAACATTATATATTTTTTAGCAGAGACCCTAGAGAATAAGATGGCGGTTGTTGCAATATTTTATGTCACACGCTGTTTGCGCAGCGGACTTTTAAACGCAATTTTTTTGGAAAAATTGCCCTTTCAAAAAACTAAATAGTGCTGTTAGCCCAATTTTTTTGTATATTTAATATGTTACGCCGTGAGAATCGTGATCTTTATTCTAAGCAAAAAAATTGTGATTCTCATTTTGGCCAGAATCGTGCAGCTCTAATTCCTCTGCTATTTTTTAACCTAAAAACGCCGGTACGGCGTTAATGAGCGTTTTGCCGTGTCGGCGTCAAAACCGCCAAAACGTTACAGCATCGGAACGCGCTGGCCGTGGGTTCTACTTTCAGCTCACTAACGCCGACGCCATCTACAGCTCAAAAACATCTGCGTTTTTATGGGGCCATTGAATAACAGAGAGCTATAAAAAAAACATGGCTGTAAGAAATGCCCGTGTGTATGAGGCCTTATTGTATCTGACTCTGGTTTTCACGTTTTTATATTCTAGATGTAATTAAAGTGTATGTAAAGCCATTTTTTTGGTTGTTTTGTTAAGAATGTAAAAGGAATGGAAAACTTGTTTTTTGACTATGAAAACCTTCTCTATTGGTGCTGGTGACCATTGTTTCTGGTACAGAAAGTGATTGGAAAATAATATTTTGAAGTTATCAGACAGGAAACCAGGGTAAATCTTTCCTTGGGGAAACCTTTCTGGTGACAGCTGTCCAATAGAATAACCCGTTGTATTAGAGAGATCTCATCTCACTTCCTGCTTTGTGTCTAGGACAGGAAGTGAAGGGAAATCTTCAATGAAAATACAGACAGAAAACAAATTCCTTACTCTATGCAAAGATAGAAAAAAAAATACATTTTGGGTTGATATACTATTAAAAATGTTGGCACCCCTTTCTGGCTACCATATGTAGTCATTTGTATCTGTTCCTAGGTCACAATATCGCACCTAATATAAACAATCTTGGACCCCTGGCCAACTGGTCATACTCACCAGGTACGATTGGTGTATGTAATTTTCGCTTTATTTTACCATCAGTACATATTATAATATATACGGTTTCATACTTACTGGCGCCAACATTTAATCTACTTTATCATATATCCATCAGATACCCTATCTTCTCAGACTGACCAAGTGGCATGGCACAAATGCGCCAGAAAGTCATTTGATATTCCTTTTTGGCATAAAAATACAGGTATTAGCCTAGATTGCATATATTTTCCACAGAATGTGTTACCTTTCTGGCTTATCCATTGTATTGAATAATATTCATTGTTATTACTTTATGCCTAGATTTACAGTTTGTGTGTCCAGCTCAGCCAACCTACATCCCCTGTGTCCACCCCCCTGATCCACCAGCCCCCTCTTTTTTGGAGCTCTGATAACCACAAGTAAGCATATATTGTGTATGGTCAAACAGATACTAACATGGCAATGTATATATGCACACACACACACACACATTATTTATATACAGGGTGGGCCATTTATATGGATACACTTTAATAAAATGGGACATTTGTATATGTGAGGGGGAAACTTTTCAAGATGGGTGGTGACCATGGCGGCCATTTTGAATCCAACTTTTGTTTTTTCAATAGGAAGAGGGTCATGTGACACATCAAACTTATTTGGAAATTCACAAGAAAAACAATGGTGTGCTTGGTTTTAACGTAACTTTATTCTTTCGTGAGTTATTTACAAGTTTCTGTCCACTTCTAAAATGTGTTCAATGTGCTGCCCATTGTGTTGGATTGTTAATGCAGCCCTCTTCTCCCACTCTTCACACACTGATGGCAACACCGCAGGTCCACCGCCATGGTCACCACCCATCTTGAAAAGTTTCCCCCCTCACATATACTAATGTGCCACAAACAGGAAGTTAATAACACCAACCATTCCCATTTTATTAAGTTGTATCCATATAAATGGCCCACCCTGTATAATGTTTGGGGGTTCTAAGTAATTTTCTAACAAAAAATATGAAATTTACATGTAGGAGCGGAGTGCTGGAATTTGCGCGGTATTGAAGTGGTTAAATTCCCCGTTCCCAATTTCTACCCTGAAAGAGTTTCAACATTGTGGGTCCAGAACGGTGACATCCTCTGGAGTTTTTACTCACATCCTCCTTCCCACCATACAGTGTCGAGGAAGCATGTCCCTGCTGCTGAAAGAGACCCATGAAACTTCAGTTCTGTTTCCCACCTACAGTTATTTTGTAGACCCCAGTTTGATCAGCTTGTTCCCTGGCCGCAGCAGCCGTAAATAACAGCTGAGAAGCAAGTGAGAAAATGCTTGTTGTGGTTTCATTCAGTGCAGGGGTGATCAGTGAACAGTTCACTGACCATCCTCTGATTTCCCTGCAGGCACCCACCATGGCCATCCCGAGTGCCCAGGAGGGGCAACTGAGCCCAGGATACATGGTGGGTCTGAATAACTATCACTAGAAAGTGGACAGTCTGCTGAAGAGATGCAAATACTCCCAGGAGTCGATTTACAGTGCTGTGCTGCTTCAGATGTATTGCATCTTTTGTTAATGACAGGTTTGCATTTACCTGTATTAAAAATGTTTTTTTTTTTTTTTTTAACATGGTAATCATGCATTTGTAGTGCTACTGCAAAATAGTGAGAATGACCTTTTTTCTTTCGTGTTTGATTTAGGTTATAGTCATGAGTGCCACACTTGATGCAGGCAAATTCCAAGTGTATTTTGACAGCTGCCCTCTCCTCACTATTCCTGGCCGCACACATCCTGTAGAAATCTTCTATACTCCAGAGCCAGAGAGAGACTATCTGGAAGCTGCTATCCGCACAGTAATCCAGATTCACATGTGTGAAGAGGAAGAAGGAGACCTACTTCTGTTTCTCACAGGCCAAGAGGTTTGTACAAAGAGAGACCGAGACCTCATATCTTCTAAAGATGTCCTACACACGCCGGTCCTTATCACTCCTCTCCCGTCGACAGTTTTATGTGAACCTTAAACGGACGTAGTTCACACCGTGAGTACTGATATTGGATTTAGTTTGTGCTTTCTTTTTTCCAGTAAGAGTGATAAAACGTCATCGTGATGTTTACGTACTAATGGTACAATTTTTTTTTTTTTTT
>BLSH010073489.1:1513663-1524438 GCA_018402905.1 Glandirana rugosa | reverse complement strand
ATATATATATATATATATATATACACACACACTCACATATACACACACACACTTTGTAACAAAACGTTGGATAGGTTTGTATATCTCTATTTCATTGTATAAATAAAATATGATTTTTTTTTTTTTTTTAACAAAACTTGTTGGTCCAACCTGCCTTCAAAGTCCGATTAAGTGGTTTCCTCTCTTCCTAGTTCAAATTTTCCCTTTACTTCCAGTTTTAATTATCTGTGCTACCTAGCAGAAAAAGCAGACTGGAAGCATTACCAGTTAGGGAAACAGACAGCATTAAAAATCTGGCATAAATTATAACGTTTCTGTACCCAAAACTTCCTAAGGAGCCATGAAACAAAAATGTGGAGAGGCGGGGTGGTGATGTCACACTTTCCACCTCGTCCAATCAGAGAATGCTTTGCATTCATTCAGAAAATGCAAAACATTCTCTGAATGGTGACCATGCTGAGCGGCTGACGTCTTGATTTTAGAATACATAAGACCAGCTGCTCAGCACAGGGCCCAGAAGCTAGTGGAGATCACTGGAGTAGTGTTGTCTACTTCAGTGTTTTCCAGCTTCCAGGGGCATCGACCAGATATGGTATATACACATTGGTCGAACCTGGATCAATATAACCATGTAGCGTAGCGCCGGACCCTGCCGGAAAGTCTGCCGTGAAGACTGGCTCCCGCACATGCGCAGTAGTGACGTCCTGCGGCTCCGGCCACTCACAGCTAAAGCAAATGCCTGCTTCTATGCTAAAAAATCCATAACTATGCAATGGATGTCATCGCCTCACCCCCCCCCCCCCCAACATAGCTTTCTGGCTTACACTCAATCAATTCCACTATACAAGTTAAACGAATGTCCGCGTAAATTTCATAAAATCTGGGCCCTATAGGTGAGTTCAGATCGCACAATACCATCTGCTACCCAAGTTAATGGTCAGGGATGGGAAGCAACTGTGGACTCTGCCTTTATTTTAACCAAATGTATTCCTGTATACCAATGTTTTGACATTTTGATTTTTCTCGATGTGATGGAATCTATGATGTATGAATTTTATATCTATGCTATGTCAAGGATAGTGAATGGACATATTGTTTACTGCATATAGTGATATTTGAGCAATGTTTGCTCTATTTTGCTTGCAATTGATTTTTGTACTCATTTGTACAATAAAATCAACAAAGAAAAAAAAAAAAAAGCACCAGGCCGCATCCCGACCCAACCCCATTTTGTGGCAGTGGACTGGGGTGGGTATATCTTCTCCCTGTGCCCGCTGTCACAATTTAGACCAGTGCAGCTGTGCGAGGCTCCGTCCACACATGCACATCATTCATTCACTTACACTGTGGCAGACAGCTTGTAGTTATCAATGAACTGCGAGGGCGCTGGTTAGCACTCTCATGGTTCATTGATCTTCAGTACCTGACTGCCCGCACAAGAGGTACGGGCAGAACGCTGTACTGAAGGTTTACAAGAGCCTAACATTGCACCCTCAATCTGCTGGTGCAATGCTTTGCAGGCTCCTAATAAAAAAAAATGTAGATGCATATTTCTTTCCTGCACTGCAAAAAATAGTTTTTTTGTAGTGAACCTATCCTTAAGGCCTCATACACACAGGCGTATGTAAAAAAATAAACAAAACGTCGGGTCCGACGTCAAGGAAAAAAAGTCGACGTTTTTCGGCGTTATGCATTGGCGTTTTTGAGCGTTAGTGAGTGTCGGCGTCAATAGGAGTTTTTTTTAAAAAATCATCCCTCTGCTATTTTTCAACCTAAAAACGTCGGCGTCAAAAAACGCCGGAAAACGCCGGTACAATATTAGGTGGCGTTTGTTGGCGTTAGTTGGCGTTTGTTGGCATATTGTGGCGTCGGCGTCAAAAAACGTCAAAACGTTACAGCCTCAGAACGAGATGGCCATGGGTTCTACTTTCTGCTCACTAACGCCGACGCCACCTACAGCTCAGAAACGCCGACGTTTTTATGGGGCCATTGACTAACATGGAGAGCTGCAATAAACGCCAGAAAACGCCGGCGTCAAAAAACGTCCGTGTGTATGAGGCCTTAACATGCAGTGCTCCTTTTGAAAAAAAAAAAAAAAAAAAAAAGTATGCGCGCTCTCATTTTCTTGCCCTCCCCTCTGTGCTGCCATCTACAGGAACAAGGGAGGAGAGCAATGGCATGAACATCTGAAAAAGTAAGCGCTCTTTTACAAAAAAGGAGCACTGTATTAATATATTGAGGACACTGTAATGTAGAGAAAGGTTTAAGGCACAAAGTCTGTGAACTAATCCTTTACTAGAAATCATTACAATCATTTACAAGACAGCACTGCATAATATTAGAATTTACATTTTGCCATATGAGTTAGGCCTCTTTAAGAATATTTGTATACAGTGAGGGGAATTCAAAGTGTCAGACAAACTTTGCCTCAATTGGAGCACAGCAAACCAGCAAAGCAGTGAAAGATAGAAGCCGATTTGTTGCTATGGGCAGTGGCACCAATAATCTTAAACCTCTTTAATAATTTCCCCCATTACGTGTATGAAATACCCCACTCACCAGCAGTGGGCATACTGTGAAATGGTTTAGAACAAGAAGCACATTAGAATTCAAAATTTGATTTTAATGAGGAACTGAAAAGGGTGACACAAACAGGCAGATCACATCACAAAATATACACCTACTACTGGTGTTTGGCGAGACCTGGCTGACATCCGGCACGGGGTGAGAGGACAGAGGTATATACGGGTGTGGCAAAGCTCATTCCAATAGGTTATTTTGAGACTTCTGTTCAGCAATGCAGCTACTATATATATATATATATATATATATATATATATACACACACACACACACATATACACACACACACACACACACACACACACACACACACACACACACACACAGGGACTGCCCAAAATGAATTCATATTTAGCATGGCTCATCGGAAATAAGGGTATCCAATCACACACAGAGGTTGCTTATAGCATGGCTCAATTCTGTAATAGCAACTAAACTGCAGCACTCAACGATTGCCAAACTCCCATGTCTCAATACAGATTGTGATGGCTCTGTTATGAATATGGTGCATTATATGTTAAAGTGAACCTGCAATGTAAGTGTCATACCCAAGAGCACCAAAGGGTGTCTGCTATTAACCATTTGGCCAGAAAAGCCTCCTCTGGTCCCTGTTCTTGCATGTAACTGCGATATGGTATGGACCAGACTTTACTTGACTTTAAGGCTAAGCTCCACCAAATACAAACTGCTTACCCACTGGAGGTTCCCCTTCCTGGTTTCTTTAAACCTAGGCATAGCAGTAAGCAGGACCTAGTTACAAAATCAAGGAGGGGCACAGTAATGATTTTGTGGCACATTAAAATAGTGGGTATGCTATGGTTTCTGCTCTTAGGCACAGGACTTTTACTCAGAAAACCTGTTCAAATTTACGCATTGTGGTGCGTTACTGCAATGTATGGCAATGCATCTTTTCTACGTGCAGTGAAATGCAATGCCATTCATTGTGAAAGGCACCCCAATACACTGTAAAGTAGAGCCCAATGCACTACAACGCGTATGCAATGCACTTCATTTTAAAAAAAGGGTTATGTATGTTTTTTACATCCATTGTGTTGCAGTGAGAATCCATGCATAATGAATGAGCTGTCTTAACACGAAACACATTAACACACCCCGTATAGCTAAACACTGCAATTACCCACCTAAACCTGCAGTCACATAACATGCCAGGTCCAGATTCTTCTTTTTTTGTGGGGTGCAGGGGAGGGTTATTCTTCAAGTATCAATATCACCAACTAGTGACATGAACACTTACTATTGGCTGTCCAGCACAGGAGTTCCCAGAAATGCAGCAGTATAATAGTGCAAGGAGGAGTTAGCCCAGGAAGAACAGAGGAGCATTGGACCTGCAGTCACTATAACCAGAAAAAGATGCTGAAGGACACAGATGATGACTGACAGAAAACATAACTAAAGGACAGGTTTGTAAAGTCACCCCCACTCAAAAAAAAAAAAAGAAAAAAAAAAAGCCTGTAAATGGGTGGGAGAGGGACTGAATTTGCCTATAAATAGGCTTCAAGCCACTTCGCAGCCCAAGCCACTATTACTGAAACCAATGAACAGCATGACAGAGCCAGATAAAAACCCTTACAGGTAGTATAGGCAAGTGGTACATTTTTATAGGTAGGCAATTATTCTTACAAGCAAGTAACATACAGACACTGCAATGACAAAGTGGTCTTTCTCCTCCTTTCACGAGGTTGTTTTCAAGACCTCAAGTTATATGTTCAAATCCACAGTACTCTAGTTTCGAATCTTGTATCAAGCTTAATATTGGGCAAGTCAGAATTTGTTTGGCTCTTGTAACAGCTGCTGCTCAGCCTACTGCCTACAAGAAATCTTAAATTCATTGCGCACCACGGATTTCCCCAACTGTATCCCATTTCATATGAAAATAGCACAATTGTTGCAAAGCCAATATACACGATCTAAGCTGCACTGATCTCCAGTTGCCCTTTTCCCGACATTATCATGGCTCTTTTGATACCAGTAAAATTCTGCTGCAAGTTACTAATTGTATGTTATTACGTTATGGCTAACAATAACATTATAATGTTATTAAAACTGGTTATTATGTATTTAATAGGGAAAAGTAATAATAAGCAAAGTGCAGAAGCCTGTAGTAACCTATGGGAATGTTTCACTGATCTGACTCGAGTCTGACAGTAAACTCTAATAACTGTTTTTCCTAAATTGGTCCCTTGCAGGTTTGTGCCATAATGTGCTAGTATGCAGTGCATACTAGCATATTAAGACATTTACCTTTGAAAGCAAGCCCTCCAGCGCTAAGCTGTCACAGCTCCCATCTTCACCTGGTCTTCCTTTCCGGGTTCATGGTCTCTGGGCATTTGAATGGCCAGGACGTCACTCCCGGCATACACAGAGGAGTCACACTCGGAGCGTACTGTGAATACCACACTATCAGTGCAAGTGAATAAAAAAAAAAGGTTATG
The DNA here is from genome assembly GCA_018402905.1 of Glandirana rugosa. Lineage (NCBI taxonomy): Eukaryota > Metazoa > Chordata > Amphibia > Anura > Ranidae > Glandirana > Glandirana rugosa. The sequence goes on along the minus strand of BLSH010073489.1, from coordinate 1,519,402 downwards.
ACCAATTAACAATTGGAAAAGCTGCAACCAAAATAGTCCGAACCCCAGACGTTAACAAAGCAATAATTAAAAAACAGGTGCGCTAATCAATTATGATTCAAATAAATAAACTGTGTAGATCTCATAAAAATAGTGCACACAAAATAAATTATATAAAAAGCACCCAGTGAAAATAAAGTATTTCAAAAATAAAGTCCAACAGAAACCATTTAGAAAGGGATTAGAAAATGCACACCCATTTGTACAGTAAAAAGGATAATGGTGCATCAATATCCTTAAGAGATCCAAGAAAGGTTTTCAGATAGATCCCATCACCACATACATGTGTCTCTTACCAGAATCTGTGACTCTCAGATAATCGAGATCACATTTGCTTGATTACATTCCAGAAAATCTCTGATGACTGGACATAGTAGCGGGTCTGATTCACCGGCAATCAAAAGACTCCGTGGTGACAAATGAACGAACATCCGGCAGCAGTACTTGGTGTAGGAAGAGGGAAGCCTCGCAGTGCAATACGTTTTAAAAGGGATTAAAAACAGTATACACTTAACATTTAGGCAAGTTATCAGCATAAAATTCAAAACAGAGCAGCGGTCAGCACCAGCCAGCTTGTACGGAATGATGTCACAAAATTGGCTCCACCTATGAGATCCACAGATACTGGTAAGAGGCGCGTGTATGTGGTGATGGGATCTGAACACCTTTCTTGGATCTCTTAAGGATATTGATGCACCATTATCATTTTTACTGTACAAATGGGTGTGCATTTTCTAATGCCTTTCTAAATGGTTTCTGTTGTACTTTATTTTTGAAAGACTATCACTGGGGGCTTTATACAATTAGTTTTTTATGCACTATTTTTATGAGATCAGCATTTTATACAATTTATTTTTTATCTGAAACATAATTGATTAGTGCACCTGTTTTTTTTAATTAAGGCCTTATTTGTGCTTAGAGACATTTCATATTTATTGTATGGGTCTACCCAATGGATGAAAGGCGAGGTGAATGGCTACATACTATCCAGTGTATTAAACCAAAGTTATGGACATGAGTATTGCTTGTGCCCATTACTTGCTGAAAGATTCCCAAGCTTGTAGGTTAATAGTAAAAGTTTATCAGCATGTTGCAAATCATGTGGCCAATTTTGAACTGTTCCATTTCATAGGAAACACTTTCAGCAGGAGAATTTATCAAACTGAAGCAGACAGAATCTGGAGCAGTTGTGCATGACAAACAATCAGCTTCTAGGTTTCTTTTTCAAAGCCTAAAGTGGTATTCCAATCAAATTCTAAGGCCAACTCTACGCTCACCCCCATTCTACTCTTATCTATCCTGTAAAAGAAAATATGCCTGTACTTAACTATTCTGAAGCTGGTCCAGTCACATGATCGGGTCCCAGCACCGGCTTCCATGTAGATGAGAGGCAGCGTCCATGCCTGCAGAGCCAGGGCAGTGATGCCACCCATAGGCTTACTATAGGACAGCCGCTGTCCCTACTCTACACTGAAGCCGATACTAGAAGCCAGTCATGTGACCAGACCAGAGAGGCTTTAGAATAGGTAAAAGGGATCTTTCCTTTTACAGGGTAAATAGAATAGGCATAGAATGGGGTGGGAGTGGATTTAACCTTAGTTAAAACTTAGAATTACACTTTAACCACTTAACGACCTGCTCACGCAGATATACTGCGGCAAGTCGGCTCTCCTGCGCAAACTGAGGTGCCTGTACATCAGTCCATGCATGTGGGCTTAAAAGGCCCGCTGGACGGGTCCCGCGGACTCGATATCGGCTGGCGATCTGCGATCACGTACAGAGGCAGAACAGGGATCTGCCTTTGTAAACAAAGCAAATCCTCATTCTGACAGGGGACATGCGTGAGATCTTCAGTATCCCCGTGTTCGGGAACAGCGATCTCAGTCATGTCCATGCCAGCCCAGCCCCCATACAGTTAGAACATGCTGATGGAACAGTTAACCCCTTGATCGTCCCCTAGTGTTAACCCCTTCCCTACCAGTGTCATTTTTACATAGGATCACTGCATTTTTATAGCACCGATCAATGAAATAATGTCACTGGTCCCCAAAGTGTCATTTGGGGTCAGATTTGTCCACTGCAATGTCGCAGTCCCGCTAAAAATCGTAGATCACCGCCATTACCAGTAAAAAAATTAATAAAAGTCCGTAAATCTATCCTGTAGTTTGTAGACACAATAACCTTTGCACAAACCAATCTATATATGCCTATCGCAATTTTTTTTTTAACCAAATACATGTAGAAGAATATATACCTAAACTGATGAAGAAATTATTTTTTTTTTAGATTTTTTTTTTTTTTTATTCTAAGTAAAAAAATATTTTTTTTTTTTTTTTTTTTTTTAAATTGTCACGCTTTGTTTATAGCACAAAAAATAAAAACCGCAGAGATGCATGACACCGGACCCACGTAGACCACATTATACCCTGAAATGGGAGGAAGACCTAGGCCAGCCACTAGATCAAGCGGAGTGGAACGAAATCTGGTCATAAACTAAGGCTTTGTCTCCCTGCATTTTAGCGGTGGAAACCAATTATAACGTTTTAACCAGATGGTATTTGGTCCCGGCAAGGATAGCCAAATATGTGCTAGCATATCCTTCATAATGTTTCAGGGGCTGCTCGGAATCAGGTACACACCTCCACATTTGGTAGACGTGCCCGATTTTAAGTAAGCTGTGGACAGAAGTTTTTCAATTGGCATCCTCCAAGTTCGAGACCCCACTAACCCCAGACCCGGCAGTCGCCCTACTCCATCTGAAACCAGACCCCTTGTCCCGCAACCAATTCAAACTCCTGTTGCACTTACTCACAGCAACAAAACAAACTATTGCCAAAGCCTCCCCACCTAGTCTTTGCTGAAGTGAAGCATAGAACTACTAACTTTATGACACACGCCAAGCTAGAGGCGCTAGACAAGGAACAAGATTTCAAGTTTGAACATATATGGGAACCATGGATCAAACACTGCTTATCGCCAACCTTTAATCAAGCAGTGCTCCAACCATGGTGACTGAAGGCCACCAAAGCACATGCAACGTGGACAGGTGGATGAGTTTGGCCTAGCGGACCTCCACCTTCATTTTCTCCCTCTCTCCAACCTCTTCTATTTTCATCCACTCATCCTTTTCTCCATTCTCTCCCTCCTAGAGGCCTCCCTCCCCCCTTCCCATTTCTCTTTCTTCATACTTAAAATTTTTCACTGCTTTTATTTCACAGTTATCGCAAACAGGTTGACAGTAAGCTCTTATGTAAAACGTTAAAAAAATGATGCATTTTATTCGACATGAGCCTCCCGGGTACGCTCCAAATAGGCTAGAATAAGAAGCAATATTGTAGTCTTACCTATGGACACAGTCATGTTCCCCAAGGGGTGTCCAGGGAACCTGTGAACTTCACCTTTTTGTGGTTACACCTGTGGAGCTAGTACCTGTCGAGAACCATATGACTCGAATAGTCGAATGCACTTCTAGCTATAGTACGCTAACTTTTAGGTTTCTAAAATTGTACTTATTTGACAATTGCTGATTATAATGTAATCTGTAAAACTCAGCTTTAACAAGAAAAACCGCAGAGGTGATCAAATATCACCAAAAGAAAGCTATATTTGTGGGGAAAAAAAGGATAGAAATTTTGTGTGGGTACTGCGTCGCACGACCTCGCAATTGTCAGTTAAAGCGACAGAATGCTGTATCGCAAAAAATGGTCTTGTCATTAAGGTGGCAAATCCTTTCCGGGCTGAAGTGGTTAAGTAAACAAGCTGAAGATGGAAGAGGGTTGGTTGCCATGCACAGTTGTTCCAGATTCTGTCTGCTCCAATTTTGAGCAAGTCTTCATTGTTGCATTGGTCTGTTATTTCTTTTTTTCGGACAAGAAATACATTATCCTTTAAATATAGAAAGCCTAAAGAAAGAAAAAACAAAAAAAACTGTATGGTACAATTTTGTCTCTTTTTTGTGCAAGCCTAGTCAGAAGTCACACAGCCTTGCTTCAAAAAAAGTGTTTTCGTCTGGTTCTCTTCAGCCTGTGTATGCATGCTGCAGCCCAATTCATTCCTATGGAGATCCGTACTATGTAGGACTGTTGAAGGGTGCCACGAATAGAGCTTCACATAGGAATGAATGAGGTCACAGTGCTGGGGGAGCTTCTGCATTCATTAGTACTTTTGAGCTTGAGTGTGCACTTCAGCTGTTGTGAGATAAGTGTCTATTGGGGCCACTCACACTTCTGTAACACATGTCTGTGGAGGTACTTGTTTTGGTATGATGTAGTATGTTTTTGACTGTACACATGAAATGCATAGAAAACAAATGAAAAATGCATAAACATGCAGACACAAAAGTGTGAACTTTTTTTTTTTTTTTTTTTTTTGTGTGAACTTAACCTTACCAAAAGGTACTACTGTTCCTTGAAGCAGAACTTCACCCTCAAAAGGAAGTTTCGCTTTTTTTTTTTTTTTTTAAGGGAGGTGGGGAGAGAGTAGCTAGTTTTGGTAGGTACTTGCTCCCACTTCCAGTTGTATTGCCTAGGAGATTTCACCACACACCCCGGCCCGCAATCTCTTGGGAAACATCACAGGTTCCAGGAAGCTGCAGGACCATTCACAAAGAGGGCACATGGAAGGAAGAGGGCACAGCCAGCTTCCCAAACTACACATACCGGGGACCTGAATATCTGCCATCAGCTAAACCACTACTGTTTCTTGTAGTGATTTAACGGGCAGCAGGTGGAACTAAAATACACAGCGGGGAACCACACATCCTGAAGAAAGATTAAAATCACTGGCAAGACTGAAGGACTGGTAAGTATTACTAATCTTCTTTTGTACAATGCTAATGGATTATTTTAATAGGGGAGGAGGAAGTGTCCCTTCTCTGATCACTCAGGTTTTTTTTCTTTTCACTGTATCTGCCCAACTTCACAGATAAACCCAGAGCAGAGCGCCATTCGTTCAGCTGCAACTAGCAAATATGAAATATTCATATAACCAAAAAGGTGTGTATAAATCTAGCAAGCACGCACCACCGAATAAAACCAGCTCCATATGGTATTGACAACAATAAATCTGTCAAAGAAACATGCGGTAGCAATAGACAGCTCAGTAACATCAGAAATCTCCTTTGTGTTATCAATAATAGAAAATATTGGTTCATTTAATTATTACAAAAAAATTTAATTTGTAGGCTTCATCAAGGAGGAATTGGTTTAGCTTTTGGAGTAATGTTAATATTAAAATAATTTATCAGTTGATTCCTACAATTCCCTCTGACAAGAGCATTAAATATTCCTTTGACCTTTCAAGATTTGATTAAAGGAGATTCTCAGAAAAGTGCCAGGGGCAACACATCTATATTCTGCAAATACTTGATAAGTTAACTACACACACTAAACGTCACACACGCCTCGACACTCTAGGTACGATACTAGATATAGAGGCCGGAGATGGACTCCCAATGCAACTTCCTACCGACCAATGAAGAGATGTATTGCCGTTCATAAACGTCTTATATCTACACAACGGGGACCGTGAAAAGACTCTTAGAGGAAATTAGTTTAGAACTTTCCAGTTTCCTTATAAATTACGAGAACAGTCTCCCTTAACATCCTTAGTTGACTATTTAATAAAATTATAATTGTAATGAGGTTTTCGATTTGGTTAAGGAGGAACTACTTCGGATGTTTAATTTAAAAAAACATTATT
>BLSH010073489.1:1497102-1512731 GCA_018402905.1 Glandirana rugosa | reverse complement strand
CTTTTTTTTAAAAAAAAATATTGATCACTTTTATTCCTATTACAAGAAATGTAAACATTCCTTGTAATAGAAAAAAGCATGCCAGGACCTCCTAAATATGAGATCTGGGGTCAAAAAGACCTCAGATCTCATAGTTACATTTAAATGCAAAAGAAGAAGAAAAAAAGGGCCCTTTAAGACCGTTGGGCAGACGTGACTTCTGACGTCATTTCCGCCCTGCCGCATTATGGAGGCGAGTGAGCGGCTTCAGCGGCTCATGGACACTGGGGGATCCGATAATCTCCGCCGGCGGGTCCGGTAAGCGGCGGAGATGACAGGAAAGCGACGGGGGGGGCACCTCTCCCGCCGCTGATAAAAGTGATCTCGTGGCGAATCTGCCGCTAAGACCACTTCAGAATCGCCTGCTGAAAAAAACCATATCAGCTGCAGGCACCATTAGATATCACTTCTCAAAGGCAGTGAGGTCATATGACATCCATCTAAAGAGAAGTGGTTAAAGTGATACTAAAGTCTCTTTTAATTTTGGTTTAAAAATAACAAACATGTCATACTTACCTGCTCTGTGCAGATGGTTTTGCACAGATCAGCCTAGATTCTCCTCTTCTCGGGTCCCTCTTTGGCACTCCTGGGACCTCCATCCTGCCGAGTGCCCCACAGCAAGCAGCTTGCTATGGGGGCACCCCGAGCCACTGCTCTGTGCGTCCATTCAGACACAGAGTTGTGGACCGTTCCTGCCCCCCTCTCTTTACTCATTGGCTCACTGACTTTGACACATGCGGGAGCCAACAGCGCCCGCTGCAGTCTCGGCCAATGAGGAGGGGAGTCCCGGACAGCCGAGCCTCTTGTGCAACACCGCTGGATCGAGATGGGGCTCAGGTAAGTATTAGGGGGGCTGTTGCACACTGCAGGTTTTTTATCTTAATGCATTAAAGTGGATGTAAACCCAAAAAAAAAATGTAAATAATTCTGCCTGGTAGAGTATAGCATGTCATATTATCTGTGCCCAGTCTTGCCACAAAGTTAAAGCGGAGTTCCACCCTAAAGTGGAACTCCCGCTGGTTGGATTCCTCCCCCCCTCAGGTGTCACATTTGGCACCTTTCGGGGGGGAGGGGGAAGAGGACACCTGTCTTTAGACAGGTGTCCTTTTCCACACTTCCGGGAGTTCTGGCCGGCGGACGCGGCAGATGACGTCAGAAGCCGGCTCCCTCCTCCCTGCTCGCTCTGCTACTGGCCGCCTGGCCAGTAGCAGAGCGTGGCAGAGCTCGCGCATGCGCGGTAAGGTGCCCGGCGTGAAGCTGTACTGCTTACACGTCCGGGTTCCCTTACCCGCGATGGAAGCGGCTGCACCCGTCCCCCGATCCGAAGATCGGCGGCGGGTGCCGACATCGCTGGAGTCCAGGACAGGTAAGTGTCCTAATATTAAAAGTCAGCAGCTACTGTATGTGTAGCTGCTGACTTTTAATTTTTTTTTTTAGCCCGGACCTCCGCTTTAATCCAACTGTGAGTAACGAGCTAATCTTTTTTCAAGAAGAGAAAGTCCGACTAACAGGGAAATACACAGTCGATCCGCCCCTTGCTCTGTGAGTGACAAGCAATTTGCTTATCTCCTTCACACAGCAGAGAACGTTTTACATTCTCCCCTCAATGTCTCAATATAGAGGTGGGTGGGGAGGCTTTTGACATCACAACTCCACCCACCAAACTCCAGCAAACACAGACACCCTCTGATTTCAGAGTTTTACAGAGCTGCTAGTGCTTACAGGAAGGACATTTGAAAGGTAGGGATAGATGCAGGAGGCTTGCATGTATATATACACATTAATACTGTGTCATTAGTTTATACTGGGTGGGTGGTGGGTTTACATCCACTTTAAGATAAAAAAAAAAAAAAAACCTAGCTTTAGAAGCACATTAATATCTACACATGTGTGTGTTATATCTGTACATGAGACAGATTACAGCTGAGCTAGGCACTTTTACAAACATCAAGCCAACCATTTAGTGCATACATGAAACATATGAAATGTAGAACTCAAGTGCCATTACATAAAAGAGATAAAATACACAGCATGCTGAACTAAGATCTACAATTCGTACAGGAAGCAATTGGTTACTGTATTAGAAAGAGTGGAATATCAAACATTTATACAAAAATTGCTGTAATTATTTAAAATGAGAGACAAATCGGTGGTTCAGCAGGAAGGTGACTGCCAATAAATGCAGTAGTTCTGCATTTGTAAATCTTCCATCAGTGTTCTCAAGCTGTCAAAGTTGTACCTGGTGCTGAAAGAATGACAATACCACCAACCATGAATTATACCCAAAGGAGTACATAGCTTGGCTGTATCCCTAGGGACTGGACGGTTTTAACACTGTTAGGGGAGCCTGGCTTTTCTGTCTGCCTCTTAACACCCCTGAATGTTTGCCTATGTGTCCATGTACAAAGAGGCATTTAAGCCCTGTAAACACGATCAAAAAATTGCGCGGAAATTACCGCTTTCTAAGGGATCGTACAATAATCGGATTGTTAGTACAGAGCTTTCGAGAGACGATTGTGATAGTTCATCCGATATTTTCCGATCGGACATGCAAGAAAAAAAATTTTCGTACGATGCCCAATTTTGCTTTAACCAGTACAGCTGTCATTTGAAAATGTGATACAAATACACTATAACACATCATCACAGCTTCTGATTTTTTATTCTATTGTATGAGAATTTTTGTGACCAAAGTTAACCAGAGCAAAAATTCAATTGGCCAGAAAAAAATGATTCCAGCTAATTACATTAACGCTCAAGCGTTGACGTGCAAAAACACATTACACCTATTTAAAAGTGCTTTTTTTTCTGCCAAAACATTAATGTCAGGAGGGAAAAGCATCCAGGAGAGATGGCCAAAGTGTCCAGTGTGCATTAGGCCTAAGCTAGCCATACACATATTTTGCCCAAATGACTGAATGAGAAAAATCTGATGGATTATGCCATCCACACTTAACAGTGTGGAAAAGGAACCCCCCCCCCGTTGGCTGTTACATTCTGACAGCCAGGGCCCGCAGCTATCAAAGTACCTGAACAGCCAAGATGCAGTCAGTCACTGTTCGGCCAACAATTTTCCACCTGGCTCCTTTGACCAAAAAGTAAAAAAAAAAAAAAAATTTCTTCCAGCTGGGTGATGTTGATCGCTTGAATTTCAGCTGAATCAGATGAAACTTCAGCAGTGTTTAGTCTGTTTCCAATTTGATAGTTAACACTAAGAGCCCTTTAACACTGGGGCGATTTTCAGACGCTGCATTGCTGGAAATAGCCTCTGCTCAGTGCCTGAAATCCACCTCTCAATGAAAGTCAGTGTGTCTTCTTTTCACACTGGGACGGCGCACTTGCAGGAGAGGAAAAAAACTCCTGCAAGCAGCATCTTTGGGGTGATGCGGGATCGATGTGTATAACCCGCTCCTCCATGACCCCTGCCCACTGAAATGAATGGGCAGCACAACTTCCAAAGCGCGTTGTGCACCACTTCGGAAACGCTGCACGCTGGCGATTTTAACCCCTTTTTAAGGGTTAAAAGTGCCCGCTGCCACCAAATAAGCGCCACTAAACTAGCGGTGCTTTACCGCTAACGCTCGAGCGGCCCCAGTGTGAAAGGGTTCTTATTAAAGCTGCTATTTTAATATTCAACTAGACAAAGAACAGAGGAACTCTCCAGAATAAGTACATTTCAATTTTAAATTGAAGCAAGTAAAATTGAAATTAAGTCAAATTCACATCAATTCTACGTTTTTTGCCCAAAAGATATAAATGCACTTTAAAAAGATAAATTAAATTAAAGTGGAACTGCAGTCTGCTCACATAATTTGTAATAAAAATATCTTTGCCATTCTGAAGCTTTCCTCCAACCATTTTGCATATTATTTTATATATACAGTGTGATTCTGTACTTGCCAAATATGCTGAAGAAATCTCTCTCCACTAAGTCTGGCTGCAGCCATTTTAACTGTGGGCAGCTAAAGCTGCTGCCTGTTCACTTCCTGGATTTACACAGACACTTAGAGGCACACCTCCAGCCCTGCAGCTCTCATTGGCCCTCTTATGACTCATCCCCCCTCCCTTCCTGGCAAACTCTCACAAGAGTGAGAGAGAGAGAGCTGTGCATGATGTCATAAGCCTAGGCTAATGGCCAGACAAGAAACAGGAAGTGGGCTGTATAAGGTATTTATTGGCAGAAAAAAAATGTTTTACTATCCAAAGTTAAAACAAGGGCAGAAGATTAAATAGATGGAAAGTTGAAAAAAATTACTGAAGGTCCGCTTTAAGTTGTACAAACTTTCTTGCTATCTGTTCGCAGTTTGATTAATTTAACTTGTAAAGGTTTCCTCAAGAAGAGAATCCATCTGCTAGCGCCTAAAGGTGGTCAAGCAAAAATGTATTTTTTGCCAAAATATTTAAGCGAAAAGCCAACATTTTTACAGACCCTTCTTCATAACAAAATTATATTACACAGGACAGCAGAAACATAATTATGACAGTGGTGCTCATTAACTTTTTAGTAACAAAATTATGTTGTTGCTAGCTCGTGTACGTGAGAGATGCCATTTTCAGGCAAGTTGGCATTACATTTTAGAGAGCAGTAGTGGCACTGCAGGAACATTAAAAAAAAAAAAAAAAAGATATTTCCTAGGATTAAGGAGCCAAACACCAAACAAATATTTTTTCTATAATGTGCTAAAGGAAATTAAAAAACAAAAAGTGCAATTGTATGCTTTTCTCCTTCTGAAAATGCTAGTTTTTGCTCCAGATTTATTATCTTTATCTATTTATTATGCAAAGTTACACCCCTTTTTCCCCACAAATAGAGCTTTCTTTTGGTGGTATTTGATCACCTCTGTGCTTTAAGAAAAGAGCGACAATTTTGAAAAAAAACTAATTTTGCTATAACAGGGCTCGACAGTCCCCCAGCAATTGGCGACCACGTCCTGGTGAGTGGCAGCCGATCATTCTCTCCACTCACTATCTTAAAACACAGCGTGATTCAGCGAGAGCTGTTCTCTGCTTAATCTAACAGCTGTAAAACTTGGCAGACTGCCTAGATATTTGTTTCTATTTAGAAGGAAAAAAAGAAAAACAAACAATGTATCTTTTTGTTCTTTTATCAAAGTGATGAACTCCGACCTGTATGAGGGAAGTTTTAACCACTCAAAGACTAAACCTTTTCTGACATTTGTGGCTTACAAGTTAAAATCCAGTATTTTCTGCTAGAAAATTACGTATATAATGTTTGGGGGGGGGTTCTAATTTTTTTAGCAGAGACCCTAAAAAATAAAATGGCAGTTGTTACAATATTTCAGGTCACACAGTATTTGCGCAGCGGTCTTTCAAATGCAATTTTGTGCAAGAAAATACACTTTAATGAATTTTAAAAAAACTAAATAGTAAAAGTTAGCCCATTTATTTTTGTATAATGTGAAAGATGTTACACCGCGCAATCTTTATTCTAAGCAACAAAATTGTGTTAAAGCCCTGTGTACCGTCAACAATTACCACTCTTTATGTACAGCTGGGCTCCAGTATTTTATGGTGACTAGAAACCCACTAGACCAATGAATAGTCACTGTGGGGGGACACACACATGTAGGCAGGAAGTGGCTGCAAAGAGGCAGCAGAAGATCTGCAGCACTGGAATACTTCTTTCACCTTTTTTTTTTGTATTTTATTTAAAATGTCACTAAGGCTTAATTTAGCTGTGCAGTTGGGTGGTAAAAATGTGCAGTAGAGACATGTTTTTGCCACCCTTAAGCTGCATTAAGCAGCAGATTAGGGCGTTTTACATGCCACAGTCACCATGCATTAGGCATAATAAGGAGTTTCCCCCTTTAACAGGTTTTTATGTCACTCTTTATTGTCAGCCTATAACCCTGATGTAACTGTTACATTGGAGCTATTGACTGGCTGCTCTGCTGTAAGTTAGGGTTGGGGGGGGCAGGGGCGCAAATTACTTGCCTCACCCCAGGCGCTGACAACCCCACACTACGCTAAAAAAACTGGCTCCTAGCTTTTTTTTAGCTGGCTTCTAGATTCAAGGCAAATTTGGCAAGCCCTGTGCTATAATACATATCCAAAAAAAAAAAAAAAAAAAACGAATTTCTTCCTCATTTTAGGCCGATATGTATTCTTCTAAATGTTTTTAGGAAAAAAAATCCCAATGAGCGTATATTGATTGGTTTGCGCAAAAGTTATCGTGTCTACAATGGGAATAGATTATATTTTTTTCACTAGTAATGGCGGCAATCCGCGATTTTTAGTGGGACTGCGATATTGCCACAGACAGATCGAACACTTTTGGGACCACTGACACTTATACAGCAATCAGAGCTAAAAATAGCCATTGATCACCGTGTAAATGTCACTGGGTTAACACGAGGGGCGATCAAGGGGTTAAATGTGTTCCGTTTGTGGTGTTTCTAACTACTTGCAAACCGCAACGTATATATACACACGCATTGCAGTCAGCAAGTGGTTAACGTTGCAAGCATAGAAAACTTTGTTATATTTATATGAGTAACGTATTTAGCATAAATGTATGCTATTGGTCCTAAATACCAAGGAACCTAGGTGGCAAACACAGCCTGCATACTAGCAACCTAGGACATTAGGCAACCTGTATCCTTGTTTGCACTGTATATACATTGCATGTACATTTTAGCACACGCATTACATGTGTAGTGTGTACATACAAGGCTTTACAATGGATCTTGCGGCTAGCAAGATCCAACGTAAAATCATACGGCCGGTTGGTTGTAAAAAGACACGGTTTGATAAGTTTTAGGTGAAGAACTTGAAAGGCCTGCACAAAGAACTGATCTCAACCATACTGAACACCTTTGAGATGAAGTGGAATGCTGACTGCAAGCCAAGTGTTTTCATCCCACATCACTATCTAACCTCACTAATGCTCTTGTGGTTAAACAAGTACAAATTCCCCACAGACACACTCCAAGATTTTGTAAAAATCGTTCCTAGAAGAGTGGAGTCAGTTACAGCCACAAAGAGGCGAGAGGAAACTCCATAACATGCTCATGGTTGGGAAACAAGATGTCCATGACACTCAAATAGGTGTGACAGTCAGGTGTCCACAAACTTTTGCCCATGTAGTTGAGTTTCTTACATTTGAAGGATATTGTATATTCAGGTTGTAACATGTAAGGTTAGCAGTATTCTCTACATGTAATCAAAGTAGAAGTTCAGGAATAAATTGAAAAGGTGAACACACTCCTAATGCCAGTGGGTACCACCCCCACCTTTCTACAGGGCTTACACTTACAGAACAGATCAGAGGGATTCATACTGGTCAGCGCCAGTACAGAGAATCTTTTTTTTTTAAACACACTGACCAGAGCAATACAGTGTTACCATGGTAACATTGTACCCCCTCTGGGGAAGTGATCAGATTTCTTTTTTTTGTTTATGGCAATAGATTTCACTCGGGATCAGGTTCGCCCACCCCCGCCCCTTCTCTCTCCTCATTGGCTCAATGACTGACAGCAGTGGAAGTCAATGGCGCCCACTGCTGTCCCAGCCAATGGGGAGGGAGAGTCCCCAGAGAAGCGAGTCTCTTATGCACATCGCTGGATCGAGATGGGGCTCCGGTAAGTATTAGTGGGGATGAGAGGGAGCTGCGAAACACAGGTGTTTATTTTTATCTTAATGCATACAATGCATTCAGGTAAAAAACCTTCTGCCTTTATAACCATTTTAAACATGTCTCATAATCTAATCCCTAACAATAATCAGTTGTCCTATCACTCCAATGGCTATTGTCAACTTGCATTTCAATATTTTTCATTGGCAAAAGACAGTACAAAGCATCTCACACTAAATACAATTGTTCCACCAGCAGGGAGAAAAGAACTGCAATATCTTACATACTTTGGCCATTAGAACTTCAGAAGCCGATCTGATTATTATCGTTATTATTATTACACAGCATTTATATAGCGCCAACAGTTTGTGCAGCGCTTTACAATAAAGAAGGGACACAGTACAATTACAATACAGTTCAATACAGAAAGAAAAGGAGGGCCCTGCTTGTGGAGCTTACAATCTAAAAGGGAGGGGGAGGTGATACAAAAGGTAATGGCTGCAGGGGATGATCTGACAGAGGTGACTCAAGCACAGTTCTTAGGTGGAGGTGGGGTAGGGCTTCCCTGAATAAGTGAATTTTCAAGGATCGCCTAAAGGCGGACAGGGTGGGGGCTGACCGGGCATTCTGGGGCAGGGAGTTCAAGAGGATGGGAGAGGCTCTGGAGGAGTCCTGTAGGCAAGCATGGGAGGAGGTAACAAGGGAGCTAGAGAGCAGGAGGTCCTGGGAGGAGCGGAGAGGATGATTGGGGCGATATCTGCAGAGGATATTGGTGATGTAGCTGGGGGTAGTGTTGTGGATGGCCTTGTATTTGTGGTTAGTATTTTGAATTTTATACGGTGGGGTAGGGGAAGCCAGTGAAGTGATATTACAAGCTCAGTTTTAGAAAGATTTAGTTTGAGGAAGTGGCATGACATCCATACTGATATGTAATTCGGTAAGTTTGTGATGCGTGAGGAGATTGAGGTGCAGAGCTGAGGAGTCAAGAGTTAGATCTTGGTGTCGTCAGCATAGAGGTGGTAATTGTAGCCATGGAAAGATATCAACTGGCCCAGGGAAGTGGTATAGAGGGAGAATAGGAGGGGCCCAAGGACAGAGCCTTGGGGTACCCCAACAGAAAGAAATAGAGGAGCGGAGGAGATGTTGTATGTGACATTGAAGGTGCACCGAGATAGGTAGGAGAAGAACCAGGAAAGAGCAGAGTAACGAAGGGCAAGGGATTGGAGTTTATTGAGGAGGAGTGGGTGGTCAACTGTGTCAAAGGCAGCGGAGAGGTCTAAGAGTATGAGTATGGAGTACTGGCCATTGGTTTTAGCAGTTAGTAGGTCGTTGGTGAGTTTTAGTAGGGCAGTTTCAGTTGAATGTTGTGGGCGGAAGCCGGATTGTAGGGGATCGAGAAGGTTGTAGTCAGTGAGGTAGCATCTCATACGATTGTGGACAAGGCGTTCAAGAAGCTTGGAGGCAAATGGGAGCAGGGAAATGGGTCTTAAGTTATTCAAACAGGTGGGGTCCAGTGAGGGTTTTTTAAGTATGGGGGTAACCAGCGAATGTTTAAGTGGAGAGGGAAAGGTGCCGGAAGAAAGGGAGAGGTTGAAGATGTGGGTTAGAGTGTTTAGGACAGAGGAGGAGGGTGATCATAGAAGTTGCGAGGGGACAGGGTCCAGGGGGCAGGTGGTGGGGTGGGCTGTGGAAAGGAGTTTGGCAACTTCCTCAGAGTGAACAGGATTGAAGGAGGAAAGTGTTGAGTGGGGTGTTGGACTTGGTGTGTTGGTTGGTGGAGGAAACTGGACATCGCATCACGAATTGTGTCAATTTTGTTTTTGAAGTGATTGGCAATCTCCTGGGAAGTGAGCAAGTTGGTGGGTGGAGGCGGGGGGGGGGGGGGAGTAAGGAATTAAGGGTAGAGAAGAGTTGACAAGGCTTGGAGGAGGGGGATTTGATGAGTGGTGTAGTAGATTTGTTTAGCAGACTGGAGGCAGGAGTTGTATTTGAGGAGGGCAGATTTGTAGAGGGTGAAGTGTTGTCTGGTTGCCAGGGTTGTAGAAGACGAGGCCTGGTTCTGCGTGTAGAGATGGGGGCAAGTGTGTCCAGGGAAGATAAAAATATGTTGTTGTAGACAGAAGTGGCCAGGTCTGGGCAGGACAGGGGTGTGATTTCATCATAAAGGCAATCAGCAGCAGAATGAAAGAGGGAAGGGTTGAGTTTGCAGGTTCCTGTGGGTAACTGTTTGCAGGTTGGCAGCATGGGAGGTAGGAGACAGGGAGAGTGTGAAACTGATGGAGGTTGTGATCGGAGAGAGGAAAGGGGGCGTTAGAGAAGTTGCAGGGAGTGCAGAGGTGGGAGAATACAAGGTCAAGAGCGTTACCATTGCAGCGAGTGGTGGGATGATGTCAGGTACTTCAAAGGAGAGGAAGTAGGGTAGCCATGCAGAGAAGTCATCAAGAAAGCGTGACACAGGGCCAGGGGTTCGGTAAATGACCGCAACCCTCAAACAAAACTGGAGAAAATAAACAAATGCAGTGCACTTCAAAAGAACAGAGGGAAAGAGAGGGAGGTGTCAGAAGAACCTGGAAGGTGCTTTTTGGGGAGAGGAGAAGTCCAACTCCACCTCCTTTTCGTCCACTGGATCTGGGTGGGTCCAGAGGAGGCCACCATGGTAGAGGACAGCTGGGGTGGCAGTGTCGGATTCCTGGAGTCAGGTTTCGGTAATAGCAAGGAAATTGAGGAAGATGGAAAGGAAAAGGTAATTGACGGAGGCAAGTTTGTTGGAGACAGAGCGGGCATTCCAGAGGGCACGCACGGGGGGGGGGGGGCTGACTCTTGGAATCAGGTGAATTGAGATAAGACAGTGGGAGTTCCGGCTATTGTCAGAGAAGCTAGATTGCCAGTTCTGGGGGTAAGAGTTGGCTGGAGGAGGGCCAGGGTTTAGGGTAATATCCCCAGACTAAAGGAGTAGTAGGAGGGTGAGGGCAGTAAGGTGGGAGTGGGACCTATACCTGATGTCTGTGAACAGCTTTAAGTTGAAGTGAACAAAACCTATATAAATAATCATCTGTAAAGAATCCTAACTACAATAACTCTAATTACTAAACAATTTACTTGGCGACTGGTAGACAAGGTGCAATGGGGGTTAAATTTATATTTTAAACTGGTGTTCCAGTATGATTTAAAACAGGCGTTTTGCCAAAGTGGTTACGAAAGTATAATAATCCACGAGAATCCTGAAAAATGTGATCCGCACATCCTTGACTTGAAAATCTAGGGTAATGTTTAATCATTTGCTTTTTGTTTCTGTAGGACAATAATGGCTGCTTAAAACTAGTTATTATGACGTAGAGGTCTTCTATTATAAGAAAACTCAAGCTGTAGGAAGTTTTTTTTTTTTTTTTTAAATATCCCCCGATTTGGTATAGATAAAACAGGTTTAAAAATAGGTTCTCAGGATTAATTTGAATGCTAAAACAAGGCGTCTGTTCACAAATATATTTGCGTCTTTTCTCCTCAGCACTGCACAGCCAACTCACAACAAACATTTCCATAATGAAGTGCAACAATAATCTGACTGTATGGACGCCAGCCAGGCTACTTTGCTATAAAAAGCAGAGCGATCTTCTTATGTTCCCTTAGACCTAGGATTAGCTACTTATTAGTTTAATGTATGGGGATATGTTTATACAATTAGAAGATCAAGACAATGCAGGAACGGCAAATTAAATCAATGCCAGACAAGTGGAGCACAGAACAACAACATATGCTGCCATGCTGTCACTTTGATCCCCAGTCCCTACAGTAACATGTTTACATGAAGAGTCCACATATACAAGCTGCTTTACCCTATTCCTCACTCCACCATTAGCACTGTATGGCTTCCTAACTTGAAACCATAAGGCAACCTCAGTCAAGATGAAAATCATGAGTGATATCAAATACAGTACTCGAACCGTTTATTTTTTGATTGTGAGCTGCAGATGAACCAGCAAACAGAAAATTTTATTATTACAGTTATCCGATTGTTGATGGGATGGGGGACTGGGTAGAGGCTGGATGGAGCTGCATTATGTGCATAGGTGTGCGCAGTCAATTGTATTAGGGTGTGTGCACCCCAAAGCTCAAAAACACACACACAATTACAAAGTATTGGGACGCCTGCCTTTACACGTACATGAACTTTAATGGTATCCACAGTCTTACTCCGTAGGGTTCAGTATGGAGTTGGCCCACCCTTTGCAGCTATAACAGCTTCAACTCTTCTGGGAAGGCTGTGCACAAGGTTTAGGAGGGTCTATGGGAATGTATGATCATTTTTCCAGAAGAGCATTTGTCAGGTCAGGCACTGATGTGGACAGAAGGCCTGGCTCACAGTCTCCACTCTAATTCATGCCAAAGCTGTTCTAATCGGGTTGAGGTGCAGGCCAGTCAAGTTGCTCCAGCCCAAGCTCGCTCCTCCATGTCTTTATGGACCTTACTTTGTGCACTGGTCCAAAACATCATTGTGTGGGGTTGTTTTTCAGGGCTTGGGCTTGGCACCTTAATTCCAGTGAAGGTAACTCTTAAGGCATTAGCATACCAAGACATTTTGGACAATTTCATGCTCCCAACTTTGTGGGAATGGCCCCTTCCTGTTCCAACATGACTGCTCACCAGTGCACAAAGCAAAGTCCATAAAGACATGGATGAGCGAGTTTTGAGGAACTTGACTGACCTGCACAGAGTCCTGACCTCAACTCCACAGAACACCTTTGGGATGAATTAGAGTGGAGACTGCGAGCCAGGCCTTCTCCTCCACATCAGTGCCTGACCTCACAAATGCACTTTTGGAAGAATGGCCGAACATTCCCATAGACACTCCTAAACCTTGTGGACAGCATTCCCAAAAGAGTTGAAGCGGTTATAGCTGCAAAGGGTGGGCTGACTCCATATTGAATCCTACGGACTAAGACTGGGATGCATTAAAGTTTATGTGCGTGTAAAGGCAGGTGTCCCAATACTTTTGGTAAAAAACAAACCATTGGCTACAGTAATAAAGCCAAACTAATGAGCAAGAATAAAAGGTTGTCTGAGGTTTCATAAGGGCCCTTTAAAAAAATATTTAGTAGGATTTAAACATTGTTAGATCTAGAGAAAAAAAAGATGCTATAGATAGATTCAATACATCAAGTGAACAAGTGTTACATGATGCTTAGCATAATTCAGTGTACATAGGTCACAAACACGAGTTTGGAATGCAAATAAGACAGACTGGTGGTCAGGAAAGAGAAAAAGTTCATGTAAAGTAGTATTCAGGTTCAGGGGCAAAGATTGGATCATCCACATTGACCATTCGATTTATGGAATTGGGAATGGGCATTCTGGGCAATAAACATCACACAGCAACAATGATATTTGGAGAGAATAGGGAAGGTTGGCAAGCAAAATGAGCAAAAGGGACGTTCCCAGACTGGTGCTGAAAATAATGGGGGACCTGGCAAGGTAGAGCCTTATGTTTGGTCTCTCAAGTAATCAGAGGGAGAGAAGCAAGTGGTCAAGGTTAAGGCTTCAGTTATATTCCAACCTCCAATCTATCTTCATAGCTAGGCCTCGTACACACGGATGTTTTTTTCCGCCGTGTTTTTGAGGGTTTTTTGCAGCTCTCCATGTTATTCAATGGCCCCATAAAAACGCTGACATTTTTAAGCTGCAGATGGCATCAGCGTTAGGGAGCCGAAAGCAGAACCCACGGCCAACGTATCATGAAGCTGCAGCGTTTTGTTTAAAAAAAAAAAACAAAAAAAACTTTCCTCTGCTATTTAACCTGAAAACGCCGGCGCTAAAAACGCCAGTTAACGTCGCTACGGCGTTAATGCGCATATTGAGCATTTTGCCGGCTCAGTGTCAAAAACACTTTAACGCTGCAGCTCCAGAACGCGCTGGCCGTGGGTTCTGCTTTCAGCTCACTAACACCAATGCCATTTACAGCTCAAAAACGTCAGCGTTTTTATGGGACCATTGAATAACTTGGAGAGATGCAAAAAACGCTAAAAACGTCCGTGTGTGTATGAGGCATAAAGGTAAGTTTTTCATGAACGCAAGGGCCTAGTCACACAGCAAGCGACAGTTGCCAGACACTAAACTACAGCAGTCCGTTCCAGCTGCAATAATTGGTGTGGCACACCTTTCAGCACATCACACAGCTCCCTTTTTTTTTTCTTTTTTTTTCAAACATTATTTGAAGTGCACAAAAAATGACTTCATTCATGTCCCCGTACAACAGTGTTGCAGTGTGAACAGGACACAGAAAACTACTGTTTTCATTGCGTGTCCCGGGGTGACCTGCATTTTTCCAGTGGAACACAGGTCACCTCACTGCGTGTGAGCAGTGCCTAAATGTGCCCGAGTTCTACCCAGTACACCCTTGCTGTAAATATTCAGTGGCCAATGCAGAAAGTTGAACCACCGCTGTCTGCATCAGGAAAAAAAATAAATAAATAAAAATAAAACACACTAGCATTGCTCACCACAGTAGGCATATACAAACCAGTATGTTTTTGAACTGCAGGAAGAAACCGGATCACACTTGTAAAACCCACACAAAAAATACAGTGAAATACACAAATCTCATACAGATATTGTCCTTTATTTTCTCCTGTTTGTCCTGCCAGTAACATGCTTCATGTAATAGAGTTACAATGCTCATTCCTCTATCTTTGAAGGAACAGTAATGTTACCATAGGCTGCATTATTCTGATTTGGACTACAAAACAGGGGGTGGTGTGCTGTAGTCCACATAGGAGAAACTTGGCAGGGCTTATAATACCGTCTGAGATTTCAGCACAGAGAAAGCAGAAAGCAAAGACTTCATGATTTGGCAAGATTTTCCTTTTTGTTTTTTCTTTTTTTTTTTTTACACTGACAGATATGAAAATTTTTTTTTACATTTTTTGCATTTTTAACAGACCAAAATGGAGCAAAGAGGAGAAGTTCACTGTTAAGGTTTACACACACTAAGGCTCCATGCACACTGGGCTTAAAAAAAATGGCAGCTCCCTTGGCATGCTCATATAGAGCATTTTTTTTTGTTTTTTTAGCTTAGACGCAATTAGGACAGTTTTGCATTTTTTTCTGCCAGAAAGCTCCAATCAGAAACGCAAACCAGTTTGTGTTTTTCTTTCCCTGCCTCTAAACGTGAAGCTCAAAATATGCCAGTAATCGTCCTAGTGTGCATGGATACATAGGATAACATTGAGCTGCTCCTACAGGTAACAAAAAAACTGTAGAAGCAGCGATTTTTAAGCCAGTGTGCATGAAGCCTAATTTGGTTTCACATTAACCTCACTTACAAGGCAAGTAACTTTGCCTGGATCCTGCGATGCAATCCCGAGTGTGGCTCGGGGTTACCACTTTTGGTAGTGAAAACTCACCCCGAGCCACACTCGGGATTGCATCGCAGGAACCAGGCAAAGTTACTTACCTTGTCCTCTGGATCCAGCAATGTCCCTCCGCTGTGTCTGTGGGCTGTGTCCTCCGCCGGATGTACTGCAAGCCAGGCTCCATTCCCTGCGAGCGTCGCATGGGGGTGGAGCCCAACAGCAAATTCAAAAAGTGAAACACACACACACAACACAGTACACTGTAATCTGTAAGATTACAGTATTATATGAAATCATTTCACATCCCCTTTTGTCCCTAGTGCTTTGTTCAGTGCCCTGCGTGCACTCCCTGTTTTCCCCTACACTTTACTAAAGTATATTATGACATTAGAATGTCTAATGTCACATGACACAACACACACACACAAAGTGAAAAACTTAAACGACAACCCGAGGTGGGGGTACGCTGCGAGCGTCCCTTACCTCGGACCGAACGTCATGTAGGCCGCCTCCTGTGTCGGGTGTCTGTGTCGCCTCCCTGTAACGACCTAGGTCTCCTGTTCCATTCATTGAAACGGACCAAGGACGCTACGTTAGGGCTCACACCGAGCCCCACTCAAAAGTGATGGTTTTCACCATTGGGGCTCGGT
>BLSH010073489.1:1468514-1482378 GCA_018402905.1 Glandirana rugosa | reverse complement strand
GATTGTAGACTCTATAACTTTCACAAAGACCAAATAATATACACTAATTTGGGTTATTTTTACCAAAGACATATAGCAGTATAAATTTTGGCCAAAATTTACGAAGAAAAATTACTAATTTGCAAAATGTTATAACAGAAATAAAGAAAAATGCATTTTTTTACAAAATTTTCGGTATTTTTCCATTTATTGCTCAAAAAATAAACACCCCAGTGGTGATTAAATACCACCAAAAGAAAGCTCTATTTGTGTGAAAAAAAGGACGAAAATTTCATTTGGGTACAGTGTAGTATGACTGAGTAATTGTCATTCAAAATGTGAGAGCACTGAAAGCTGAAAATTGGTCTGGTTAGGAAGGGGGTTTAAGTGCCCAGTTGTCAAGTGGTTAAGAGACCAGCCTAAAGTAAATAAACTGATATTAAAGTCTTATAATCCTTGCTACTACACTAATTATCTATGCACAAAGTGGCAGCCATATTTGCTCATTATGTATGCAGGATCTATTTCCTGCTAATCAGTGCTGTGTGATGGTTTTGCCTTAAAGTGGTTGTTAGGCCATCTCATCTTTATATCGTCCCCTCTGTCAGATAAAAAGCTGCATCCTAGTGCCTGCGATTAAAAAAAAAAAAAAAGCAGATTTCTACCAGTTTTAACAGTGCCTTCCAACGATAAGATGACTGCAGGCCCTCAGCTTTCCCCGTCTGATATCTCCAGTGGAGGTGGCCGAGATTCCCCTGCTGACATCAGCCAGGAGGGGGGAGGGGAGGAACAGAGAGCCTGGAGTCATGTGATAGCTGGAAAACACTGTTAAAACAGGTAGAAATTGGCTTTTTTTTTTTTATAAAGCACAGGCACTAAGATACAGCTTTTTATGTGACAGAGGAGTATATAAAGAGCAGTTCGTTTTGAAACAGTGGGGAGAGGAGCAGATCAGCGCTAGTGAGAGCTGACAGGCAGGTAGGGGAGGGAGGAGGACACAGGAGAGCTGCAGACAACAGTGCATGACAGAGGCACATACATTGACAACGGTGTCAGGGCCCAGCACCCCTGATATATCGTGGTCAAAGTACAGGGGGGAGGGTAGAAACTGTCAGGATTAGCCATGTATTTCAGGTGACACAGGGGGCCAAATGACACAGCACAAGCACTGTGCTGTAGAACATGCTTTAGGAACAGGATCCTTTTTTTGGGTTAACACTAAGCCCCATACACACGTGCCCAAAGAAAGAAAGAAAAAAAAACCCAACATTCAGCCCGTGTGTATGGCCCCCTGTCCGACCATTTGGCTGGCTTCTGTCAGGCAAACATGCTGGAAAACCAGCAGCCGCCGGGCTTTGGATCACCACTCTCAGCCATGGCGCTGATCAGAGTGTTCCGTCGGGGAGGGGGAATGGATAGTTTTTGTGGGTTGAACAAAAAAAAAAACTAATAGTGTGTACCAGGCTTTACTGTTCTCTTATGGTAAAGCTGCTGTCAGGTAGGACCTACTAAAAAACAATGCATTCTCTTTGTAAACTCTTAGCAGTTGTTGATATAGGTTTGATGAATCAGACAGCCATTCAAATCTAGAACATACAGATGTGTAAAATAATAATGGGGCGAAGAAAAGAAGCTGCTCAAAATTTAAGTTACATCAAAAATTAGGGATGCACCGAAATTTCGGCTACCGAAATATTGGCAAAAGAAAAAAAAAAGCCGATAGGGATGCCGAAAAGGGGCGGGGTCAGCCCCGGGTGTCCTTGCATATGGAGGAGATGAGGAGTGCATTACATTGCACAGATATCGCGGCTTGTAAGAGCCGTTCTGTGCTTGAAACGATCATTGTAATGTCTCTGTTTGCAGAGAGAGACACACAATTTGTCAGATTTCACTGCTGATGTCGGGGGCGGGACCAAACAGCTAGCGAACACCAGCCAATGGAATGGGGGCTGGGCGGGTGTTAGCTGTTCGGACCCTTCCCACCCCAACATCAACAGTAAAATCTGACAGCTTGTGTGTCTCTCTCTACAAGCAGTGACATTTCAATGATCGTTTCAAGCAGAGAACGGCTCCTTCAAGCTCCTCATCTTCTGTTAGTGCCACCTGTCAGTGCCATCCAGTGTCACCTGTCAGTGCCAGTCAGTGCTATCCAGTGCCAATTAGTGCCACCTGTCAGTGCCAATCAATATTGCCCGTCAGTGCCGCCCGTCAGGCTGCATATGACAATTGTATATAAAAATATAAAGATTTTTTAAAAACTGTCATTTTTCGGTTTCGGTACCAGCACCAAAATTTCCATTCGGTGCACCACTATCAAAAATGTTTTTTTTGAAGTACACAGAGCAGTGGTTCTCAACCCGGTCCTCAAGTACCCCCAAACAGGCCATGTTTTGGGAATTTTAGATAAAGTATCTGTCCAAAATACCAAGCCACTGGCTCTGATTTAAAGCACCTGTCCAAAAAGGAAAACCTGCAAACATGGCCTGTTGGGGGTACTGGATGACAGGGTTGAGAAGCACTGAATAAGAATACCGTACAGCAGCCTCTCTCAACCAGGGTTCCTCCAGAGGCTACTAGGGGTTCCTGGAGCTATTTCTACCTCTCAAATATGTTCCTCCTGACACCCATTGACCATCACAATCATGTTTTCTGAGCTGTAAATATAGTCATTAGCAGGGATTCCCTGAGACTGCAAAGTTTTTTTAATGAGTTCCTCCTCTATGTTAAAAAGGTTGACCTGCAGTTTTCCTTGAAAGACACCATTTGAGGTGGTTAGACTATGGGTTAATATGCAGCAGAAAAAAAAAATGAAGTTTTTTTTTTTTATAGCATTTTTGTTTCCCTCTGAAATCAATTTCTCTTCTGTTTTCAACAAAAGATTATAGTGCAGCAACTTTGGTCTGCATAACCATGTACATATTCTGCTGACAGATGCACAACAGGCATTTACTCACTGTTCTTAATAGCTATGTGTACTAGAGACTGGAAATTCTAATTGCAGAACTGCAGTTGAGGTTTTATGGTGCGATTATATTCTGTAATACATACATTAATGGAAGATTCATGGTGAAAACATCTAAATTAAGCGGAGTAGTAATGTGACACGCCAATCCAGTTGCAGTCGATATGTTGTACTGACTGTAATAAATACATTGCATGACCAAAGTATCATGGAATGTTTATTTCTTAATTTTGGCCATTTGTCCTCCAATTGCTTGAACGACCTATCATTAAACTTGGTTATTAAGTAATATGAAAGGTAAATGGATGTTATGATACACTTTCAAATACATGACAACATTTGCATAGTGTTTAATACACTCCACCCTGTTAATAAGTGCAGATCAATCAATCCAGTCTGTTGAATTACAGGCTTCTCCACGTTACTATGGTATGACCTTTATGCAAGCATCTTCTAATCAATTCTGAAGTAATAATTAAACCGATGAACATTTAAAAAGGACTCCTACAAAATATGACTTTTCATTCTTACACACATTTTTGCTCTGCATTAACAAAGGGTTACCAGAGCGAACCAATTTAATAGGAATATTTACAAGAACACCTTTTTGAAAATGCTGATGTAAATAAACAGTTGAAAATGCACTCTTTCTGCAAGTCACCCATGTCCACAGACTCATTTTAAGATGTCCTATAGATGCTGGCAGCCTCACTCAGCCTGGATAGCAGTATACATGTTTTATTCTGCACTTTTGGGTTCTTGCATTAGACAACCCTGGTTGATCTGGGGATGTGATTGATTACACAAGTTAGAAAACTGTACTTTTTACATATCTGGTCATTTCTTCCCCACATGCCTCCTCATAAGATATGAACTCTGCAGACATGAGAAGCTGTACCCACAGGTTCTCCAATGTACAGCCTTCCACCATGTCAGGCTGTGTCTACAGCTTGACCCAAGCAAGGTGCCTCTACCTTAGTTCAGCTGTGCGTTGGCCATTTTAGAGTCTTCACAAGACTGCATGAGATAATTCCCTATATATATATATATATATACACATACACACACACACACACACACTTTTTTTTAAACAACCCTTCACTGTTTAATAAAATGTAGTCCTTGAGCTCCAGTCACGTGGCTTGGAGGAAGTGATTCTTCCTCTCTCCCAGGTATCAAACTAGTCACAAGGTGGTACCCTTTCTGTGAAGAAGATAATCAACTCTGCCGATATTGCAGTAGGAGGATAATTTCCTTAGCTGTGGGCAATAGCAAAACAACATATCACTGATATTTTTCTACATCCAATATAAATTCTCTGTGTGATAACAAGCATCTCTATCTCATCCCAAGACATGCTTACAGCTCATAGCCTACCAACTTTAAAATGGAACGCCAACCACAGCATTTTTCATTTAACAGAAGGGTAAGAAATAGAATTTGTTAGATGTTTTATTGTGTTTTGCCTTTTGGAAACATTCTGAACTTGTGGCATGGTCCCCAATACAAGGGGTAAAGAGGATGGGGGAGGGGAGTGCTACAATCTCCCAATGGGAGTACAAATGGTAATAAAAATAAAAATAGACACCCCACTGTTCCATGCTCAGATTGCCAAAAATTGTCTGCCAATGGAAAGTAAACTTAAATTTACTGTCTAAAGTCAGGTGAAGGACAGCCACAGACCATGCACCTATAGGGTCTAAGTCAGGGGTGTCCAAACTTTTTTCAAAGAGGGCCAGATTTGATGAAGTGAAAATGCGTGAGGACCGACCATTTTGCATGACATTATTTGAACCATTAAAATTAAATGCAAATTAACTATTTTATGCAAAGTAAATGGTAAAGGCTGTGTGCTGCAAGGGCGTCCGGATCAGAAAACTGACTCAACAAATAAACATTTTTTGACCAGAAACAGCAGTTCACAACTGTGTAATTTCATTGTATATTTACCTGTTCGGCTACGCTTACGCGCCCAAACTGTTTTAAAAGCTTTGTTTCTTTTTAATGTTGGTGGTAAAAATGATTTCTCATTGGATATTCAGGTTCTACTTCTAGCTATTAGTGCTACATACCAGTTATTTTTCCCAGAGGCAGTCTCTTCACCAGTAATAACCAGATTGAAGACAGTAGACCAGATATGTCCAGTGTCCTGGCCAGTCCGATGATCTTAGCCCAGTAACGGGCACTTCTGAGGGACTAAGGATACCAGCTGCAGCAAGCTGAACAGCTCTACAAGCTGCACATGTTCCACGCCCTTGTAGCTGTGTGTGGGGTGGAGACACACCAAATCCCTCGATGTCAGAAAGATCGCGAGAACGCCGACTAAGGACGTGCAGTCCCTTGGCGTTCAGAGATCCCAGGGGTCCTGAGTGGCACTCGGGGGCCACAACACAGTTTTTACCACAGTACCTGTGGGGCCGTATAAAACTGGAACATGGTCCGCAATTGGCCCACGGGCCGGACTTTGAACATGCCTGGTCCAAGTCATCCATGGCAGTTACTATATTCCCTATCAAGAAGACATATAGCCACAATGAAACTATCCTCTTCCCATTTTTTCCTCACACACACATACATTAACCCTTGCATACGTAGGCACATTATTACAGGTACTTGTATAGCACCGTCAATTTATGCAGCGCTTTATATATTATAAATTCACATCAGTCCCTGCCCTCAAGGAGCTTACAATGTAAGGTCCCTAACTCACATTCAAGGGCCAATTTACTAACCAGCATGCGTTTGGAATGTGGGAAAAAAACCCACGCAGGCACAGGGAGAACATGCATACTCCAGGCAGGTAGTGCCATGGTTGAAATACAAACCGGTGATCCTAGTGTTGCTAGGCAGAAGTGCCAACCACGTAGACACTGTGCTGCTTCACATGGCTTAATTCAATTCATATTTAGCTGACCAGATAGACCAAGCTGACCCCCATTTTGGTCAGTCTTACAATAGTTCCAAAATGTACGTGCCAACTCTAAATATGTTCTTAAGATTTGTGCACAGATCTTTCATTGTATACCTCTGTTGATTTAAAACTTTCCAGCCTTTAGCATGAAGCGGCTTCCTTCCAGCAAGTCCAGTGAACAATGTAACTTTCAGCGACTACATTAGTATCAAAACAAGCCTGGGACAACTCAGAGTTGTTGATGTCTTCACTAGTGATAGGATTTTTTAACAGCACAAGCAATTATCAGATCAAGCTAACAAATGGATCATTTGACACAGGTTCCTCACATAGTTGCAGATATTGCTGCATGTTGGCAAATCTATAAGGCTGTATTCACACCTGATTGTTTACATTGTTAACACATGTAATAGTGCTTTTTTGAAATACAGAGATCTAAAATGCATGTTGCACTTGGTGACATTCATTGTTAAAGGCACCCCAAAACAAGCAGAGGCATGTAGAAATGCATAAAGCTCAACATCCAAAATGGTACATGAGCTACTTCAGCACTTTTGTCTCACGTAGGGCAGCACATTGAAATTAATGGGCTGCCTATGCTTGTATCGTAAAAAAAAAAAAAAAAAAAAAAAACACAACAGCAATCTGATTATGCAGTACAGGAAATAACCACCACCTAGGTGCCAAATAAGACAATTCAAGAGAAAGGTGGGTGGGTCAAGGCAGTCCTGGTGTTCAATATCTGTTATGAGAACATGCAGGTTACCTACAAGATCTACCCAACCATGGCGAGCCCATGGCCACATGCAATCCTGTGTGTAAAGCTAGCTATAGACAAAAAAAATGGGTCCAATGTACATGCACTATTTGATCTTTTCCTAATGTCTTCTGGACTCCTACAAAGAAGCCCTCTAGTCACAGAATCATCCTATTTAGGGCAATGGAGGCACCACACAGTCAGTTTCTCCTGTTAGGCAACTTTGCTCCGATGGAACGTTTGGGCCTGTTGTGTGTTGCCATACTGGACAATGGACCACCACCAAGAAACATTTAAAAAAATAAATGAATAAATAAAATGGCAGCAGAAGGCATGTTACCCCATAGGAGGGCAGACCTAGGTCCCCTAACACATTTTCTTGCGTTAGGACATGCTGTTTAAAGGCACCCCAAAAATTTTGAATGGGCTGTCAGCACACTTCAAGTATGAGAAAACACCTGCAGAATGTTTGCCAAAGCAGCGCATCACAAAGTAAGGCATGTGTGCTATGTTATGCTGAAATGTAGGTATGTTATCGCTAATATATATGCAAATATGTGCAAAGCAACGTACATAGCACCACAATACACAAGTGTTTAAAATGATTCACACTCATGTGGTACACCTTTGGAGTTCAGCTACATAACTGATACAGCAAAAGGCACTGTTGTGGGTGATGGAAAAGCGTTTAACCAGCTCCTGATTGTAGGTTTTTCAATATGGATGCCATGATAGTTGTCAGCCAAGATAACAACATGTATCTGTTGACAATTCCTGTGATTCCCATTTAGCAAGTCGCACCAAAATTCACATTGCACAGACATCCCATCCCATGTGATCTGCACAGCAATGCGGTGCAAATAACATGCAATGTCAGTCATCGCACAAGTGTGAACCCAGCCTTAAAGTGATTGTCAACTCGTGACAACCACTTTAACCTACAGGTAAGCCTATAATAAGGCTTACCTGTAAGTTGCCCTGCATATCTCCTAAACCTGCATGGTTCAGGAGATTTGCAGTGTAAGATGTGCCAACGTCATTTCGGCACATGCGCGGTGAAGGAACAGCCTCCGTGCCGTTTCTTCACTGTGATCGTGCCGTGACTGGCGGCTCCCGCACGCATGCGCAGGAGTGACTTCACGCGACTCCGGCCAGTCACAGAGCTGGAGTCGCGGCCCCGGAAGGAAGAGGGGCTGAAGATGGATGCTACCAGCACAGGGGACAGCGCTGGACGTCGCAGACTTAGTTTGCAGGTAAGTGGCACATAATGGGCTACTATGCGATGCATAGTAGCCCACTGTGCATCTATTTTGCAGGGGAATACAGAGGAAGTTAACCCCATCTAGGTTTACTTCCTCTTTAACTGTTGTTGAAAGTGCCAGACCCATTTGTGCTGGGTGAAAATAATTCAGTGTGTAATACCACCTTAAGTTGCCTGGATACAGATCCAAGAGCTTTCAGATTAGGCCAAACAGTGCCCTTTATTGTATATGGCTAGTTTAGCCCTGCCAAGCTAATTAGCTAAACAAACACCAATTATTGTAGGTCCATGAAATGTGACAGGCAGCAGACAATGAGTGAGAAGCGCTACATTTGACAGCTACAGCTCCACCCAAATCTGGTCACAATAGTCCAAACTTAGTTTTAGGCCTCATACACACGGGCGTATATAAAATAATAAACAAAACGTCGGGCCCGACGTCAAGGAGATAAAGTCGACGTTTTTCGGCGTTATGCATTGGCGTTTTTGAGCGCTAGTGAGCGTCGGCGTCAATAGACGTTTTTTTAAAAAAAATCATTCCTCTGCTAATTTTCAACCTAAAAACGTCGGCGTCAAAAAACGCCGGAAAACGCCGGTACAATATTAGGTGGCGTTTGTTGGCGTCTGTTGGCGTCTCGCGGCGCTTTTTGACGTCGTTGCAGCCAAGGAACGCGCTGGTCGTGGGTTCTCTGATACGCCGACGCCATCTACAGCTCAAAAACACCGACGTATTTTATGTGGCCATTGACTAACATGGGGAGCAGCTAAAAAACGTCAGTAGACGCCGGCGTCAAAATACGCCCGTGTGTATGAGGCCTTAGAGTGCAAAGGATCTGTATAATCAACCAAATGATTACCTCTGGTGCCTAATAGATTTCAGCCATTACCAAGTGTGATGTGAAGTCTTGTTTTAAAGGTATTCATAGATGCAAGAAAAGAGTAGCCTGGCCAAGACTATGATGGTCAGATCGGGCTGTCCCTTACCTGTGCAGACTCCCTTAGATTGAATGTTTTCAAGGGAAGAATACGTGGTTTAGAAATAAAGACTAGTACACACAAAAAAAAAAAAAAAAAAGCAAATGCCAGTAATGGCCGAACAGATTTGCTTACCTCACACATATTACGGCTAGTGCCATACAGTAATATGCAGCCTCTGTGGGTATATTTTTGAGGCATTTTACAGGCGTTATTTTTAGCTAAATAGCGCTTGTAAAGCGCCTCAGTGTGAAAGTAGCCTTAACGAGCTGGTCCCCCACTGTATTAAAATGTATTGTAACTGTACTGTCTAGCCTCATGTTGTAAAGCGATGCGTAAACTGTTGGTGCTATATAAATCCTATAATAATAATAATAATAATAATAATAATTTTGTTCCCTCCAGAATTTCGACCATCTTGAGTAGAGGCAGATTTACTTCCTGGAATCCATTTGCCCTTAGCTCAGGCATGCAGATAGGAGGGGATGCTTAGCTGAGATATCACCTCCTCCAGATGAAAGGAAAAAAAATGCCCATGAAGACTCCTGGGATGTATGGCATAATTCTGGCCTAGGCCGGAAATCAGGAAGCAACAGAAGAAATGCAAAAAAAAAAAAAAAAGTTTACCACAAGTAAATAGAATACCATCCTATCTATTTACTAATGCTAGCAACATAATGATTAAAAATAGTTAATGTTGCTTGAGAGAGTTTAGTCTTCCTTTATTTTAGTATTATTATTAACATGCAGAGCTCTTCACAAACTTGTATACTCCTCTAAGCTGACAAGTGTCTTCTGTAGTGGAGGAAAGAGCATGTTCTTCCCATAGCGGTTAGAGCTGCAGATCACCCAGACATTATAATTGCCCAATGCAAGGCAGACAGCCAGATCAGTCTACTGGAATCTCACATCTATGGCTACCTTGTGCTGTAGTGAACTACCAGATAGAACAACTATGGAGCTCATTTATAAAACTGGAAGAAAACACACAACTGATGTATTTTCACACAACTAGACACTTTATGCATTTCATCCATTCAGGATCACCTACAAGTTTCTACAGTCCTTTCTAGCATACACAGAACCATTCATAGCAGTCCCTGTTGGGAGGCGCTCTTGGCCCTACAGTCATCATAAAGGCATTAAGGCTAATCTGGGTGGAAACAGGGCTGGACTGGGACAAAAATTTGACCCTGACTTCATCCAGACGGGCCCACTTTAATTTTGCAAACACGCACAAAAACAGTAAAAAACGCAAAAAATCCTAAGTAAAAAAATTCCACTATTGGGCATAGGACAGGGCATAGCCACACCACTGCTCATTAATGCAGCCTCACCAGTCCCCATCAATGCAGCCTCACCAGTGCCCATCAATGCACCCACGCCAGTGCCCATCAATGCACCCACGCCAGTGCCCATCAATGTTAGTCCCCACTCCCCCCAGTACCTGATCTGGGCAGTTCTACATTACAGGTGCACCTGCAGGAGGTTCCTCTGCAGCTGGAAGCCTGGTGGCAAGGTGAGCGGGCAGGGACTCCCATACCCTGCCCAGCAATAAACTAATCCCCCGCTGACCACTGTGTTGCTGTTTAGAAAGACATCTTCTCCGGGCCCCCTGTGTTCAGCAGGGCAACAGAGCAGGGACTATTTCACTTTCCGATTTAGGTGGACTAATCCATCTCCCTCTCCCAGCGGCCCCAGTGTAGTGCGCTGTGGCGGTTTCATCCGCTGAAAGCCGAAAGTGAGGAAATAGTCCCCGCTGCACACAGGGGGCCCGGAGAAGATGTCTTTCTAAACAGAAACACAGCGGTCAGCAGGGGATTCGTTTACTACTGGGCAGGGCATGGGCGTCACTGCCCACTCACCTCCGCTCCGCTGTCACTGTAACAGGCCCACTAAACCATCGGCCCACCGGGAAACTCCCGGTAGTACTGATGGCCAGTACAGGCCTGGGTGGAAACCAATTAACCTGTCAGAATTTATATGAATAATGGGAGGAATTAGGGCACCTAAGAGAAAGGAACTGGCTTTAAGAAATACACAACGACTGCTCCTCTTATGGACCTTGTGAGGTGTTTTTTGTAGAACCATTAAAGCTGA
Organism: Glandirana rugosa; assembly: GCA_018402905.1. NCBI lineage: Eukaryota > Metazoa > Chordata > Amphibia > Anura > Ranidae > Glandirana > Glandirana rugosa. Next base: position 1,471,433 of record BLSH010073489.1, on the reverse strand, counting down.
ACTCCAGGATAGGAATAAAATCTCCCAACAGCTAATTATGTTCCTGTTTTTTTTTTTTTTTAATTTGCATAGTTTGTATAAACTTAGGCCCCATGCACACAGGACCTTTTGCAAACGCTCTTAAAAGCCTTAGCTCCTAGCAGCAGAGTTTTCGCAGAAAGAACGCCTAACGCTTGTAAAAGTGTGTAACGCATTTAAGCACATTTAGGGGGTTGAGCACTTATTGTGGCATTAATTAATTTCATTGGCCAGATTAATAATTTATTCTGGCCACTGAAATTAAACGCTCAAGCCCTAAACACACCTAGCGTAAATCAGCGTTTAGGCGTGTTTACAAGTCTTTAGAAGCATCAAGTTTTTTTTCTACCAAAAGTCTATGTATGCATGGACACATAGGCTAGCATGCAAGGGCGTTAAGAGGCAGCGAAAAAAAAAAAATCCACAGACGTCCCTAGGAGTAGCTGAAGTCACTTCCTGAAGGCGCCTACTAGGCGAAACGTACGTCGGAGACGTCAGACATTAGACTTCCGGGTTTAAGGTGTCCCTATAGCAGCACACTTTGAAAGTGAGGCTTGGAGCGCACGCAAATGGGCAAGGAGACCACCGAGTATAGCATAACGATCGGCTGTTAGCAGGCTTACTCCGCTCATCTGTGATTGCTGTATTCACCCAGTGCTGGGACCTTGTCACATCAAAATGTGAGTGCAATTGTTTTAAACCTTTTTATCTGCATATCCTTAATAAAACTACTACACTATGAGACTTTTATTTTGGTCTCCTGGGGAGTCATTCCTATTGTTATAGAAATCATTGGATCTTTTCACAAAGAGAGGAACAGAGTTGCAGGATATCCAAAGGCTATTCCTGAAATGGTTTTTGACCACCTGTAAAAAGGGGTCAAAAGGTTCTGGTGAGTTTCCATCTTTATGAGCACTGGTGGATTTCACACTTACCAAGCAATTAACCCCTTCAGATCTACGCTATAGCCAAAGCAAGGCTCCAGCGCAGATCTGAATTGCCGGGTGGACGTCCACGGTTGTCCTGGCCATGTGCGTGCTCCTGGCGCGCACTCACAGGCGACGCGCGCCGCGTGCTGTGTGGGCGTGCCCGCGGGTCAAGCAGACTCGATGCCCTCCCGAGACCTGCGATCCCCTGTCAGACCTGCAGAACGGGGAACCACCGATGTAAACATGGCAGTTTTCCGTTCTGTGACAGGGGACATAACAGATCTACTGATCCCTGTCTCTGGAATCAGTGAGATCCGTTATGTCCTGACCAGCCCCCCCACAGTTAGAACACACACAGGGAACACACTTAACCACTTCACAGCCCCCTGCAGGTTAACCCCTTCACTGCCAATGACATTTATACAGTAATCAGTGGACATTTAAATTTCTGATCGCTGTATAAATGTCATTGGTCCCAAAAAAGTGTAAAAAATGTCCGACATATCCGCCCCAAAAAAAAAGCCAACATTCACCAACTGTCAGAACCGAGTGATCGGCGGTGTTCGATTGCTCGGTTCTCAGTGCAGAGGCACAGATGCAGCATCAGACCCATGCTGCATCCACCCAAATATTAAAGCGGAGTTCCACCCATGTAAAAGTCAGCAGCTACAAAAAGTGTATCTACTGACTCACTCTTCGCCCCCTCCTCTCAGCGGCGCCGGCATCACAACTGTGGGCACCCGGCTTTGGCTTCAAGGCTGGGCGCGCACTGCGCATGCACGAGTCGCGCTGCGCTTGGGACTGGCCGGCGTATCTTCTGGGACCTGTGACATGTCCCAGAAGATTGCAGAGAGAGGGGTGACCTTCCTTCCCTGAGCCGTGGCACCAGGGGAGGAAGTGGACCTGGGACCCTGTGAGGGTCCCTGGTCACACCCCCCCCCCCCCCAAAAAAAGACATGCCAATTGTGGCATGTCGAGGGGCCACCTTCCATTAAAGTGGAAGTCCCACTTTAGGGTGGAACTCTGCTTTAATATACAAAAAACATGCTTCTCTTTTAATGCATAGAAGATTAGATTTAAAAAATAAACCTTTTGCCTTTACAACCCCTTTAAGATTGTTTACGTTATTCAAACTTTGTGTATGTCATATTTGTACAAGACAAATAAAGTAGGTATATTCATTGCATGCAAAAATTGTGTTTATGTGATGGGGGAGGGGGGGTCCATAGCTTTTATTCGATTCTTAAAGGGGACTGATTTTAAAAAAAGGTGAGGAAGCCCTGTACTAGACTAGATAAAGGTTGGTGCAGTGCTCACAAGTACTAAGCAAATTAAATTTCCTTTTTTCTGTACTAGACTGAACATGAAGAGAACCACAAATAGAGGAAATCCATCAAAGTGACCAGGCAATGATGGAAGAATAGAACAAGGGACTGGATCTGTGATTAGATACAAAGCCAGGCTGGTGTACAGTATAAGAGATGAGAAGAGATTTAGTAGTGCCATGCTGCAGTCACCCTAAATTTCCTATGGTTGGGGGGGGGGGGCACAGTGGCTCCTCACCTAGGCAGTCAGGTCAGATGTCAATCAATAAGGATTGATGTGAAGAAAGCCATGAGCTAGCAGAACACAAGCACTGCCCTGAAGTTTGAGGCTAGGAAGCAATACATGTCCATGGTATGGTGTCACTCTATGTCCATGGTATGGTGTCACTCTATGTCCATGGTATGGTGTCACTCTATGTCCATGGTATGGTGTCACTCTATGTCCATGGTATGGAGTCTGTCCATGGTATGGAGTCTGTCCATGGTATGGAGTCTGTCCATGGTATGGAGTCTGTCCATGGTATGGAGTCTGTCCATGGTATGGAGTCTGTCCATGTCCATGGTATGGAGTCTGTCCATGTCCATGGTATGGAGTCTGTCCATGTCCATTATGGTACCTGTACCTGTCTGAGGTATGGTACCTGTAC
>BLSH010073489.1:1437316-1451931 GCA_018402905.1 Glandirana rugosa | reverse complement strand
AAGAGCTGCGTCTGTCAGTGAACGTAGGAGAAAAAGGGATTTTATTAAAACTTACCGTAAAATCCTTTTCTCCGAGTTCACTGACAGACGCAGCACCCACCCCTCTGGGCTCTGTTTTGGTACGGCTTGTGTACAAACTGGAGAGCTCCTCTGGGAGGGGGGTTTTAATGTAGGAAAAGAGGACGGCCCCCAGGGGAGGGGCCAGCTGATTTCTTTTCCCTGCCTAGTTAACTCCTGGTAAGACGAACATAAAACCCACAAAGTCATGAAGAGCTGCGTCTGTCAGTGAACTCGGAGAAAAGGATTTTACGGTAAGTTTTAAAAAAATCCCTTTTTCCTATTTAGAATAATAAGCTGTCAGGTTACTAAAACAGCAATATCAGAACCGATTCAATCATACAGTTTGTAGTGTACATATATATAAACAGTGGGATAAAGGAATATTCCTGAACTTTCTTTTATCTCATGCTTATTGTGTAATGGTGTGAATGCATAAATTCAGTGCATGTTATCTCAGCTTGCAGAGCTTGGATTCATTGAATGAGTTTACCAAAAATGTAAATATTGCAGAATATACAGCCTCATACTACATAACTAGGCTCCATTTCATGCTCAATAAACTCAATTATTATTGTATCTTAAATAGAAAACTGTATTTAGATAGATTTTTACTCCAAAAGCATTTTATTAAAATAAATTTGATAACAATCCAAAAAATCTGATTTAAATTAAAAAAAAACTGATTTTTTTTTTTTAATCATTGATTTTTATCCACCCTGCCACACCATATTGATTTGGACCAGTGCACAAAGCAAAGTTGCTTTTTTTATCCTACCTAAAACACACTGACACTAATTTAAAGAAATGATTTAAAAAAAAAAAAAACCTACACAAAATGTACTGACCCTGATCGTTGACCCTTACATTGACCTTAAGGCTTCATGCACGCAGGACTTTAACCACTTGCCGACCGCCATCTGATGGCGACAGAGTGGCTCTCCTGCGCAAAACGCCGTCATCTGATGGCGGCTGCCAGATCGCGCACAGTGGGCGCGCCCGCGCGCTCACTGTGTCCGGGGAGGGCCAGGGAGTGGGTGAGGCGGACTCGATCTCTGCCGGCTACCCGCGATGCCCCCCCCCCGGAGTGAAAGAACGGAGGTCCGTGTAAGTAAACACGGACCTCCATTCTGTGAGGGGGGGAAGGCTGTGATCACAGCCTTCCTCTACATGGAAGCTGTGATCACTTTCCTTCCCCTGCTAGGGCAGCCCAAATACAGTTAGAACACGCCCAGGGAACAGTTAACCCTTAGAGCGCCCCCCTGCAGGTTAACCCCTTCACTGCCAATGGCATTTACACAGTAATCAGTGCATTTTTATAGCACTGATCGCTGTATACATGCCAATGGTCCCAAAAAAGTGTCAAAATGTTCCGACATGTCCGCCCCAATATCGCAGTACTGCTAAAAATCGCAGATCGCCGCCATTACTAGTAAAAAATAAAAAAAACGTAAAAACCACAGAAATTAATTCTCATCATCCGTAAACGCGGCAACTTTTGCGCAAACCAATCAATAAACGCCGATTGCAATTTTTTTATCACAAATATGAGGAAGAATATAAATCGGGCAAAACCGATGAAAAAAAATTTTTTATATTTTTTTTTTTTGGATTTGTATTTTAGCAAAAAGTAAGAAATTTGGGGTTTTTTTTGCAAAATTGTCGCTCTTCTTTTGTTTATAGCTGCGATCAGAAATGACGCAGCGGTGATCAAATACCACCAAAAGAAAGCTCTATTTGTGGGAAAAAAAGGACGCAAATTTCGTTTGGGTACAACGTCGCATGACCGCGCAATTTTCAGTTAAAGCGACACAGTGCCGAATCCCAAAAAGGGCTCTGGTCAGGAAGGGGGCAAATCCTTCCGGGGCTGAAGTGGTTAAAAAAAGTCCAAAAAACATCAGTAACTTCTCAGTGATTTTTCAGCTGTTATTAGCGTTATGTTACCGGTGTTTTTTTTCGCGTTTTTAAAGGGCCAGCATTTTTTCTTCCCCTCAATTGATCTAAAACATCCAAAAATGTTGGGAATTGATGTTCAGCCATGTTTTTGCACGTTTTTGAGCATTTGAACGTTTTTACAGCTGAAAAACGTCTCTCAGAACCCACTGGTCTTGGGGCTTTTTTACAGCTCAAAAACGTCACTGCTAAAAACAGAAAAAATGTCTGCAGCTAAAAACAGCTGCTGTAAAACACTCAAGAAACATCCTGTGTGCATGAGGCCTAACACTAACCCTGAACTGACCTAGCTCAAACCTTGATCTAGCTATTTTTTCTTTTTTTTTTTTTTTAAACACTTTTGTTTGTTTGATAATCAGATGGGATAACATACACCACCCAAAGCCTTGAATCCCTCAAACCGCGCCTAGGCACAAATAACAGGAATAATAGCAGCCACTATATACAGTATCTCACAAAAGTGAGTACACCCCTCACATTTTTGTAAATATTTTATTATATCTTTTCATGTGACAATACTGAAGAAATGACACTTTGCTGAAATGTTAGTGAGTTGTCCGTTGATGACGCCTGTGGGAGGGCGAAACACGTTGACGCAATTTCCTGTGTTTGGACTCCGTGGACGTCACTTCCGGTTTTAGTTGGAACGCATGTGACTAGCGGCGTTCGTACCTTGTATATTGCAAAGCGAACGTTTTTCTACCATTCTGTAAGTACAATTTTATTTGCGCAATAAAACCTAGCCATACGGTACTTCACTATTGTGGATCCTTCTCTGTTTCTTCCTACCCCATTTGGTTTCCATACATTATCGGTGACACCGTGGAAGTATGGGCCCTCGGCCTGCCAGCTGAGTAGCATGGGATCGTATACAGCTTTACCAGACCCCCAGACTGAAAAGCTGGAGGTCATGGTCCTGTGGTGAGTAGGATACCTAGGGGGATATCCCACACGTGTGAAGCACATTGACACCTTGGAAGATTATTAATTGTTTTTCAGCACAAAGCACTCAATCACTTTGTTGTGGACTATTACAGCACTATATCACTTTAATATTTTTAGCACTTTTAACATTGACGTATTGATATATTTTTTATTTTGATTGTTGTTAATTTCATATGATGTTATTATCAGGTAAGCACAAATTTTAAGCATTTTTTATTGGTATAATTTTTCAATAATTCGTATTTCTTACTACATCAGCATCAATTAAGGTTATAGTGTAATACTTGCAAGCGCTATAAAAATATTTTTTTACATGCATTAAGTGAGTGTACAGCTTGAATAACAGTGTAAATTTGCTGTCCCCTCAAAATAACTTAACACACAGCCATTAATGTCTAAACCGCTGGCAACAAAAGTGAGTACACCCCTAAGTAAAATGTCCAAATTGGGCCCAATTAGCCATTTTCCCTCCCGGTGTCATTTGACTCGTTAGTGTTACAAGGTCTCAGGTGTGAATGGGGAGCAGGTGTGTTAAATTTGGTGTTATCTCTCTCACTCCCTCATACTGGTCACTGGAAGTTCAACATGGCACCTCATGGCAAAGAACTCTCTGAGGATCTGATAAAAAGAATTGTTGCTGTACATAAAGATGGCCTACCCCATAAGAAGATTGCCAAGACCCTGAAACTGAACTGTAGCACAGTGGCCAAGACCATACAGCGGTTTAACAGGACAGGTTCCACTCAGAACAGGCCTCGCCATGGTCGACCAAAGAAGTTGAGTGCACCTGCTCAGCATCATATCCAGAGGTTTTCTTTGGGAAATAGTCGTATGAGTGCTGCCAGCATTGCTACAGAGGTTGAAGGGGTGAGAGGACAGCCTGTCAGTGCTCAGACCATACGCCACACACTGCATCAAATTGGTCTGCATGGCTGTTGTCCCAGAAAGAAACCTCTTCTAAGGATGATGCACAAGAAAGCCCGTGGTTTGCTGAAGACCAGCAGACTAAGGACACGGATTACTGGAACCATGTCCTATGGTCTGATGAGACCAAGATAAACTTATTTGGTTCAGATGGTGTCAAGCGTGTGTGGCGGCAACCAGGTGAGGAGTACAAAGACAAGTGTTTCTTGTCTACAATCAAGCATGGTGGGATTGTCATGGTCTGGGGCTGCATGAGTGCTGCCGGCACTGGGACGCTACAGTTCATTGAGGGAACCATGAATGCCAACATGTACTGTGACGTACTGAAGCAGAGCATGATCCCCTCCCTTCAGAGACTGGGCCGTGGGGCAGTATTCCAACATGATAATGACTCCAAACACACCTCCAAGATGACCACTGCCTTGCTAAAGAAGCTGGTGGTAATGGTGATGGACTGGCAAGCATTTCTCCAGACCTAAACCCTATTGAGCATCTGTGAGGCATTCTCAAACGGAAGGTGGAGGAGAGCAAGGTCTCTAATATCCACCAGTTCTGTGATGTCATCATGGAGGAGTGGAAGAGAACTCCAGCGGCAATATGTGAAGCTCTGGTGAACTCCATGCCCAAGAGGGTTAAGGCAGTGTTGGAAAATAATGGTGGCCACACAAACTGTTGACACTTTGGGCCCAATTTGGACATTTCCACTTAGGGGTGTACTCACTTTTGTTGCCAGCGGTTTAGACATTAATGGCCGTGTTGAGTAATTTTGAGAGGACAGCAAATGTACACGTTTAAACAAGCTGTACACTCACTACTTTACATTGTAGCAAATTGTAATTTCTTCAGCGTTGTTGCATGAAAAGATATAATAAAATATTTACAAAAATGTGAGGGGTGTACTCACTTTTGTGAGATACTATATATATATAGAGAGAGAGAGATTCAAATCAAAATATTACAAATTGCAATAACTAGTGGCGCTCAGAATTACAAAAGGTGGTAGTGAACAGTTCACAGTGAATAGGTCCCGTGATGGATAGTTTCACAGTTCATTAGGCAGAAAATTATAGTCCATATGTAGCAATACTGGTATGCAGCTCTAGATGAGACTGACAGGCAATTCCTCATTACACCGCACCACGTGAAGGTACAGCCAAACCCCATATGGTTGAAAACTCACCGACTCAACATGCCTAGCATTATTAATGCACAGGCAAAAGCACAATTTGTCCCAAACATGGACATAAGATCCCGGATCAACAGATGGACGCCATCACATATGTTAAAAACAGAGGAGAGTACCGCATAGTGTAGTAACGTCAAAAAATGTAATTTATTGTTTACACACTCCCCCCCAATGTATTGCACTTACAAGAGCCAAAATTCATATGCGCACATAAGTTGCAAACATATACGGCTGTAGTCAGACTCCAGCTCCGCAGCAAATGATGTGTCTCTCACCCAGCCCTGCCGATCAGCCCTCCTCTGCTACAGCTCGAGTCACAACATCATGGAAAGGTTGCTGTACAGCCCTTATCAGACGCTTTTCGTCATTACAGACTTCTACTGGCGAAAAGCCTTTTATTAAAATAAATTTGATAACAATAAAAAAAATATGATTTAAATTTAGAAAAATCTGATTTTTTTTTTTTTTTTAAATCATTGATTTTTATCCACACTGCCACACCATAATCCCCCCTCCACCAAATGATTTGGACCAGTGCACAAAGCAAAGTTGTTTTTTTATCCTACCTAAAACACACTGACACTAATTTAAAAAAATGCTTTAAAAAAAAACCTACACAAAATGTACTGACCATGATCATTGACCCTTACATTGACCTTAACACTAACCCTGGCACTGACCTAGATCAAACCTTGATCTAGCTATTTTTCTCTTTTTTTTAAAAAACACTTTTGTTTGTTTACATCCTTCTCTCCATTCAGAAGAGAAAGAAAACACATGGGCGGGTTGCACAATGACTGATCACTGTGATGGCCAATCAAAAGCTATCACAGAGATCAGCTGACTGGGAACTGAGAGTTCTATGTCCCCATCATTAGTAAGAGACCCGGGGCTCATGGTGAGAGCCCAGTCTCTGTGCTGGGAGCGCGCTGCATAGTGCCCAGCACAAACAAAAGAGCAATAATGCTAATGCACACAGGATGATTAGTGTGTGCCCAGGCACATCCAGCATACCCTGTGTGCACAGCTATGTACTGTTGACTCTCTTTGACTTGCTGTAGCTTTTAATACACACTGTGAGAAGCTTACAGCACACAATGAAAACAGAGTTAGCAATCTCAGTACAACAGAGGAGCTTGAACAACTATGCAATACTGAAGATAAGTCTTTAACTATATGGGTAATTTAAAGAAAATGTTGTGTTTGGTGTCTGACACATTGTAAGGCCTCATGCACACAGGACGTTTTAAAAACATCAGCGCTACAGCAGCGCTAAAAACGCGTGTTTTGCCATTAACATTTTGCTGCGTTTTCCCGCGTTCGTGTTTTTTTGGCTGTTTTTCCATTGAAAACACTACCTATAATGTAAAAATGTCAAACGCAGGTTTTCGTTTTTCTAGCTCGTTTTTACTGCTCCTAGAAGCACAGGCTGTAATTTTTTCCTACTGTCCCCAACCGCCTCTAACAGTTTATGTGTGCATGGACGCATAGGCTAACATGGAGGAGCTTTTAGAGGCAGTTAAAAAAAAAACATCAAACACCCCTAACAGCAGCTATAAAAACATCCTGGGTGCATGAGGCCTAAAGCATATTCAGAATATGAGGTTTCTGTTAGGGGAAGATGGATATTCTAAGATATCACACAACCTGTCTAAGAAGATGAATATGAAAACATTAAAGCGGAACTTCACATAAAATCAGAAGTTACACTTTTCCTCCTCTATCCCTCGTCTACTATATTTGGAAGATTTTTTTATTCACTTCGGCCCTCCCTGCCCGCAACCTTCTGAGACACCTCACAGGTCCCAGGAGGCTGTGGGTCCATTCACAATGTGCAAGGGTGCAGTGGGGAGCCGGCTGTGAGCCATTAGGATGTTGCACCTGACTTCCCACACTCAAGAGGGCAGCATCAGGGACCCAAAGCCTGCCGAAGAACTGCCAGCGGGTGATGACAGCACTGGATCCCTGGACTGGTAAGTAGCTGTTTATTAAAAGTCAGCAGCTGCAGTTTTTATAGCTACTGACTTCTAATTTTTCTTCAAATGGCTGGAGTTTCTCTTTAACAATAAGAAAATTGTACAATTATGTTGTATAAAAGTCATAACAAATATTATCCCCTGAGGTTACACTGCTTTTCAAATGTAAAAGAAAAGTATTTTTTAGCTTTCGGCAGTGAGCAGAGCATCAAGGGAGCAAAGGAAAGGTGAATATTTTCTGCTGGGGAGTAAACATTTATTGTAAACCTGTTTTGCTCTGCCACACACAGGTCAGGTCTTATTGTGGACTACAGCATCTAACTGTCTTTTTAACTCCTTCCTGCCCATGCTATAGCCAAAAGACGGCTACAGCACTGGTTTACTTTGCTGGGAGGCCATCCATGGATGTCCTCCTGTGATCCTTTGGACTCAACTGATCACAAATCGGGGTAAAGGGCCAACCACAGCGGCCCTTTACCACGTGAGCAGTGGTGTCCAATGACAGCTGATCACAATTTGAACACAAACTGGCTATTGTCCTTCCTTTCCTCACTCTGACAGCAGGAAGAAAAGAGCCGATAACCAGCTTGTGCTAAAAGGACATTTACACTGATATAATCAGGACACTGATTACCAGTGTCCTGATAATCAGTGCAGTCCCAACAGTGCCCACCAGTGCTGTCAATCAGTGCCCATCAATGCTGCCTACTAGTGCCACCTATCAGAGCCCTTCAGTGCCGCGTAGAGGCTCATCTCAGCCCATCAGTGCAGTCTCATCAGAACACATCAGTGAAGAAGAAAATTACCTGTTTGCAACATTTTATAACAAACTATAAAACTTGTTTGGGTTCTTTTTTTTTTTTAACATTTTCTGTCTTTTTTTGTTTGTTTAGCAAAAAATTAAAAACCCAATGGTGATTAAATACCATCAAAAGAAAGCTCTATTTGTGCGAAAAAAATTATAAAAATTTCATTTTGGTAAAGTAAAGCATGGCCGCGCAATTGTCATTCAAATTGTGAGAATGCTGAAAGCTGAAAATTGGCCTGGGTAGAAAGGGGGTAGGCAAGTGGTTAAGGAATACACAGCATTAAAGGGGTAAGAACTTAAAAAAGCTCTATCATGAAATAAAACATCTCTATGGTTATGTTCTGACGGAAGCAGTAATTCCCAGGCAGTGAAGACAAGCCTGCATACTGTAGGAAGCAACTGTCCGTAATCTTGGTGTTTTGCTAAAAAATAAGAAGTCTATGTCTGTAATAGCCTTTAAAATTCAAGAAATATATTTGACATTTTATGGTACCCAAAAGAGTATCTAAGATTGCACACTATTTGGCAGTGAAATGCCTGTCCAATCAAAACTGTTATTGCTGTCTTTGGCAAAGTAGATCTAAAATCAATCAACTAAAATCTCATGCAACTTTGTACGTGTTAATGTAATTTTTTAAAATCTGTAGTCCTCATTAATCCTTTTGTAATTAGAGGTCATTGATGCCTAGATTCCCAGGCCAAACCTAGGAGCGTCAACATTTGTCCATTAACTTAATAATTTTATGACAGGTTTGCATACTTAAATAATTGCATGTAAAAGGGACACTCCACTGACTTGTTAATTTCACACAGCAGGGTGTAGCTTTTCTCCCAGCAGAGTCCTAAGGAGTCAGAGACCTTTTATAGAACACAGGACCCCTATTGCTTAACCTAGGCACAAGGGGGGCCTTCTGCTCAAGTCAATGCTATAACTCCCAATAGGTGGGGTTATCATCTTGCTGATTCCAGCGCTGTTTGGGGACCCCCAAATTTTGGGCACATATCAGAACTTAAAGAGGATGTAAACCTCAAAAAAAAAAAAAAAACCTGTAAGACAAAGACATAATGAACTAGTATGCATCACATACTAGCTCATTATGAATTACTTACCTTAGATCTAAGCTGTTGCAGTGGTCTCCACACACTGCTGTCAAGGCCAACATGTTTCCGGGTTCACAGGCTCCGGTGCTGTGATTGGCCGGAGCCGCAATGACATCACTCCCGCGCATACGCATGGGAGCCACCAGTCACGGCACGGGGCCCTGAAGAAACGGCACCAGCAGGCCGTTTCTTCAGTGCTCATGCACGATGCTGTCAGCACAAGTGGATACAGTGAACATATCCTAAACTGTGCAAGGGTAACAGGGTTTACAACCACTTTAAACCTGTAACCCAATTTGACCTGGAGATATAAGTAAATTTAAAGCCAGGAAAATTCTGTGAGTTGAGAACCATGTACTTTCAGAGAGAGAGAAGAATCAGGAGCTACATCAGTAACATACATTTTTGCAGAACTCACTTGGGCTGCAGCTCCAGATGGAGAACTAGGTGCAGTTGAAAATTCACTAAGCAAATCTCTTACAGGCATGAAAAACAGTAATTTAGTTGACTGCCCAGCTACATTTAGTACTCACAGTATGAGCAAGTGACACAGCCAACTCCCCACTGCAGTTAGCCTGCCTAGCCTCTTCTGAACCTACTTCAGCTCTAGGTGGCACTTCCTGATTCTCAGGTAACGTCTCAACCCTAAACTTCCAAGGGAAGACATCTAATGGCGCAACACAGAATAAAAGGTGTAGAGGAAGACAAGTGCACATAAAATAACACTTTATTGCAAAACTTTAATATATCACATTATGACTAGGCAATCTCCCAGCATCTAGTCACCCCTCTAGGCCAGCTGTCTAAAAGTTCAGAGACAACTTCAGATCAAGTTTGGGCATTAGTTCAGCCGATATCTTCTCACTGGCAAAGTTTTCCATAGGGAGGGGTTCCATGACTTTCCTGGCCTTATCCTTTGTCCACTTTTAGGTCTCCTGCCTCCAAATGTTCGGAAAGCGGAAAATAATGGTTTACACAAGCTACATTGAGCCCAAGATCTAACTACCAATGTAATCTGTTTACAACCTGGGCACACAGAAACAGCAACTCCATGAAGCCATAGTGACAAAATGCAATGTCTTGTTTTGCTTGGAAGTGAATGCTAATGTCCAAGGCAATCACTTTCATGAACAAAGAAAAATGAGGCTGACTGGATACTGCCATAGTAGGCTAATCTTCTAACTCATTTTTCTCAACACAAATGGTAATTCTTCCCTTGTGGGTGGGACCACAGCAGAGAGCTTTACCTCAGATGCTTGTTAGCATCTCCCCAATCTGTTCACAGTCATTTGTGAAGAACTACTAATCCCAAAGTCCAAAACATCTTCCAATTAGCAATCATGATCCTGCCAACTATGCCAAATGTAAAAGATGAACTCTGCTGATTTGTTACCCCCATGCAACAAGGCATATATTTCCCTTTGTACATATCTTAGGGGTTAAAGACCTTTCATGCTGCTTAGCACAAGCACAGGGTAACCTTCTGCTCCCCAAGTACAGCTTCAGACACCTGGTCTTGGGATAGCACAGAATCATTCATCAATATAAGTAGAAGCTCTGATGTTCGTATTGCGACTTTTAGCATTCCTTCTTCAGCTAGAGTCCCGCTTGTCACAGAATAATCCCCATACGGGAATGTACCTCTTTCTCCTGGGGGAGCATGGCAAACAATTGTGTTTCCCCAAGATGGAGAAACCAATCTTTTCAGTGCTCCCATAGTGAAAACATTTGTTTTCTCTCCTTCCAAGATAGATAACAACTGTCATTATAAAGCCAGGTACACACTTTTCAATTTTTTCCGGTTGAGCGAAAAAAAACCTGTCAGCTCTGGTCAGAGCTACTGCACTAACCAACAGTCGCACTTGCGACTGGGCTCTGGCATTCCGCCACTGTCGGTAGAGCCCCAGCGGAGTTCCTAGTCGCACGGCTCTGAGCTGAGAGCGTCTATCTCATACAGCTCAGAGCCAGTGTTCTATCGAATACTGCCTGCTGTCCTCGATCCTGAGGCTCCCCTTCTTCCTCTCTCGAACTGGATGGAAGAGGAGACAGCCGATCTGCTCCTTCTTCCCCTGACTCTTTCCTGTGTGTGCTCTGAGGGAAGTGTGAGCTTGTTAGCTTCACACTTGAATTCTCGCAGAGCACACACAGGAGAGAGTCGGGGGAAGAAGGAGCAGATCGGCTGTCTCCTCTCCCATCCCGTGTGAGGGAGGAAGAAGGGGGGAGGGAGGACAGGAGGCAGTATTCGATAGAACACCGGTGATGAATTGGCTATTTTGACAGAACGCCGGCTCTGAACTGTATGAGTGAGACACTCTCAGCTCAGAGCTGTGCTGAGGAGTCAGGCGGCATTCATGAGCACTGATAGGTAGGATTGATGAACACTGATAGGAGGCGCTAATCGGCACTGATAGGTAGGATTGATGAGCATTGATGGCCACTGATAGGTGGAATTGATGAGCAATGATGGACACTGATAGGTTGGATTGATGAGCACTGATAAGAGGCACTGATGGGCACTGATAGGCAGCATTGATGGGCACTGATATGCTGCACTGACAGGCTGCATTGATGAGTACTGATAGGGCGGCACTGATGGGCATTGAGCACTGATAGGCAGCATTAATGGCCACTGATAGGCTGCACTGATGTGGAGGCACTGATAGGCAGCACTGATAAGCTGCACTTGTAGGCGGCATTGATTAGCAATGATAGGTGGCACTAATAGGCAGCATTGGTGAGCACTGATAGGCGGCACTTATGGGCATTGAGCACTGATAGGCTGCACTGATGGGGAGGCACCGATAGGCGGCATTGATAAGCACAGATAGGCAGCACAGATATGCTGCACTGGTAGGCAGCATTGATGAGCAATGATAGGTGGCACTAATAGGTGACATTGATGAGCACTGATAAGCTGCACTGGTAGGCTGCATTGATGAGAAATTATAGGTGGCGCTGATAGGCGGCATTGATGAGCACTAATAGGCAGCATTCATAGGCAGCACTAATAGGCACTGATATGCAGCATTGATGAGCAGTGATAGGTGGCACTGATGGGCATTGAGCACTGATAGGCAGCATTAATGGCCACTGATAGGCTGCACTGATGTGGAGGCACTGATAGGCAGCACTGATAAGCTGCACTTGTAGGCGGCATTGATTAGAAATGATAGGTGGCACTAATAGGCAGCATTGGTGAGCACTGATAGGCGGCACTTATGGGCATTGAGCACTGATAGGCTGCACTGATGGGGAGGCACCGATAGGCGGCATTGATAAGCACAGATAGGCAGCACAGATATGCTGCACTGGTAGGCAGCATTGATGAGCAATGATAGGTGGCACTAATAGGTGACATTGATGAGCACTGATAAGCTGCACTGGTAGGCTGCATTGATGAGAAATTATAGGTGGCGCTGATAGGCGGCATTGATGAGCACTAATAGGCAGCATTCATAGGCAGCACTAATAGGCACTGATATGCGGCATTGATGAGCAGTGATAGGTGGCACTGATGGGCATTGAGCACTGATAGGCAGCATTGATGGCCACTGATAGGCTACACTGATGGGGAGGCACTGATAGGCGGCATTGATGAGCGATGATAGGCAGCACTGGTAGGCGGCATTGATGAGCAATGATAGGTAGAACTGATAGGCAGCACTCATAGGCTGCACTAATGGGCACTAATATGCGGCATTGATGAGCACTTATAGGTGGCACTGATGGGCGACGTTGATGAGCACTGATAGATGGCACTGGTAGGTGGCATCCTTGAGCAATGATAGGTGGCACTGATAGGCAGCATTGATGGCCAATGATAGGCTGCACTGATGGGGAGGCACTGATAGGCGGCATTGATGAACACTGATAGGCAGCACTGATGGGGACTGATAGGCAGCACTGATAAGCTGCACTGGTAGGAGGCATTGATGAGCAATGATAGGTAGCATTGATGAGCATTTGATGAGCATTGATGGGCTACACTAATGGGCACTGATATGGGGCATTGATGAGCACTTATAGGTTGCACTGATGGGCAGCATTGATGAACATTGATAGGTGGCACTGATAGGCGGCACTGATAGGCTAAGTTGATGAGCACTGATTGGAGGTACTGATAGGTGGCAATGATGAACACTGATAGGCGGCACTGATGGGCAGCACTGATAGATGGCACTGATAGACGCCATTGATGAGCACTGATAGGTGGCAACAATGGGCACTGATAGGCAGCATTGATGAGCGATGATAGGTGGCACTGATAGGCAGAATTGATGGGCACTGATGGGTGGCATTGATGAGCACTGATAGGCTGCACTGATGATCAGGGCACTAATTATTAGTGTAAACAATTTACTGACATTGTTGCCTCTCCTTTCCTCACACAGACACAGCGTGGGATCACAATCGGGCGGCATGGGAGGCCGTTTTCAGGCGCTTTACAGGCGCTATTTCTAATGCTAAAACGCCTGAAAACTGCCTCAGTGTGAAAGGGGTCTTAGGGTTTAGATCCACTTTAAACCATTTGACAGTCCTTTATACGTCTTGGGGCTGCATTGGTCATATACAGTCAGGTCCATAAATATTGGGACATAAACACAATATAATGTTTTTGGCTCTATACACCACCACAATGGATTTGAAATGAAACAAACAAAATGTGCTTTAACTGCAGACTTTCAGCTTTAATTTGAGGGTATTTACATCCAAATCAGGTGAATGGTGTAGGAATTACAACAGCTTGTATATGTGCCTCCCACTCTTTAAGGGACCAAAAGTAATGGGACAATTGGCTGCTCATCTGTTCCATGGCCAGGTGTGTATTATTCTCTCATTATCCCATTTACAAGGAGCAAATAAAAGGTCCAGAGTTCATTTCAAGTGTGCTATTTGCATTTGGAATCTGTTGCTATCAACTCTCAATATGAGATCCAAAGAGCTGTCACTATCAGTGAAGCAAGCCATCATTAGGTTGAAAAAAACAAAACAAACCCATCAGAGAGATAGCAAAAACATTAGGTGTGGCCAAATCAACTGTTTGGAACATCCTTAAAAAGAAAGAGCGCAGCGGTGAGCTCAGCAACACCAAAAGACACGGAAGACCACGGAAAACAACTGTGGTGGATGACCGAAGAATTCTTTCCCTGGTGAAGAAAACACCCTTCACAACAGTTGGCCAGATCAAGAACAATATCCAGGAGGTAGGTGTATGTGTGTCAAAGTCAACAATCAAGAGAAGACTTCACCAGAGTGAATACAGAGGGTTCACCACAAGATGTAAACCATTGGTGAGCCTCAAAAAACAACAAGGTCTTGACACTTCCGAAAAAATCTACAACAAACCGTTTGAGATTAGACTGGAAGGACAAAAACTCCGAGTGGTTACCAAATGTAGAACACCACTTGGGAGACATAAGTGAGACCACTTCAGAAGAGAACTAACAACTGAAACTGTGTGTATGTGGATGGAGGACCTATAACAAGAACTAGACCGGTTGACAACACTTCCCACAAAAGAAGTGGTCCCTTTCTTAAGAAGCCAGTAGGTGGTGTCAACAAAAGGCACCAGAAGGCACAGAAAACCACAACGACTCGAGTGGCGACGCGAGAAAGAAAAATTCCTACAAGGTTTGTCAACTAAACCGGTGTGGATTACAAAAAC
>BLSH010073489.1:1393315-1424126 GCA_018402905.1 Glandirana rugosa | reverse complement strand
GACAGAGCTGTCTGCCATCAGTAGGTACCAATATTTTTCAAAAATTTGTCTAACTTGTTTATGTTGTCCTGAGAATCTGGTGATAATTCTCACTACCTCATCAGGTTCGGATTTTCTTTTTTTAGATAATAGGTGTTCCCTACTCTGGATCGTAACTTTGTGATAAGCTCGTTTCAAACAATTCCTACTGTAACCTCTCTTTAATAATCCTTTTTGTAAAGCCTTGGCTTCCCTTTCAAAATGTTCCTCTTTGCTACAGTTTCTCCTTAATCTGAGGTATTGGCCATAGGGGATATTGGTGACCAAGGATTTGGGATGGGAGCTAGTGGCATGTAAAATAGTGTTGCCACTGGATTGTGTACGATATAGAGTAGAACCAACTGTCCCATCCGAATGGACACAAATTTGTATGTCCAAAAAGTTCAGGGATTGCTGGTGACACTCCATAGTGAACTTGAGGTTGAATGTATTCTTCCTCAAACAGTTCATAAATATGGAAAGTTCTTCAAAAGTGCCCGTCCAAATTACAAATACATCATCTATGTATCTTCGCCATATCAAAACCTTGGTTCCACTCTATATCGTAAACCATCCAGTGGCAACACTATTTTACATGCCACTAGCTCCCATCCCAAATCCTTAGTCACGAATATCCCCTATGGCCAATACCTCAGATTAAGGAGAAACTGTAGCAAAGAGGAAAATTTTGAAAGGGAAGCCAAGGCTTTACAAAAACGATTATTAAAGAGAGGTTACAGTAGGAATTGTTTGAAACGAGCTTATCTCAAAGTTAAGATCCAGAGTAGGGAACAACTATTATCTAAAAAAAAGAAACTCCGAACCTGATGAGGTAGTGAGAATTATCACCAGATTCTCAGGACAACATAAACAAGTTAGACAAATTTTTGAAAAATATTGGTACCTACTGATGGCAGACAGCTCTGTCTCCAAACATCTTAAAACATATCCGGAGATTACTTATAAGAGATCTAGATCCATCAAAGACAAATTGGTGTGTAGCCATTATCAGTCAACCATAGGCAGAACCACTACAAATTGGGGTACTTATCCATGCAAAACATGTAAGTATTGCAGATATATTTTTGGGTCCACTTCCATTATTTTACCCAGTGGTCGGACATACAAACCTCACTTTAGAGCAGACTGCCAATCGATAGGAATCATATATATTATGTTCTGTGACTGGAGCTTTTTATATTGGAAAGACAAAAAGACCTTTCTTCCACCGAATAAGGGACCATGTATCATTAGATGCAAAGAAGCAGGTGGAGACCCCTATTAGTCGACATATGGGCCTGTTCCACCGCTTCAATCGCACTATGATGCATTTTTTTGCCCTGGAATACATACCTCTGAACGAAAGAGGAGGGGACCACGATAAGATAGTATTTCAACGTGAGACCCGTTGGATTCAAAGTCTGGCAGCCCTACGACATCCAGGTTTAAATGATTCATTATCCTACAAACC
Source organism: Glandirana rugosa (assembly GCA_018402905.1). Taxonomy (NCBI): domain Eukaryota; kingdom Metazoa; phylum Chordata; class Amphibia; order Anura; family Ranidae; genus Glandirana; species Glandirana rugosa. The sequence continues at coordinate 1,422,637 of BLSH010073489.1, read as the reverse complement.
TTTTCATGAATATAAACAATATACTTTTTTTATTTTTCACCTATTTATTCAAATATATTTTCATTTTTTTGTATGGTGACTGTACTTCCAGGATTCATGTATGATGTAATTATTGATTATCTGATTGAATATATGGATTATTTCTCTTTTGATATATTTTTGGACCGAATTTCCTCCTAAAACAGTATGTTTTTTTCAGGCTTTTTTCTGTACTTCTATATATATGTGATTTGGTTTATATAACATATATACACGTATATATTTTTGATCTGATTTACAATTAAGCCTTGAACCCACCGTCAGCGGAACTAAGGCCATACGGACAGTTGGGGCACTTGTAGCAGTTCCAGATGGGCAAATTTTGGTCCTCTCTTGAGCCCCTATATAGATCCCTACTCTTCGCTTGTCCTGTTGTGTCCTACAGATAGTCTATGGATATGCAAGGGCATGAACCTTTGGGTTCCGCCTTGCTTCCTTGACTATCCCTGTACACCCTGGTTCTTCCACCACTCCGGGTGACGCTGTTCTGGATGCGCCCTCCTTGGTGGGGGAACTTCCAACATGGTGGCTTGAGACTCGGCGCCAACAGCCCTGCGTCACTTCCGGTATGAAGATCCACTGAGCAGGCGCAAAGGGATCGCTTTTGTCCGCTTCCCGCCACTGACGTCAGACGCTGGCAGTACGGAACCAGGATAAAACGGCTTCCCTAGCCGTCTTGATCTGGTGGAGATTCAGTGGGAGTAAGACTGGCGTTCGTCTCTGCTCCCCCTCTGGTAACCCGTACGATCGTTCCTTCTGATATAGCGGTAAATATACATTTTTTTGCTTTATTATTTATGCCTAAAGCCTTTAACCCTTACCGGGAACACATGGGAGTGAGGATGTCTCTAGCCCATGACCATCTCTCCCTCCCTTGTTTCTTTTCCCGAACAGGAGTACTTTGAAACATTAACCAGAACTGAGTTGGTTTTTTCTATTTGTGTTTTTTTTTTCTTTTTTTCAGTATGCCTTGTATATTTATCCAAGGACTGCTAGTGAGACAAAATTATGGCATCATTTGGGAAGGCTCTTCCCTTCCCTCCCTTCCCCCATATGCCCTATTTGGGCTGCACAGTCATTTTTGGATTGAATTTTTTGCCTTTCATTCCGGTTATACACTCCAGGGAATAATAAAAGATTTGGCCCTATTTTTTTGTTTTCAGAATAAAAAAACATCCAAAGGTAATTTTATATGTCAGTTCCTCTGGAACATTATAATTTACCCTCTGTAACATTGATTGATATACTAATAAGAGTGTGCGCTTCCCTTTGTTGTAGGCATTTATATACATTTTACTGTGCTTCTATGGTACTATACCTGCGGACATCGGGTTCTTGGCTTCATATTCGTTCTCTAGGTCCACAGATGCTCCGGTTTTGGTAGCATTTTTCTGAAACTATTGGTAAGACTTGTTTTGCTAAATTGACTTTCAGTTTGAAAATTGTCCAGGGAGGATACATATTTTCGATAGTTGGTATCATCTCAATCTTTCAATATAAAATACGTTTTCTTGGTGTTGCTATTGTATTAATGTATATTGGTGTTTGTATATTATACATATATGTCTTTTCCTTATTCCACTCACAGCCAGCCCCAAAAAGTCTCCTGAAGAAGCCCAGTTTCGGGTGAAACATGTTGAACGGGGTTAAGCTGACGATATGTATGATCTATTCTTGTAAATGAAGTAATTGAAAATTGTTTTTAAAACATTAATTCTATATTTAAAAAAAAATGTTCTGTACAAATAAAAAAATTGGATATTTTTATCTATTTAGTCCCTGTTTGATTTTGTGGCACCTTTAAAGTCCACGGAGCCCTATTTTGGGTTCCTACTTGCTATTTGTGATTCTATTGTTCTCTTGGACGTGGTGCCATTTGGCTCCTCCTTTGCTCATTTTCTCTGTTTTCAGGATATGCTGTTCAAGCTCTTTTGAAGAAGCACAAAGAAACGGGCAATGCTGAGGCCATAGACAAAGTGGTCGGCCAAAGAAACTTAATGCAGCATATGAAAGACACATCATGCTTACTTCCCTTCGACACTGGAAGATGTACAGCAGTGCCATCAGCACAGAACTGGAGTAACCAGTGGGACCCAGGTACACCCATATACTGTCCAGAGAAGTCTGGCCAGAAATGGTCTTCATAAAGCCATACCTCTGACATGGAAGCAAGGCTTAATGTCATGTACCTGATGGTGGAGTCTGACTTATGCAGGGGCAACCTCTCTTACGGCCCTGGTTCGAGAAGCACAGGGGGGCACGAGGGCTGGACTTGGTCACTGGTGGTGGGTGAAGGTCCACTGGAGCTTGTGCTTGGCAGAAGAGTGGTGGTGCGGTCCGGGTCAGTAACAGGCTGGCAGTGTGGTACAGGAGGATCAGGCAAGCGGATGGTCGGGGTGTAGGCAGGGTCGGCAATGTGCGAGCAGCAGAGGTACAACTGGATTAGGCAGGAGAATAGTCGTAGACAGGCCGGGGGTTGGGGCAGGCAGAAAGCAACAAGTCCAAGGTAAAGCCGGGTCACAAACAAAGGAAGTCTTCTCAGAGCAGATACAGGGGTCATAAGGCAACGGAACACTGTAGTACGGACAGCACCTGCTGCAATGTGCTGTCTGTTTAAATAGGCTGTTTTGGCGCCATTGGCACGCGCATGATGTGCGCGAATGTGCACAGAGCCAGATAAGTCCTAACACTTAACAACTCAACTATGCACAAAAGCATAGGAACTGGGGTGCCGAAAAATGATAGCAGGTGCTCTGGACTGATGAGTGAAAATTTGAAATAATGTCATTAAGAACTATTTTCAGGGTAAAGAAGAAGTCCTGGAAGTGATGGATTAGACCCCACAAAGCCCTGATCTCAACATCATTGAGTCTATCTGGGATTACATGAAGAGACAGAAAGATTTGAGGCAGCCTACATTCACAGAAGATCTGTGGTTAGTTCTCCAAGATGTTTGGAACATCCTACCTGCTTATTTCCATCAAAAATTGAGTGCACGTGTACCTAAAAGAATTGTTGCTGTTTTGAAGGCAAAGAGCTGTCACACCAAAAAAAATGTATTTGATTTGCATTTTGTTAATTGTCAAAAATAAACTATTAACACTTCTATTTCTGAAAGCATTCCTAATTTACAGAATTTGTCACAGACACATGCCTAAAACATTTGCACAATAGTGTACATACCCTTTGGTTAAGCACAAGTGAATGACAGTATGCTTTTTTAATGGGTTTAAATCTTAGCTAATAAATACCCATTCTCACTTTAGTGCTTCGATGAATTAAGGAACCCTTCCTTTCCTGATTCCTGGGGGCTGAAATGGATTAGGAAGAAAAGGGACTAGGCTTGACTTGTTGCAATGTCCACACAGATTTATTTTAAAGTAATGAAATGTTATTATATTGTCATGAACCCATAGTAACATTCATGTCTTGTCTGCTTACCTCTTTGAGTGTGTCAACCCAGAGGCCATGCACATCACCACCTGTGGGCTAAGTAATCTCCTCTCAGTGAACTCCACCCCAGTCTCCAATTAAGGAAACACTATTAACCACTTCAGCCCCGTAAGGATTTCACACTTTAGGACCAGAGCACTTTTTGCGATTCGGCATTGCGTCGCTTTAACTGATAATTGCGTGGTCGTGCGGCGTTGTACCCAAACTAAATTTGCGTCCTTTTTTTCCCACAAATAGAGCTTTCTTTTGGTGGTATTTGATCATCGCTGCGTCATTTCTGATCGCCGCTATAAACAAAAGAAGAGCGACAATTTTGCAAAAAATCACAAATTTCTTACTTTTTGCTAAAATACAAATAAAAAAAAATATAAAAAAACATTTTTTTTCATCGGTTTTGGCCGATTTATATTCTTCCTCATATTTTTGGTAAAAAAAATCGCAATCGGCGTTTATTGATTGGTTTGCGCAAAAGTTGCTGCGTTTAGGGATGATGAGAATACATTTCTGGGGTTTTTAACTTTTTTTTATTTTTTACTAGTAATGGCGGCGATCTGCGATTTTTAGCGGTACTGCGATATTTCAGCGGACATGTCGGACCATTTTGACACTTTTTTGGGACCATTGGCATTTATACAGCGATCAGTGCAATAAAAATGCACTGATTACTGTGTAAATGCTATTGGCAGTGAAGGGGTTAACCTGCAGGGGGCGCTCTAAGGGTTAACTGTGTTCCCTGGGCGTGTTCTAACTGTGTGCGGGCTGCCCTGACTGGGGAAAGGGGATGATCACGGCTTCCATGTAGAGGAAGGCTGTGATCATCGCCCTTCCCCCTCTATGAGAACGGAGGTCCGTGTTTACATACAGGGACCTCCGTTCTCTCGCTGCGGGGGGGCCATCGCGGGTAGCCGGCGGAGATCGAGTCCGCCCTACCCGCTCCCTGGCCCCCTCCGAACACAGTGAGCGCGCCTCCGGTGGCGCGCGCGCGCTCACAATATTAGTTATCGCGGCCGGCGTCAGGTGACAGCAGTTTGCGATAACGAGCCACCTTGTCTCCGTCACACTGCGGCGGGCGGTCGGCAAGTGGTTAAAGACCATGTGCTGAAAAGCATCCTTGCTGATCAATGTTGTGTGTGTTTGGCATTGTGTGTGGTTGTTCCTGTCGTATGCTCTGAGTCCATTTCCGTTTACCGACCTTTGGCTTGTTCTGACTATCCCTGCTTGCCTGATACCCCGACCTCTGGCTTATTCTCTGTTTCTCCTGTCTGCTTGATACCCCAACCTTGGCATGCTCTCCTGTCTGTCCATGTCTGCTTGTGGCCCTGAACATTGGCTAGGCCGCTGACTATTCTTGCTGTTCCTGCGCTGCTGCTTCCTCTCTTCCACCTGTAGCCAGCCAAGCATGAGCTAGGGGACTCCGGGGGCCGCGACCTGCTTCCAGTTGCAGCCAAATCCATCCTCAACACCTGAGGCTCTGGTGAATACCTACTGGCTCTTAGACTCCACGCCCTGCTCCAGGGGCCCGTCTTCCCATACCAGCCAGAGCTCATTAGCAGCAGTCAGCTATAGGTCCACAACCTTAGCGATGCACTTCGCAACCTTAGAGGTGCGCTTTGCACTTCAGCTGTGCACATCTGACACCTGACCCCAGGTGTCCTGACAGTTTGAATGGCCATGGACCCGGCTGATGTGCCACTACTTGCAGATGATCCGCTGCACGGCATAGTCCTCAGACTGGAAAACCAGGAGTCTAATCAGACTCAGGTGATGCGATTCCTACAGGATTTAGTGTCCCCCTTTGACCTGCAGGCCTCCCTAGGTGCTCCAGTCCAATAAACGCAGCCTGCGGCCGTATAGGTTCAAGTTACACTTGCAGCCATTAACCGTTGCAATTACCTGCTCTGTCCCGTTACTCTGGAGACTCTAAGGCCTGCAAGGGGTTTCTCAGCCAGTGCACCATTCATTTTGAGCTCCAGCCTCAAAACTTCCCGCCTGATCGGGCTAAGGTGGCCTACATTATCTCTCTCTTGTCCATCGAGGCTTTCGCCTGGGCTGCCCTCCGTGGGAGAAGAGTGACCCAGTGGTTTCTAGCCTGTCTAATTTCTTGAAACTCTTTCGGAACATCTTTGAGCAACCGGGTCGTGTCTCTTCAGCAGCTAGCGCTTTTTTACGCCTCCGGCAAGAGTCTGCTTGTGCAGGCTATGCAAGAGTATGTCGCTGAAAACCTAGAGAAAAAGGGTTCATTTGGAGGTCCTCATCACCGGCGGGAGCAGGATTCTTTTTGTTGCCAAAAAGGATGGCACCTTAGGACCTTGCATTGATTATCAACGTTTAAACGCGGTGACAATCAAGAACCGATACCCCTTACCCCTAATCTCTGAGCTATTCAATAGGTTGAAAGGCGCCTCCATCTTTACCAAGTTGGATCTCAGGGGTGCCTACAATCTAATCCGGATAAGGGAGGGTGACGAATGGAAACCCGTGTTTAACACGAGAGACGGGCATTATGAATACCTGGTTATGCCCTTTGGGCTGTGTAACGTCCCAGCTGTATTTGAAAACTTTGTCAATGAGGTCTTCAGGGATTTGCTGTATAAATTTGTGGTCATCTATCTGGATGACATTCTAATCTTTTCGGAAAATCTGCTTGTGCACAGAAACCATGTCGGGTTGTATTTCAGAGCCTTAGGGAAAATAACCTGAATGCTAAGCTGGAGAAATGTTCTTTTGAATGTTCTGAGGTCCTGTTTCTGGGATGCTTTGTCTCCAGTTTGGGTCTTCGTATGGATCCCAAAAAGGTCTCAGCCATTACTAACTGGCCTCTTCCTGCCAGCCTCAAAGCCACACAGCGATTTATTGGGTTCTCCAATTATTATAGGCAATTTATTAAGAACTACTCTTCTATTGCTGCGCCTATTATTGCCTTGACCAAGAAAGGTGCTAATGCCAAGGAATGGCCTCCTGAAGCTGTGGCTGCATTCTATGATCTGAAACAAGCCTTTGTTTCTGGTCCTCTCTTGAGGAGACCTAATCCTGGGGACCTATTTTTTATTGAAGTGGACACTTCCTCTACTGGAGTAGGAGAGGTGCTTCTTCAATTATCTGAGAGTAAATGACAACCATGTGCATTTTTCTCCAAAAAATGTTTTCAGGCAGAGAAAAATTACGATATTGGTGATCAGGAGCTTCTTGGAGGGTTCCCCTCACTCCATAAGGATCTTCACTGATCATAAAAATGTACAGTACTTACAGATATGCTAAACGACTGAATCCCAGACAGGCCAGGTGGAGTCTGTTCTTTTCCCGTTTCAATTTCACTATCACGTACAAACCTGGTTCCTGCCACAGTCGGGCTGATGCACTTTCTAGGTCTTTTGACACGGTGGATGAGGAGCCCACCTCTGAACCTGAGCCGATCATTCCGACCAGATGTATTCTTGCCCATTCCACCACTCTGGAGTCTAAAATTCCTCCTGGCAAGATCTTCGTCCCCACGGAACTAAGACCTAAGATCTTTGGTTGGGGACATGATTCTAAGGTGTCAGGTCATGCTGGGTTCCTCCAATCCCTTCAGCTCATCAGTCACCACTACTGGTGGCCTAATTTCTGTTTGGATATCAAAGGCCACGTAAAGGCGTGCCATGTTTGTGCCCAGTCTAAGTCCTCCACACAAGCTCCTGCTGGTCTGCTCATGCCCTTGCCCATTCCGAAGGAGCCCTGGACTCACATTGCTATAGATTTCATCACCGATCTTCCGCTGTCTGAAAATAATACAGTATAAAGAAAGACCCCTATGAGGCTCTGCTACATAAACCAATTTCCGAACTGTTATGTCCAGAGAGACAGCTAGCCCAGCACCTCTGTACCGCAACCAAACTGACTATTGCGAGAGCTTGGAAGACCCCCTTACTCAGTTTTGAAGCTGTCAAGAACCGCATGAATGACATCATGGTAAACGAGAAGTTGACGGCGGTACTTTTAGACTCGCATGATACATTTCTCCGGGTCTGGCAGCCATGGATTTCCAAGCCTTCCCCTCGAGATTTGACAGCTCCTTGTTACACCTTTAGGGCTTTGCCGGGGCCGCACCCCAGGGACTCACTTCTTCTTCTCTTTCTCTTTTTCTCCTCTTCTCTCTCTACTCCGCTCCTTCCTTTTGCTAACTTTCTCTTTCCTCTTTCCCTTTTTTTCCTCTTCCTCTTTTTTCTATTTTATCTCACCAATGTAATATGCCTTTTTAATTCGGCTGGGTTACGTGTAGCCGGAACCTAGACAGGTCCCACGCGCCGGGTGTGTCCCGGACGGGACGATTTTGTTGTTATTGAGCCGAAAGGTCTCACTTCCATCGGGATCACAAGAATGTTCCCTACATATTTTACCTTTTATTTTTTTCTGGTATAATTTACCTATTCCCTGTCAATTTAATATGCAAAGGTTTATTGGTTTGTATTGATACAATTTCCAAAATCTGTAAAAAACAGCTTTCTTGTTTGTTACATTGGTTTCTATTAATAAACTACTTTGTAAAAGAAAATAATACAGTAATTTGGGTGGTAATCGATCGGCTCTCCAAGATGGCTCATTTTGTTCCCCTTCCTGGTCTCCCTTCTGCTGCTGCTTTGGCCCCCATCTTTGTTCAAGAAATCCTCCGCCTCCATGGGGTTCCTTCCCATATTGTTTGGGACGGGGGGGTTCAATTTACATCCCAGTTTTGGAGAGCTCTTTGAAAGTCCCTCAATATTGTCTTGGATTTTTCTTCTTCTTACCACCCTCAATCCAATGGACAGACTGAGAGGGTTAATCAGGAGTTAAAGGTCTTCCTCTGCACCTTAGTCTCTGCTCATCATGATGACTGGTCCTCTCTACTCCCGTGGGCAGAATTCTCTCACAATAATCATGTTAACACCAGTTCTCAGAAGACCCCCTTTTTCACGTTTTATGGAAGACACTCTCAGTTTCCTTTTCCTATGACCTGTTTTCTGGACATTCCAGCTTTGGCTACTGTTCAGCAATCATTCAATACCATTTGGGGTGAGGTTCATGATTCCCTCCGGACAGCGGCTGATAAGTTTAAGGATTTTGACGACCGTCGCAGATGTAAACAGCCTTCTCTACAGATTGGAGACAAGGTCTTGCTTTCTACCAGGAACATCAAGCCCAGGGTTCCTTCTCTGAAATTTGCCCCAAGATTCATTGGTCTGTGCTCTATAATTGCTAAGTTGAATCCGGTTTGTTTTAAACTCCAGATTGCGAAAAGTCTCAGGATTTCAAACTCCTTTCATGTTTCCCTTCTGAAGCCTTTAGTCCTCAATAAGTTCTCTTGTCCTCTCCCCACCACGGTTCAGGTCTCGGAGGATGGTCAGGAGTACGAGGTTAGTCTAGTCCTGGACTCCCGGCTCTGTAAAGGCATTCTTCAGTCCCTTGCGCATTGGAAAGTGTTTGATCCTGAGGAGAGGTCCTGGATCCCTGCATCTGAGGTATTTGCGACCCACCTGGTGAGGAGGTTTCATTTGAGATTTCCCTTTAAGCCTGGGCCTAGGTGGGGGAGAGGGAGGCCTCGTAAGAAGGGGGGCACTGTCATGAACCCATAGTAACATTCAAGTCCAGTCTGTTTGCTTACCTCTTTGGTTATGTCAGCCTAGAGGCCGTGCACATCACCACCTGTGGGCTAAGTAATCTACTCTCAATGAACTCTACACCAGTCTCCAATTAAGGAAACACTATTTAAGACTATGTGCTGCAAAGCCTCCTTGCCGATCAATGTTGTGTGTGTTTGGCTTTGTGTGTGGTTGTTCCTGTCGTATGCTCCGAGTCCATTTCAGTTTAACTGACCTTTGGCTTGTTCTGACTATCCCTGCCTCATACCCCGACCTTCAGCTTGTTCTCTGTTTCTCCTGTCTGCTTGATACCCTGACCTTGCTGTTCCTGCGCTGCTGCTTCCTCTCTTCCACCTGTAGCCAGTGGAGAATGAGCTAGGGGACCCCCAGTTGCAGCCAAATCCATCCTCACCACCAGAGGCGAATACCTACTGGCTCTTAGACTTCACGTCCTGGGGAAAACAGATGCACTAGCTCCCTGTGTTTCAATATCAGTGCTCCAGGGGCCTGTCTTCCCGTACCAGCCGGAGCTCATTAGCAGCAGTCAGCTATAGGTCCACAACCTTAGTGGTGCACTTCAAAACCTTAGCGGTGCGATTCGCACCCCAGCGGCGTGCATCTGTAATCTGACCCCAGGTGTCCTGACCTATATGTTGTGTTAATTTTGCATGCACTGTATAGATTTAAGAGGAAGGAAAGTGGTGATATTGTACTGTATGTAGTACCAATGCAATGCTTGTTTTCATGTTGTAACCTGCAGAGAGAGAGAGAGATACGTAGAATATGATTCATTTTTATGATCAATACGATAATCATGTCCCGTTGCATTCATTTTCCGTTCTTGCCTGTCTATGATGTAATAATTTACATGTGTTCCCTACAAAAAAAATCACAGAATAATTTGTTAATATAGTACGGGGGTCAGCAACCTGTGGATCATGATCTACCAGTAGATGTCGGCCAGGTGACTGGTAGATCATGGTCTGCTCTTTCTGACTCACCATCTCAGAGCACCAGAGTGCAATGCAGAGGGAATACTTGTAAAGTTGGAGCTGTAGTAGGGAACAAGAGTTCATTAAGCCAATGCCACCTCTGAGTGCTAGCTCCTGTCCCATGCAGAGTGATACCAACTGCACTCCACCTCTTATCCCAGGTAGCGGTCTCCAGAGTGGTGTCAGCAGCAGGAAGAAGAGATCTTCAGGTCAGTGTGAAGCAATACACTGGGTATAATAGTATAGTGCTGCTTTCACACTGATGTGCTGTGGTTTACTCCATGGGTACAGTGCAGTGTACCTGCAGCTTTCCTGTGGGTTTGCTGCACTTAGCCAGCAACTTCTATTATACTGTATCCTTCAGGTTTGGTGCACTTTCTGAATGCACAAGGTAATCCTATGGGCGTAGTTCACATCATTGCAGTGCAGTACAGCACAGTTAAAAAAAAAGTAAAGCACACTGAATTTTTCTGCACTGCAAATGCAGGTAGTGTGCTACAAACACGCTTCAAATGCACTGCACCACATCCCTTTAAGCCAAGAAACCCAAGCCCAAAAGCGTATAGAAAAATGCACTGCAAATGCAGTGCAAAACGCATTCAAGTGCACTTCAAATGCATGTAAACATGCAGTCAAAAACGTGCAGTTACTGTATGTGCAGTTTCTGGTATGAATGGGCTCTTAGAGTTGGAGGGTGTAACACCTGCCAAGCATGACCCATTCAAGTGAATGAGGCCACTCCGCAAGTGCCCTGCAACCTTGTGCAGTACAGGGAACAAGGGGTTAAAGCAGGCAGCATTGTGTTGCTTTCTCACCACCTGCTTTAACACCTTGGACCCCACAGAAGCATTCAGTTGCGGGGCACTTGCAGAGTGGCCCATTTACTTGAATGGGTTGTGATTGGCAGGTGGTAGCACCAACCAAAAGCAACAGGGGGCTTGATTCCTGCTGCGGCATGTGTACACCTTTGGCTACTGCCACAGCAACTAAAGGGGGTAGGGATTGGGGGCGGTAAACTCAACCACAGGGTTTTACCACCCTCCAACTTTACATGTGAATGAGCCCCTAAGGGTTCCATTGCGGAATGCAACTAAGGGCTAATTCACAAGTGCAGCCTCTTCACTACCTGAATTAAACCCATGATTGCTGTGCAATCAATGCACAGGACTGCAACACAGTAGTATGACAATTAGAGGTTCAAATCAGGTCTGAGGAGGCGATGCTGTGCCCGATGATCTTTGACTTCTCCCATGTTCTTCAGGTAGATCTCCACCTCTTTAATTTTGCCTACCCCGATATAGTACATATACTGTACAACAGACCTACAATCTAGTACACTTAACTGCACCAGTAAAGACTATACCCTTCAGTTGTTAAAGAGCCATACATTCAAGCAAATGAAAAAATCAGGAGACCTGGGCTGTATGCATGTCATAGGGGGCTACATCAGAACCTGTATTTTCTTTAACTGATTGTGGTACTCACAAAATAAGCTTAATATTTGTGTTAAATCCATAATGTATATAGTGTGTATGGTTATATAAAGTGGTAAGAGCACTTGAGACTTAGATTTATTTGTCCTTTAGAATAGAAGGTGGTGATGTTAGCCATAAGGCAAAATTTCAGTGCAAACAGCCCCTTCAAGTAAATGTCTACTTTTAAACAATGTTATAATTACGCAGTGCTAGTGCTACACTAGTGCACTCTTATTCAAATAAAAATGTTCAGTGGTTTCTGTTTTAATACTCTACCCCAAGTTGGAATATATTTTACAATTTTATTGTCTAGTCCCCTCTGTGATACAGATTTGTCAAATTATATTAGTCTAACCAATTGTTTCACTCAAAACATTTTTCGTGAATCCACTCCACCCGCACCGTACAAAAGCCCGGTGTATGTGCAGCCTGGTATATGATGTACAGAGCACGGTGTATAATGTGCAGCCTGGTATATGATATACAGAGCTCTGTGTATAATGTGCAGCCTGGTATATGATGTACAGAGCACGGTGTATAATGTGCAGCCTGGTCTATGATGTACAGAGCCTGGTGTATAATGTACTCCTTGGTATATAATGTAATCTATTGTCAGTATAAAAGCCAGCCAGTAACTCATAATGGGCACAGCGTGAGTACAGACCCAAGAAATCAGCACAGGGATGGTGGGAACCCCTCATAATGGGTACAGTGAGGCTGCATTTGATGGGCACGGTGAGGCTGCAATTGATGGGCACAGTGTGAGACTGCATTTGATGAGCACATCTTGATGAAATAGACACTTGCAATTGGCAGCGCCATACCTATCTCTCTTTTAAACTTACCCAGATTCTCATTTGACTCATAGGTACTGATCTTAGTGGAAGCAAAATTTTTCAAAAATGAATGAAAATTTGGTTCTGTCTCTGAAACAATCTCCTTTCTCAAGGCATTCTGAGGAAGAAAAAAAGCGGATAAAAGAGCTTGGACCACATCAACCCAAACTGCAAATTCAGCAGAGGTCAAGTGATCGTGGTTGAGTTTACACTAGAAGCTTTTCCACCACTTCTTAGGCTCCATGCACACTGTATCTGATAAACTGCCGTTTTTGGTCGTTTGGGCGTTTTTTTAACAGCCCAAAAATGCCACTATATAGGAATTGGAGTTGGCTAGCTGGATATGATGTCAGTAATGCCTATTATTGTTTTCCTTGTTTACTATCCCAAAGTCATGGCACCGACACGTTGTGGATATCAACATGGGTTTGCGACCTAAAGCATCTCACTGAAAAGTGCAAGCGGCATGAAGCTACCCAAAGCCATCTTGACATTATGAGGCTCCAGTTTTTTGAGAAGCATAGCATTGCTGACCAGCTAAGTGAAAGCTACAGAATTGGCATTAGAAAGCATAATGAAGAGGTCACAAAAAATCCACACATCCTGTCGAGAATAATAGACTGTGTAAAATTTTGTGGTGCATTTGAGCTGGCTTTGCATGGCCATGATGAGAAAGAGACATCAAAAAATCCCAAGATATTCTGTGGCCTAGTTGATTTTGTTGCTTCTCTTGACGGAGTTTTAAAAGAGCACCTCGAAAATGCCACTGTTTTTAACCACTTCCTTACTGGGCACTTAAACCCCCCTCCTGCCCAGACCAATTTTAGGCTTTCATAGCTGTCGCATTTTGAATGACAATTGCGCGGTCGTGCAACTTTGTACACGAACAAAATTTTTATCATTTTTTTCCCCACAAATAGAGCTTTCTTTTGGTGGTATTTGATCACCTCTGAGGTTTTTTATTTTTTGCACTATAAACAAAAAAGAAAATTATTCATCAGTTTTGGCTAATATATATTCTTCTACATATTTTTGGTAAAAAATCTGTGTATTTTGATTGGTTTGCACAAAAGTAATCGCGTTTACAAACTATGGGAATTGATTTATGGCGTTTTCACTATATTTTTTTTTTACTAGTAATGGCGGCGATCTGCGATTTTTATCAGGACTGCGATATTGGGGCGGCCATGTCAGACATTTTTGACACATTTTTGGGACCAATGACATTTAGACAGCGATCAGATATTTAAATGTCCACTGATTACTGTATAAATGTCATTGGCAGTGAAGGGGTTAACTGTGTTCCCTGGGTGTGTGCTAACAGTGGAGGGCGGGGCTGGTCGGGACATAACAGATCTAACTGATCCCAGTGACAGGGATCAGTAGATCTGGTATGTCCCATTCACAGAACAGAGAACCGCGGTGTTTACATCGGCAGTTCCCCGTTCTGCAGCTGATACAGGTGATCGGCGGGTCTCGGGCGGACATCGAGTCCGCCCGACCCGCGGGCACGCCCACGCAGCGGCCGTGAGGGCGCCGCCGCAGGCTGCGAGTGCGCGCGGGGAGCGTGCACAAGGCAGGACATCCATAGACGTCCGCCGGGCATTACAGAGCCGCGCTGTAGCCATCTTTCGGCTATAGCGCGGACCTGAACTGGTTAAGGGGACTTCTAAACCGTGCAGAACGAGCTGTTGGACTGTATGTTGTCTGTTGTGAAGGAGCAAATTATCCGAGAAGCCTGGAGCAGTGATTTTCTCTCTATCCAGGCTGATGAGACCACTGATATTGCCACACAGTGCCAACTAGTGCTTGTACTGCGCTACATTGATAACAAAAACAATGTACAGGAGATGTGTTTTGAGTTTCTTCCTCTGCAAACGACTACAGCGGATTCCATTGCTGCAGCACTACAAGAGCGCCTTGCTGTCATCTTTCCAGAGGATCAGAAGCATAAACTAATCTCCCAAGCATATGATGGAGCCAGTGTGATGAGGGGTGCCACTGCAGGTGTTCAGAAGAAAATACAAGCTGTGTACCCAAATGCCCATTACAGCCACTGCTATGCACATCAGCTCAATCTAATAATGCAACAGGCCACTTCTCAAATACCCAAAGTGCAACTTTTTTTTTTGCTAACCTTGGAGGATTTGCCAGCTTTTTTTCAAGATCACCCAAGTGCACAGATGTTCTTAATAAAATAGTTGCCCATAGACTGCCAACAACAAGCAATGTCAGATGGAACTTCAAAAGCAGTGCTGTCTATAGAGTGTTTAAGCACAGGGAAGACCTCATCCGCTGTTTTGAAGCAATACGAGATTCCAGTGACTTTAACCCTGTTACCATGAGAGAGGCAGGAGCCTTTGCCGTGCTGCTGGAGAATCAGGATTTTACATTTTATCTGGCTCTTTTTCACAAAATCATGCCGCATGTGGATATCCTCTATGCCAAACTCCAGAAGAAGGATATAGATTCAGTCTATATTAAGGGGAGCATCCAGCAGTTCTGGCAGGACCTACAGAAGATCAGGTAGCAGCTGTATTCCTCCTTTTCCATGTGTTGTTATTATTATTATTAATAATTTTATTATTACTCATACATTTTTCAGAAATTCTCTCCTATCCCTGGTTCAGCAAAGCAGTGAAGGTGGTTCTGAACCAAAGAGGAGGGGCTTGCTTGATCCAGAAGTCCATAAGCGCATTGCAGGCACATTTTTATTTGTTGCAATATTTGTATTTTTGATAGCTCCCTCTTATAGATATGAATATTGGAAAGAAAAATATTTTTTCTTACAATATTCATCTAAAAATGATGTGATCTAAAAGGTTTTGTTATTCCCTCTAGTGGATAAAATTAGTATTGCAGCCTTCATCTCCCTGAGCATCAGAAATGCATGAAATATGACATATTTACTAAGAATGTATTGTCCATGTGTATGGAGTTCTGAGGAATGATGGATTACTGAAACTGTTCTCCCTTTATAACTTAAAACTGAACATTTTAAAAGGTTGCAACATTTAAAATTACCCGTTTTAATTTAAGAAGGGAGATCAGTTTCATTGGTTTGAATCCATAATTTCTCAGAACTCTATACACATGGACAATACATTCTTAGTAAATATGTGAAGTTTCATGCATTTCTGATGCTCAGGGAGCTAACAGAGAGGAAATGTACATTTTTTCATCACTACATCATTTTTTTTTTATCCTTCACACTACAGGTCTGTGATATCATAATATTACACAGCATGCAAAATTTCTCCTTCACAAACCACCTTGTTAGTGCCTCCTTGCTTCAAGCAGACAGGTTTGAACAGTACGCAATGGCGTTTTCGGAGGATGCACTAAGTAAGACTTTGAAGGCCTATCCACTGCTCAATAAGAATAAATTGAAGACAGAGCTTAGTCTCACCTACCGCACAGAGGAGTTCAGAAAGTGTTGTGGTGCTGTGGATCTATTCCAGCTGTTTGAGGAGAATAATCTTGCAAAGGTCTTTGGAGAGACTGTCACTGTGGGATCAGTTAGATCTCTTATGCCCATGGTAGCCCAGTTAGAACACGCCCAGGGAACACAGTTAACCCCTTCACTACCCCCTGCAGGTTAACCCCTTCAATGCCAGTGACATTTATACAGTAATCAGTGGACATTTAAATTTCTGATCGCTGTATAAATGTCATTGGTCCCAAAAAAGTGTCAAAATGGTCCGACATGTCCACCCCAATATCGCAGTACCGCTAAAAATCGCAGATCGCCGCCATTACTAGTAAAAAATAAAAAAGAACCCTAGAAATGAATTCTCATCATCCGTAAATGCGTCCACTTTTGCGCAAACCAATAAATAAACACCGATTGCGATTTTTTTTTACCAAAAATATGAGGAAGAATATAAATCAGCCAAAACCGATGAAAAAATTTTTTTTTATTTTTTTTGGATTTGTATTTTAGCAAAAAGTAAGAAAAACAGTTTTTTTTGCAAAATTGTCGCTCTTCTTTTGTTCATAGTGGCGATCAGAAATGACGTAGAGGCGATCAAATACCACCAAAAGTATTTGTGGGGAAAAAAGGACGCAAATTTAGTTTGGGTACAAGTTCCCACGACCGCGCAATTGTCAGTTAAAGCGGCGCAGTGCCAAATCGCAAAAAGTGCTCTGGTCCTAACCTGGGAAATCCTTCCAGGGCTGAAGTGGTTAATTTGCGCACCCAAAAATTTTGAGCACCAGCCGCCACTGACATGAGTCAGGACACAATGGGTGGAATATATAAGGAGCGGGGCTTACAAGAAGTGGGAGGGGTCAAAACGGAAGGGCAGGGTCTGGAGCCCCCCCATCCAAAAATTTCACCAACGCCACTGCGACAAACATAACATCATTTGACTATTTTGGGTGTAGTATACCAACCAAGTGCAGGCTAGCTTAGGTTTAATAATTGGAGACTGGGCAGCGCAGAAGAAGATAAAATATACATATAAACTTCAATGTGAGCTTACACATCTGTTTTTTGGTTTGCACTTTTTATTATATATTCTGTTTATTGCAAAGCATGATCTTATCAGCACTAAGAGGAAGTTTAAGCAGAAATCTTACAGCAAGCCCAGGTCTGAATGCTGTAATTTAATAGTTTGTTTTTCTTCTGAAAACTATTATTAGCAATCAAAAGGTTTGGTTTCTGGTCATCATATATGGATGATTGTTGAGCAACATGAATGATAACATGACAATCTCACTGTGTATTATTTGTGAAATATTTCATAGCTAGATTGGTGCAATGGTATTGATTTACTACCGGCACGGGAAGTTGCACATTGCAAGGGAATTAACCCCAGAGCTTAGTGCATGTGGTAAAATTGTATTTTTCAAAGAATTCCCAATCAAATCATGGAAAAAAAAAACACATTTTTGCTTGCATACGATTGGATGATGGAAGTCAACAGAGCTTTACCCCATTCACTAAGCTCTATGCAAATTCCCTTGCAAAGTACAATTTCCCATGCAAAGTGAACAGCTTATTCGTAGCTGTAGTAAATTAACCTCAATGTTACAAAATATCTCATTGGAAGGAAGTTTTCTTGATATCATGGGTGGTTGATCTACTAAAGGCAAATATACTGTACACTTCAAGTGCAGTTGCTATAAATCTGAGGGTAAACTATGCTAATTCCATCCAATGATCATCAATGATCATCCAATCATGCGCAAGCAAAAATGCTGTTTTTTTTTTTTCTTGAATGCAATTAAGTATTTTATTATTCTATTACACCTATATACAGTAGCATATACCTAGCTATCTGGCACTGTGAATGTGAGAAAACAATAGGACACTGGCTTGTCTGTCACTAGGATTCTGATCAAGAAATTATGGGTAACCATAAATAAACAGCTGGAACAAAGGAACAATGACCTAATAGTCTCTGCTTCTGGTCTGGATAAAACACAGTATTGCAGTAACACAGCTCCTATATGTTGCAGAAGAATCCTACATTTCAATTGTTGATATATATTAATCATTTGTTATGGTTATGAGAAGGAAGAAGACTCACCAATTGCATGTATCCGTTCAGGGACCCAGTCCCTTAGCCAAACAGTACTGATCTCTCAGAGATATATGTAAATTGTGATGTCACTCAAAGTGAGCGGACCCCAAAAGCCAAAAAAGTTTTTTGGATAGAGCTCAAAATGATGGCCCTATATGAAAATTGAAAAATAGAACATTCAAGACAAACCAAAAAAGGAAAGGGAAAGAGGGGGAGGAAGGAGAACAGGGAGGAAGAAGATGGGGAAAGGGGAAAGGAAAAGAGGGAAGGGAAGGAAGGGAAGGAAGGGGAAGGGGGGAGGAAGGGGGGGGAAAGAGCGGGACAGAGGGGAGGGGGGGGAGCAGAAAAAGGGAGGATGTGGGAAGATGCACGTGGTGGCCCCTCTGGGCAAACTAAACACCCTTTGGACACTAGCACACAAGTTGGTGAAGGACCCCCTGGGGTTATACCCCCAAGTGGACCTTCAGAATCAAAATGACACATAATAACCCAAGGGGAACCTCAGTCTGCTCTTGAAAACAACTATAGCACAATCAACCTTTCAGATTACAATTTGTCTGCCCAGGAATGTCAGTTGCTCATCAGGGGACTGACTTTCTGCCCAGACTCAAACTTTGATGTTTTCGAGATCCATAAGGACTTACAACTGTTTGCGAGAAAACGTATCTTTCAAAGTCACTATGCTAAAAAAACGGCTGACCGTGATCAGACTGAGCTAACCCAAAGGGAAATACAAGCGATAGATGAACTGACATCCCTTCTAGATGAACGAAATTCTTTTGACCTCACTGACCAGTTAGACATTGGTTCTATCCCCTCAAAAACCACCACAAAAAACATTGTTTCCACCAACAATAGAATGGGTATTTCTACCCTGAGGAAAAAGTCGAGCAAATTTCCCCCCTTAGATCTAAATTCAAATGTCGGAGCATTTCTGGCAATGATCCTACAGGAATTGGAGAAAATCAAAAAGATACCCACGAAAAACAACCTTTCACAAAGGGAGAGGAAGGCACTGGCCAATCTGACAGATCAATATCATTTAACCTTAAAACCTTCAGACAAAGGGGGGAACAACATCATCATGACAAATGTTCAATACAAAGAAATGTGCCTGAGGATTCTCCACAATGCTGAGTGGTATAGACCAATAACACGGTCAATGATTGAGAACTTTAACAAGGAGTTCTATATACTCGTTGACACAGCCTATTTAGGCAATATCTTTGACAAATCAACCTGGGAGTTCATAGGAACCACTTTTCCAAAAATTCCCACTTTATACAGTCTGCAGAAGGTTCACAAAAATCTAATTGAACCAACGGGTAGACCGATTGTATCAGGTCGTGGAAGCATTGCGGAGAACCTCAGCAGATATGTAGATGAACAGTTGCGCCCCCTAGTCACAATCCTTCCATCATACATCAGGGACACTGCACACCTCCAAAACCTCGAGGGCCTATGTATCCCACCATCTGCCCTCTTGGTTTCGGTGGATGTGGAAGCACTGTACTGCTCCATTCCCCATCAGGAAGGCATCCTAGCTGTCAGACATTTTATATCTCAGACGCACAGGGATGATAAAAAATTACACACTTTCATCTCCTCGGCTTTAGAATTCATCTTAACCCGGAACTACTTTTCTTTTGATGGTTCCCATTTCCTCCAGGTACAGGGGGTGGCTATGGGGACCTGCTGTGCCCCATCATATGCCAACCTGTACCTGGGGGAATGGGAAAACTCATTCCTTGCGGATGAAGGCTTGCTAAATCTGACCGAGAACGTCCTACTTTGGTATAGATTTATAGATGACATCTTCTTGGTATGGAGTGGAAGCAGGGACCTATTGGACCATTGCTTAACAGCCATGATCAACAATAATCTTAACTTAAGATTTACCATGACTGCTGATACACAAAGACTTAATTTTCTGGATGTCACTATCCTGAAGGATGAACAAGGCAGATTGATGAGTACATTATACCATAAGGAAACAGCAGGAAATTCAATTTTACATGCTAGTAGTTCCCACCCAGCAACTCTTATCAAGTCGATTCCCTATGGGCAATACCTGCGCCTTCGCAGAAATTGCTCTACAGAACAAACCTATCATCTGGAAGCAAACAAACTAAAAACTAGACTATTAGAAAGGGGTTATTCCAATACTTGCTTGAAGAAAGCCTTCAAGCGGGCAGGGGAAAAAAACAGACAACAACTACTCTTTGGTGAACAAACCACACAAGAAGGAGAGGACCAATCAAATGCTTTTACTACTCAAGCTAGGATTATTACCAGATATACTAAACAACACAAACACATTAGGAAAATCATATCCAAATTTTGGCCTATTCTTCATTCAGACCCAATTCTCAAACCCCTTATACCCACCAATCCTCCCATTACTTTTCGACGATCCAAGTCACTGCGTGACTATTTGGTCCATAGTGAATATGTGGGAGAATTTAGGGGGGACCCATGTAAGAGAAAGGGCACCTTTAAATGTGGAGGCTGTAAAATTTGCTGCTATATGAACATAAACAATAACATCAAATTACCTAACAGAAAAAGATTCAAACCCTCCCATTTCTCCAATTGTAGCTGTGGCGGATTTTACGTGGGCAAAACCACACAGGAGTTTTATAAAAGAGCCTCAAGGCATATAACCAGCATGAAGACAAGCAACCCAGACCTCCCCCTGGGTAGACATGTCAGGGATATACACCAAAAAATCTTCCCTAGTATAAATTTCTTAATATTGGACCGAATTCACCCCAGTAACCGAGGTGGGGATTGGGAAAAGATCCTTCTCCAAAGGGAGACCCGATGGCTGGTGGCCCTCAAAGCCACCACACCACCGGGCCTAAATAGTTCCATTAGTTTTAGGCCATTTTTGGAGGGATTTACATCCGGTATATGGGAGGGACACGGCTAGTGATAATCTCTCCTATCTTGTTAATTATCCTTGACTTCATTTTCTTTTCCTTGTTTTTGTGTTTATTTTTCACATCTGTATATAGGTTTTGAGATGGTTGAAAAAAACCATATGCATGTCTCCTAATCGCCTATTGCTGATGATGCACAGTCATCTCATACTTTAAAAGGAAATCCCTGACGGACCCCCTATTTGCCCTCTTCCTTTTTTCAATCTAACTCCCTTTTTGAGGGCAATTCACATATTGTCTATGTGTCCTTTTTTTATTTATTTTTATTTATTTTTTATTTTCATTTTTTATTACTATTTTCATTTTTTTTATAATTTTAATAGGATTTGCTGGTCACATTCATTCCCCTTCTTTTCTTCTGCCCCCTTACTCAAGTTGGATACCACAGCACAAACATTTTCATCTGTTTTTTTTTTTTTTTGCACATGGCTTTTTACAATTTCGTCTTCTGCTGTGTCCGCTTCAGATCTCCCCGTTGGTTTTGCCCCTAGTGGCTGTGGCGGGAATACTTCCTCCACAGGGGACACGGTGGACGGCTGGGTGTTTCACCTGCCCATTTCCCTCTGTTGCTCCACCCCCTGTCGCGAGCGTTCCCGGGCGAGTGTCTCCACAGTATTTGACACGTTCAAGCGAAGTCCAAGCGAGTGCGCACGCGCGGGTCGTGGTTTATCATATTTATTCCCCCGGGCTGTGCAGACGTCGCACAATGCCCGGAGAAACACAAGCCGAGGACCACGAGGTGTGTATCCGTCTGTTTGTATTCGTTTATGCCCTGTGCTGGGTAGTCCCATGTACCTGTGATTGTCATATACCCTGGGGTTTTTCGTCCCTCTATCTCTGCCTCCCCATCTCCCTCATTGTTTGTGAGGCCACTGGGGATTAAGGCGTCTCCATTTATATGTTTTTTGCTTTGGTTCTTACATCTATTTAGCGTAGTTTTTTGTGCCCTATGCTCTTTTTCTGGTGCGAGATTTGGGCAGATGCTTAATGCCTCCCCCCATTTATATTACTCTACCCACTCTCTTTGTTACAGGCCCTGGATAGATGTACTTCTCCTATCCCTCATGAGAGCCGGTGGTAGATCCCCCCGGCCCCACAGACACTATTGTAGTGTCATGAGGATGAATTTAAAACAGGAAAACTCCAAATAAATACTTCAGGGTAAGCATGTCACAACATTCATCACGTACCCCTACCCACATCTTTTTCCCCATCCTGACACCATTTCTTCCCACATTCCCCCCCCCCCTTTTCTGCTCCCCCCTCCCCTCTGTCCTGCTCTTTCCTTATCCCCCGTCTTCCTTCCCCCCCCCTCCCCCCTTCCTTCCCTCTTTTCCTTTCCCCTCCCCCTCCCCTCCCCGTTCTCCTTCCTCCCCCTCTTTCCCTTTCCTTTTTTGGTTTGTCTTGAATGTTCTATTTTTCAATTTTCATATAGGGCCATCATTTTGAGCTCTATCCAAAAAACTTTATTGGCTTTTGGGGTCCGCTCACTTTGAGTGACATCACACTTTACATATATCTCTGAGAGATCAGTACTGTTTGGCTAAGGGACTGGGTCCCTGAATGGATACATGCAATTGGTGAGTCTTCTTCCTTCTCATAACCATAACAAATGATTAATATATATCAGCAATTGAAATGTAGGATGTTTCTTCTGCAATATTTGTTGTTGTTTACCAGTGTTATTTGCTCCATCTTTCTCTTCTCATGCTACCAGAAATATACAAATTCTATACAAACATCCAACAACAGATTATCTTATTCCGTTGGCATTTCCCCTGATGAAGGGCCTTAATTGGATCCGAAACGTTAAACGTTGGGCATCGAATTTCATCTCTCTCCATCTTTGGACAATGGACCACTTTTTCCATCACGAAAGTTATGTATTCACACCTCCACAGAGAATTCTGTGACGGACTATATGAAATTGACCTGTTTTGTGACCAACTTCATTGTACTATTTGTATATTTAGTTACATGTACTTGTCCTTTTTTGAGTGACAACAAGATCCTCTTTTAAATTAAATATGACTTTTAAAATTTACACAATTGCTTTGTGGTGTTTTGCTGCCTAGTACAGTCCCACATAGGGGGTATTCTGTATTTCACAGTAGACACATATTGGGATATGAGGCAGCCACCACGGAGGCCTCACTGAATGTGGAATATATTTGTTCAGCTCCTGTATGTGGACACGTGTTGTCAGATCCTCTCTCGCTCCTTTTGGGATTTCTACGCCATCAGTCCAGGAAGTGCTAATACTGTACATAATTATACATAACACTGTGATATTAGCAGCTAACAGTGGAGGGCAGCAGATCCCTACGTTGTTTCTGTTGTCCTGATACAGAATGGTGAGTGACTTTTGTCATCTTAGTACTGGAAGTGTGTTACTGGGAGATTCATTAAGTGAAAGTAAAGAAAAAAAAAACTTGAAAAAAGAAAATAAATGCAGCGAACACATCTAGGGACTGGTAAGTTGCAATGTATTACTTTTTTGTTTTTGGGTTTAGATGCACTTAAATTTGATTTTATTGCCGTTGTGTCAATGAGGAAAAAATTGCCCTTTAAAAAAATCTACATTTTAGATAAGCTTTTAGCAAGCTTTCGCAGTGCTTACATTTTTCTAAAAGCCTAGTGTCTACAGGAAAACTTAAGCAATGTCCATATGTATAAGAGATTATTAGCATCTGTTATGGGCATCTGTGAGTGGTGGATCTGTCTAATAAGTGAAATGTGGATGCTGCCATTACTGACTTCTCATTTTGCAAATGCTGGTTGCTTGGCTGTCATTTTGACATTCTGCCTTTAATACTTTGACTCAGTAGCCCAGAGCAGTTATGTGAATAAGGACTTCTGGCTTTTCTTTCACTTCCCTGATATGCATATGTCCTGACAATGTTATGACGATGTCCACTATAAGACAAAATGCATTGATGACACCAGACGCGTCTCATCCCTTCCAGCCACATGGTATAGGAGTATGATGGACAACAAAGCCTCTGGCATGTGGCATCTCCTTTCTCGTATTGGAAGCCTTGATATATTTGAGCAGGTTATACACCTCCCCATGGGGAAATAAAATGGAGATCGTCCTATGTGTGTGTATATCTACACCAGACAACTAAGCCTGTTTGGTGCATGCCTATCAGGTAAGAAACACTGGGCTGGGAGTATAACTGCTGTATTTCCTGGAAGTGGAGAAATAAGCCGGGACACCTAGATCTCTACATATAAAACACAATAGAACTCTCAAATGCAGTGATTCTCAACTCCTGTCCTCAGAACCCACTAACAGGCCAGGTTTGCAGGATATCTGAAATGCATCACAGGTGATATCATTTGCTGCTCAGTGATTGCAGTATTCTAGTCTGCATCTCCCCAAGGTAATACTTAAAATCTGGCCTGTTGGTGGGTCCTGAGGACTGGTGTTGAGAACCACTGCTCTAATGGGACGTTATAGGGCACAAACTCCAATAGAAAAATGTCTATATTACCAAAAGATAAAATGAATACATTTTATTAATACCAGTTAAAAAGCAAAATACAAATGTATAAAAGACAGTGATGCGATCATATTGTACATAGCATTGCTCAATCCACAATCAACCACTACATTAAAGATCACTCATGTAAAAGTGCTACCCAATGCGTTTCCAGGTCATGCATTGTTCATCTTCATCAGGGGTAAGTGGTTTAGTCTATATGATATCAAACTGGAGATGAGCAGGTAGTGGATTCATACGCATCAAACATTAAAACCAAGGAAAGAGTGCGGTCGCCGGCCCTCACATGTCCAGAAGGGTGGGGAGCACGATAGCTCCTCCCACCCCCATCAAAAGGGGCAGAGAACCCAACTTTCACAAATGCCACAACGTGTGTCACAGGTAGAGATATCTATTTTGACACATGAGAGTGAGTATGTAGGTTGATTCTGGAGCGTAGAGCCCTGTAGCTGGAACCTACATGTACACAGTATATGGGGTTTTATTTGTGAAGAAGATAGGTGGATTATGGCTAGATGGATAGCCAGGTGTTGTAATACACTGGGTTCAAGGATTATGCATTGATATCCTGCAAATCGCATCAGGGATGACCTCTGTCAGGATCCCAAAGGTGCGGTTTGTTAGTTAGGCAGCAACTGGGCTAGATCTCTGCATATAAGTCTATGTCAGATGCCCCTTCTGGCACTAACCTAAAATGCTTTGCATGGCTTGCGTTGTCTTTTATTACCTGCATAACTTCTGCTGCTCGTTCACTATGTATGCATGCTGGATCGATCAAGAAATTGTAGATTTGGAAGCTGCAAGACCCTTCTTTGGGCCTTCAGGAAGCACAAAAAGGGAATCTAACTGTCGAATAGCAGCAGTCGGCTTCAGGTAATACCTGATAGCACAACCAACATCCAAGATGTGAAGTGTCTTGTTCCCTGTCCTCTGAGAGTTAGAACAAAAGGACAATAGTGCAAAACATGAACATCACAATAATAAAGTTCATAGTGAAGTTCTGAGTTATTGCTTCAAAATCATTGAGTCCAGTGCTCAATCCAAAAAACAACACTATGTGCAATGGATGCTCACCTTAAATTATAAAGTAACACACTTCAATTGAATCACTGGTCTCCATGGGGTGTATGCCACTCAGTAGTTGATGGTACTCAATCGGCCCGCACATGGAATAAGAATGATAATCCTGATGGTGTGGTAATAACAGCAGGTTTATTTAAGACAATGTAGAGATTAACATTTAAAATCCAGCAACTGAGACAGTGGGGTCACACTGTAACAGAACACTAACGAATCTGAACTTCCAGTCTCGGCCGTGACCAGAAGTGGCGTCATCCGGCTCCTCTCGGCGCGTTGCATCACTGACACATGACTTTCTCAATGGAAGTGCTTGGTTTTGTAATGCAATGTCCTGGTTGAGGTAGAATAAGGATACCACCTTAAGCAAAAATTATGGCTAAGGCCATAAAGCCACCAAAGGAAAATGGGTTAAAATAGGGATTTTTGTAATACAGAAAGTACCAGGTTGAGGGGGGACAGTGTGCTTAATGCTTTGTATAAAGGCCAACACCAAAGAATGTGAAGCAATCAGTCTTTGAAAAAGGACTGTAAAGGTCGATCTATGAACCTTGACCATACACAAAGCCAGCCCCTGATATACTCCTAATTGGAGGAAGGCCAGAATACGGTCAACCTCGTAACTGCAGGGGTGAAACCACCAAGCTTTAAACCAAGAAAAATAAGCCTTCTAAGTCCTATTGTTAATGTTTCTGGAAGTGGACATCCTAGTCTTAAGCAAAGTAGGGATGGCTAAATCTAAAACATCCCCGTCCTAGAGGACCCTGGTTTCAACACCCATGTTGTTAAAGCCGTGTCGGTCTGAAAGAATCCATTGTTCTTCCGACAGAATACCAAGTTCTCCTGGGCCAGGCCGGGGCAATCAGAAACACCAAAATCCATGGGGGATGTCCGGATGTGAACGGCGGTGGAAGCTTAGGAAAAGAGCTCCAGCCATCCTTTAGATCATCCTGATCCATCCATCCTGCTGTGCACCCCACAGGACCTGCCAACGCCACCCTGTGCCCTGCTGACCATCTGCTGCACATAAGGGTCCATATCGCGGCGGTCGGCCGGCCGGATCCGCAAATTGAGGCCCCGGCTTGCGGCCTAGTCCGTGGAGCGCCGCTATTCGTCGCGGTTCCCGGCCATCTGAGTCCCTGATCACCATCCACCACCTGCCTGGACATCTATCTACCCTCCTGGCCACCCTGATGCCCTGCAGCACGGAGTTTTCTGTAAGTAAAGGGGCTAGAATAGGAGCCGCGGCCTACACCCGAGCGGCGGCCATCTTGGTACACCCTCCAGAGCCTAATCCTTCACTGTTCATGGGATAAACAGGCGCATTCATCCTTACATCCACCCTGCCACCCTGACCACAGCCTCTGTATGCCCCACAAGTCCTGATTGAAGAGGGGAGGTGGGTAGTATAGACCCTGGGAGCAACCTGGTTACAACTCAGCCTACACATACATTCCCTCCAGCGAATCTCATCTGAAGTGCATGGGGATCAGCGCCTCCTCCAGGCTAGTACCCTCTCCTGCTTCCCCACTCCATCCTAACACACCTGTCTACCTGGACAGTGGGATCCGTATTTCCGGTTAGGTGGCGGAATGATGGTCAAATATGGTCCCCCTGCACCTGTCTCGGCGGCAGAACAACTGGCCCGGTTCAAAAGACAGGAGGGTACGGGCGGTGCGGTGGGCCCGGAACACACGCCCCAACCCTCAACGCACTCAGCCTCTTCATCATTGCCATCCCAAGGGATGAGCGACTCTGGCCCAGCTATCTTTAAAACACAGGGGGAGTTTCATCCGATACTGGATCCCTCCTACAGTCCCACTGATAGCAATGCCTCTGGATCGCCTGTTGCGGAACCCACGCTGGCTGAGATTATGTTGGCGATTCAGGACTGCAAGACTTCCCTGTCTTTACAAATTGAGACTATCCACATTGACAACTCCCTGCTGAAGCAAGATGTGCAAACTTTAAGGGAAAGGACCGGAGCTGCTGAAGAACGCATCAGTACCTTAGAAGACGAAGTGCATCCGTTGTCGGCCGCCGTACAGACAAATACTGCTGAGATAGCGACACTTCGAGCAAAAATCGACGACCTGGAGAATCGCTCCAGGAGAAATAATCTCAGTTTTGTGGGATTTCCGGAGAGATCTGAGGGCTCCCGTCCTGAACAATTCCTACATTCGTGGTTACGAGAAGTGTTAGGGGTTGAACACTTGTCACATGCTTTCCTCATCGAGAGAGCGCATCGTACCCCGCCACGAGCACCAAATCCTGGTTCCCCTCCACGCTCCTTGATTGCACGGATCCTCAATTTCCAGGACAAAGTGACCATTATGCGCCTGGTGAGAGAAAAAGGCCCACTTAAATACAATGGAAACACCATCTCCATCTACCCTGACTTTTCAGCAGATGTCCAGCGTCAACAGGTCTCCTTTTCTACGGTAAAAAATCGTCTCCGACAAGAGGGTCTGCAGTACGCCATGCTCTTCCCTGCCAAACTGAGAGTCATATGTGACGGTAAAGCCCACTTTTACAATACTCCTAAGGAGGCTATGGCATAGCTTGATGATCACGTTGGCCCACAGCGTCGCCGAGGACGCACGGGTCAATAGAAATGGAGAAAACGATATTCACCTAGGACATGCAGCCACCCTGCTGAATCTTAAGAGGCACGTATTGCTGAACCTTTACCAAGCTGAGCCTCCCCTTCCTTGATAACTGCTTCCGGAGAAGAAGGAATTAAATAGTCTACTGTCCTGTACATGCACTTTTGTATCAAAGAACAAATAAACTGGTACAGGCACCACATTATCCTTATCACTACCCATTTACAAGACAGCTGCCACACAACGGATGTCTGTTCCTCATCGGTTTGTGTTAAAACATTTACCAGTTCTTCATATCCTTTGGAAAGAATGCGGTTCAACCCACACATCCCCCAGATTGCCTCAAAGATCATACTGCAACTGACAGGCTCATGATGATTATGGTTAGCAGCACTATTACAAGATCCCCTTCTAACCGTATTGATACGGGCAACTACACAGGGGGCCTCTTGGCTCATCCGAAGCACTATATACTCCTCTCAGGAACTTAGTTTTTGCTTTAATGGAGCTAACATATCCAATTCGCTAACCCCATCCCATCTTTTTATGGCAAAGCCATGGGAACTGTTCTTCATTTGTTTTTTTTCTTTTTAGGTTTTTTGAAGAACTTATGACTGTTTTGGGATCCAAGCTCACTAAGTTGGGGATGGTTGAGCGGGGTGGGACAGGCGGGAGGGGGAGGGAGTTAGTGGACATATTTAGGTCTCAAATAGGGATTTACTTTGTACTATTGTTGATGTTTTCATTGCTTTACAGGGACAAAACTTATGTTACCATTAGTTTGCCTATGGGTATACTTACGCTATGCTGCTGGGCCTGCTCGCTATGTTATTGATTTTCTCAGTATCCTTTACAGTATAAGAAATGTTTTGAATGTTATAGATGGCTAAACCACTGAAAATTATCTCGTGGATTCACTCGCATTGGCGAGAAACTGATTTACGCAAAGAACCTCTGTTTATTACACACCAAACATTGCGAATTCCTTACTCTTCTGGTTCCTGGCGAACACTCCTCTCAAGCGGGGGGAATATAAGGTGCTCTATTAAAAGTCACCAAATCGGTAGATATTGTAAGTTTTGTAAAGAATATGACATTTCCTATGACTCTTTTAGTTATTGTATCGCTCGTCCGGGTCGTCGTATCGCATTCATATGGGTATCCGTTTGATTACCATTGTATTCAAAACAGGGACATTTCGTTACTTTTGTAGTTGTTATCATGTTTCATTTAGGGATAAACTCTGGATTTATACAGGTGATTGAGGGAGGGGG
>BLSH010073489.1:1378779-1392105 GCA_018402905.1 Glandirana rugosa | reverse complement strand
CGCAGAGGGGCACGAGGGTTGGACAGGAACACTTGGTGGTGTGTGTAGGTCCACTGGGACTCGTGCAAGACAGCAGAGTGGTCGTACAGTCCGGGTCGGCAACAGGCGGGCTAGGAAGTACAAAAGGAGCAGGCAGGCGGATGGTCGGGTACAGGCAGAGTTCGTTAACAGGCTGACAGCAGAAGTGCAGAAGGATCAGACAATCGGGTGGTCGTAAGCAAGCCAAGGGTCGGTACAGGCGGAGTTCAGACAGGGTCGGGCAAGCCGGGTCACAGGAACAGGAGACAGGAACGGATAATCAGGCACAAGCTGCTCAGGAAGGACGGGTACACGTTGTAGATCCGACAGCATTTGCTACAGGAAGCAGGAAGTTTAAATAGAGCAGCTCCTCTAAGGATTAGAGGAAACAAAAACAAAATGCTATTAACCCCCCGCACTCCGTCTTCTAACAGTGACTCATACCGCCCTATATCCTTAATAAATGTGGATGTTAAAATCCTTGCTAAAGTGCTTGCTAATCGTATCAATCTGATAATTGGGAAACTAATAGGCTGTGATCAAGCTGGGTTTATACCGGGAAGATCCACCAGAATGAATATACGCAGACTGTTTCACAATATACAATTTCCCCATAGCTGTACCCCCGTCGGGACTATAGAAGAACGCATATCACTCTACGCAGATGACACTCTGGTGTATCTGGCGGACCCACAGGACTCCCTAAAAAATTTACTAACCCTTATCAATACATTCGGAGACTATTCGGGATTTAGGGTGAATTGGGAGAAGTCCGTCCTCTTCCCTTTGGACGAGGCGGCTACTTCAAGGATATATGCAGGGTCAGAACTACAGGTGGTTTCCTCGTTTAGATACCTGGGAGTGTTGATACAATTACCGCTCTATAGATACATTGAGAATAACATATGCCCCCTAATAAAACAATTACAGGAATATACCCAGAAGTGGATGGACCTCCCACTGGATCTTATGGGGAGGGCCAATATTATTAAAATGATATATCTTCCCAAACTACTTTATGTCCTGGCCAACGCAAAATGTAGAATCCCCAAATCCACCTTTAAACGCATTGACTCTATATGTACAACATTCCTTTGGCGGGGTGGACCACCAAGATTAGCCCTTGAGACACTACGACTTCCCCCTCAGTTGGCTGGCCTAGGCTTCCCTAACTTCTATTTATATTACTTAGCTTCTCAACTGGTGTACATCCACGATTGGCTGTACCCAAGCGATAATAATGCTTGTACCAGTACGGAAGGGGCTATTGCCTCATCCATGGAAACACTTCATAACGTGATTTATAGAAACCGTGTTCCAGATAGACCAGGGACGGCTGTGATTCATATGTCCCTCTCCCTATTTCGGACGATTAAAACCAAATTCGCTCGGGAAACATGGGACACATCACCGAATATGCCCCTATGGTACAACGGTACCCTGGGAGAATTAGAGTCTATACCTGACCCTGTAAGATGGATATCAAAAGGAGTGAAATATTTGTGCCACGTTATAGATGACGGGGGTCTTAAACCTTTCCGACAACTCCAACAGGAGTTTGATCTCCCAAACTACTACCTATTCTTTTATTATCAGCTAAGACATGCCATCAAGGCACAATTTGGTAATTTGGACAGCACACCCCCCATACCTCCCCTAGAAAAACTGCTCAGAGACCCAGCTAACACTAAACTTATCTCAACCTACTATATGGCCTTAGTTTCGGATATTAACCCCAGATTCCGTGCAGCTCAATCCAAATGGTCAACTATGGATATACAGATTACAGAAGAGGATTGGTTAGAATTTTCTGACACCTTCAAATCATCAGTAATCTCATCTAGAGATAGAGTGATTCAAATTAAAATATTTCATCAATCTCATCTTACCCCACATAGACTCTTTAAAATGGGACTATCAGCTACGGACATATGCTTTAGGGGATGTGGCCAGCGAGCAGACTTTTTGCACTGCTTCTGGTCGTGTCCGATAGTACACCATTTTTGGAAAGATGTGGGTTCGTTCATCTCAGCAGCACTAGGCCTACCCAATATCATTAACCCTAAGAACTGTCTTTTGGGGATGTTTGGGGACCTATCCTTATCCTCCTCAGCAAAGAGACTCCTTCGAATTTTGTTCTTCTATGCTAAGAAGTCCCTCCTACTGACGTGGAAGAGCTCGCAAACATTAAATAAAAACATTTGGCTAAAATTGGTGAACGAGGCACTACCCCTATACAAAATCACTTTTGATCTCCGAAAACGGAGTAAGAGCTTCTACAAGATATGGGGCAGATGGCTTGCTAGCCCTCTTACATTATGCCCCTCCTTGCCATAGGAGGCGGTGCCGCCTGGTCTGCCTCGAATCACCGTCGACCCACTAAGCATAGCATAGCTTTCAATATATTGTACTTCATATCTGTTGAACCGTGTACTGCTTAATTTACAAATTACCCGAACTACTTGGGCAGTAGTTGTGCTTAAGAAATACTCTGTTAATACTGTAACTATCATTCTCGGGCGGAATACCCGAAGGTTTGTTATCGGTTTTTGAATGTTTGTATGTCTTTATAATCAATAAAAATATCTTTAAAAAAAAAAGAAACACCAAAATCCATTCTTTTTGATTCCTGAGAAGTAGATGAGGTAAAAGTTGCAATGGCATGGATTAGGGAGAACTGATCACACGGTGTTACCAGAGCATCTACCACAAGTGCTCAAGGATCCCTGGTCCTAGATACAAACTTTTCCAGTTTCGTACTGAACCTGGATGCCAGAAAATCTACATCTGGGGTTCCCCATTTTTGGCAGAGCTGTGTGAACACCCCTGACCCCAGAGACAACTGTTGATTGCTAAGAAAATCCCACTTCCAATTTTACACATCTGTTATGTAAACGGTGGACAGAGCAGGAACATGAAGTTCCTCCCAAGCCAATGAGGTCCACCTCTGCCTCAGTCACCCGACTCATGATGCCTCCTTGATAACGTACTGTATGTATGCCACTGTCATGGCATTGTCTGATTGAACCCTCACAGGGAGGCCTTCCAGTAATGCTGACCAGAGGAGCAGCGCAAGACGATTAGTCCTCGGCTTCAAAATATTGAGAGCCAAAGGCAATAACCTCTCCCAAGGAGACCAAGTTCCCTGAACCGAACATTGGTTCACCATCCTTCCTCAGCCCGTCAGTTTGGCATCAGTTGTCAGGACCTTCCAGGATAGAGGAAAAAATTATCTTCCAATCTCTAGAACTTGGGAGGCGATCCGCCATTCTAGAGACAGCCTTGTGCTGGAATTCAGCATTATCCAGAAATCCAATGGCCGAGTCCTCCTGTCCCACGCCGACAAGACAATTAGTTGAAGGGTTCTGGAATAAAACTGGGTAACCGGAACTGCCTTAAAGGCTACTATCTTCCCCCCAAACCCTCATGCAAAAGTGAATCAATAGATTTGTGATTTTTTTTCTGCTGGGCCCCGAGAGTAAGAATTTGCCTGACGTAAGAATCACTTTTGCCTGGGCAGTGTCCAGAATAAAGTCCAGATATTTCAGCCTTCAAACCTCTCTGTGACAGACACATTTGTCTCTAACAGTGGAGCAGACTGTTCCCTCAGAAGTAAGATGTCATTCAGGTATCCTATCACAGGGACACCTTAAGATCGTAAAAGCCCCAGAACTGGATCCAGGACCTCGGTGAACACTCTGGGAGCAATAGACAGGCCATACGGCAAAAACAGAAATTGGAAGTGGCATTAATCCACTGCAAACTGCATAAATATATGGTGCAGTGGAAAAATCTGAATGTGTAGGTAAGCATTGTTGATATTCACTGATGCTAAGGACATCTCCTTGTTGAAGAGATGCCATTATACAGTAAGTCCCTTACTTACGAACTTTCAAGTTGTGAACTTTTAAAACTATGAGCAACCTTTAAGTTGCAAATGTTCAAAGATGTGAACATGCATTCACATGTCAAATTAATGAAAGGAGCTCACTTGTCTGCCGGACATTGTCAGCTGCATGCACCCGCTGCCACATTCGGTTGTGTTGTGCTGTGGTGTACTTCACTGTATAGTACAAAAGTTTACAGTAGTACAGTGTTCATTTTCAAGCCCAGGATGTCTGGAAGCAAGCATAGAAGCAGCAGTCTTGCCTGTTCACTCCATGCCAGCCCCTGTATGCCATCTGTTGTACTATTCTACTGTACATTTCAAAGTACTGTAAGATTAAACATTTTTTTACAGTAATTTTTTTGTTTTTTATGCAATATTTGTGTGAAAAGTATTATAAACATCACTTTGTTGGATTTACGAACACATTGGACTCATTCGTAAGTAGGGGATTTACTGTAGATCACACAGACTTCATCCAGAACTTCTGTACCTTTAAAATTTCTTTTAGAGGGTTTAGAGACCGTGAAGAGGTCCAAGTAAAAACAAAAAAACCTTTTGTCCTGTGGAACTGGAACAATCACTTCTTCCACACAAGTGCAAACTTTCTTTTGGGGATCTGAAAAAACAGTTGAAAGCATGAAGTGTGGAGTGGGAAGGCTCCAACATTCTAGATTGTGTCTGTGAATTACAATGTTGCAGACCCATTTGTTTGCAATCTCCCATTGCCAAACTTCCGTGAAGGCCTGCAAATGACCCCCCACCAGAGCAAGCGGCGTGCCTCTTCATTGTGAAGAGGACTTATCCTCTCACTTTAGAGGGCTTTGGATTCTATGGCTTCTTGCGGAATTGGGACTGAGATTTGTGTTTGAAGCCCTAGGCCTGAGATTGGTGAAAGGGATGCTTTTTGCAAGTATAGGGAGTGGAAGGTCTCTGTAATATATACAGTATAATGTAACAATCTAAAGTAGGACCTAACAAATGCTCTCCTTAAAAAGGCAAATGTTCCACATGCTTTTTGCTGGATAACTCTGCTGACCAACATTGCAGGCACAATACCCTGTGCATTTGAACAGACAAGACTCTTAAACGGAAAAACTGTTGAATGGAGTTTTTCCACTGAAAAACTGAGCAATGGAAATCCTCCAGTTTCTGCTCATCTTTGTATCTTTAGAAGGATCCTTCTCTCTTGTTAAGCATCAAACCTAGTCCTTGAGGCTTTGGCAGATTCCTATAGCTGCAAATGGCAGCTTAAAAGCTGCCCCCACCAGGGCACATGAGGCTTTAAATTGTACCTTCAGACATTTGTCCGAGATATCTTTAAACATCAGGAACTCATCCACTTTTTACTGAGATAAGAAACTGCCGGATCTACCAAATGCATCCTTTATTTCATAGTGAAATTACGCTATATGGGGTATTGCTGAGATAACCTTTTTATCAGAACAAATATTTTATCAAGATGACTCCAGTGTGTATACAAAACATCCCTTAAATCAAGATTTATAGTAAGTATTGTGGATTATGTGGCAGCTGTCATGATCCAAATCCTGTAACCCTTGGAGCAAGAAAATTCACAAAGGGAATAAAAACTCTTCGGGGGTAGACTCCTTGGTCGATGATTCTTCTACATCCCCTTCTACAAGAATATTATTGTCTCTGTCTACCTCTTCCTCGCCTGGTCCCTCCTCTGTTAATATGTTAACAAGGAGGGGTGAAATGAGGGGGGTTGCTTCTGTTTGCAACCAAGGGTGTCCAATCCAAATAGGTAAACTTTACAGCTGCCTATATCTAATTTTAAAGGGCCATAACCTGCTTTTGCTAGGGATGAAGAGTTGGAAGCAGGGCAACTGGTCAGGGCACAGGTAACAGCGTAGGTAATGTCCCAAGGCATTCATGGTTTCTGTTGCAGGGCTCCCCCCAGGGGGTCCAATCTTCACTCATCAAAGAGGGCTTCACCAAAGGGGCCTTCGGGGACTCAACTCCTCCACAGGGAATCACTGTTCTGGACCTTTATAGCACCTTATCGGTCCACAGGGCAATTTATCATCGCACAGGGTCCCATTGTACAGGGTCTAGTGAACGACAATGTTACAGGCCATCCCCTTATGTTCAGTGTGGTGTCTGGGTACCATTCCTCTGACCATTGAAAAGCTAAAGGACCTAGATCCAGATAAAGCTAGCCTCCTAATCCCGGATAGAACCATTGAGAAGTTATCTATTTATATGCAAAGAGCTGCACATACATGACCATCACCTAAGACACTAGCAAAACAATGGAACCTTGCCTAACAGGGAGGGGTTATACCAGGGATGGGACTTCCTGACTTTTCTTGTCAGTTTCCAATCACCTGAAGGTGGCAGCATAACCCCTACAGTTGTGAATACAGTATGTAGATGCTCTATACCACTGGATGTACAAAAATTAAACACTTGATTGAGAAAACAAAGAAAATTACTAATTTGGTCAATTTGACTAGATTCTCTGTGTTTGTCAATGAATGTTAGTGCACTATATTTCTATGAAATATTTTTTCATAAAAATGATCATCATATGAAACAATTGTGTCATTACATCTTCAACCAGAATTTAATTGCAGAAAAGCAATAACTC
Source organism: Glandirana rugosa (assembly GCA_018402905.1). Classification (NCBI taxonomy): domain Eukaryota; kingdom Metazoa; phylum Chordata; class Amphibia; order Anura; family Ranidae; genus Glandirana; species Glandirana rugosa. Next base: position 1,385,587 of record BLSH010073489.1, on the reverse strand, counting down.
AACTGACCAGTAGATATAAAGCTGAAGTGCTTGGCAATATTAGGCTAGAAGTGCATGCATATATTTAGAGCAAAGAACCTCCTCCCGGCCAGTATGTATTCAAGCTCACTGGTGTGCGCAGCCTATTGCATTAGGGTGTGCACCCCAGAGCACAAACACTCATGCCTGTATATCAGCTGAACAATGGATAGTGTTAGTAGTTTTTTGTTTCTATTACTTTTTACAATTTTTTAAATTTTTTACAATTTTTTTTGCTATTTTTTTTAGGAGCCCCGTTGGGGGGGCTTCAGTGAAATGTTAAAGGTCTAAACAGACTCCGGATGTCTCACTTTTGAGACAGAGAAAGGAATTGAGGACAAAGATTCCCCAGTCCCTTTATCTGCAGCCTCAGGGCAGTGAACAAATGGGAAATGCTCTGTGCTGAGTGGCTTCCTGTTCATTCACAAACTGAAGCATAGTAAACATAGTATATTATGCTCAGTTAAGAATGAACACAGGAGCGTCGGTACAGATCAATCGCTGTGTTCATTTAGAAAAGAAAGGGGCTGGTAAATAAAATATAAACTGGCCCCTTCCCTGCTCTCCATCCTGAAACATGTTCTGCAGCAGCCCATGGTAGAGGAGGAAAGCTGGAAGCACTGCAGGGGGGAGACATAGGGCACCAGGAAGCAGGGGGAAGCGACAATGCACAAGGTGATTAGAGTGTGCCCAGGCACACCCTGTGTGCACGCCTATGTTCAAGCTTCCTTCTGCTTTCATCCCTGGAATGTTGTCTACTTTCCGGGAGGAAAAATGTAAAGTGTCCTGTAACAAGACCCCTTTCCTGCTGGGTATAGGTTCTCTTTATTATAGTTGTTAGCCCACACCACACTATTTAACCATACATGTACACAACAGGGCTGATTTGCCAAAGGAGTAGAATTTTTTTAATTAGCAAAATAAATGACAGTTAATGAAACTACCCCAAGTTCACATTGAATACCCAATCATATGTGAAGGAAATGAAAAAACAAAGCAGCATTGTTCTCAACACGATTGGTTAAAGTGAACACAGTTTTATATTCTTTACTAAGCTTACTGTCTTATTTACTTTGCTAAGTGAACAATCTCTATTTATTTTGTAAATTAACCCAAATGAATGAATAATTTTACACTGCCACATCTTGACCTGCACATTTTATATCTTCCATTAAAATCTATGGAAATGCATAAAAGCTCATTCCAGCGCGTTGATGTCCTGATGCACTTTTTGTTGCATTTCTAAGCAATCAGATGCTTCAAAAAAAAAAATTCAAAGGTGTTAACACTGCCTTTATGTTTTCTCATTCAGCTGCTGGCACCATCTTAACACTGTACATGTCCAGCTAGTAGTGGTTAGTCACATTTAACTGACTTGTTCTGTAGTGTTGAAGGGGGTTTGCAGTTCAAACCTTATCCAAGTCCCTTCTTGGGTTCTAATGAGTGTCAGGAACATACCCCAGCATTTCTAAGCATGTGAGTAACTTTGTCACCCTTATCCAAACACCATAGAATTTGTCAAGGAAGATGTTGATTGTCTGAAAACACCTAAAAAAACCCGTGAACAGATTTAATAGAACTGGGGAAGTGTCCAGTTGAATGTGACCACTACTAGCTATACCATGACCTGAATAAATGAGCACCTTCACAGACAGATCTGTTCAAAACAGATTCTGTCCATGGAAATAATTAAATGTCATCCTGTAAAAATGTTGCAATTGAGCATAAGAGGTGTGCGGTGCCTGTTTAGGTACAACCCTTAAAGCAGTATTAAGCACAAAAAAAAATTATATATTGCAACTTACTAATCATTAGATGTTGAGGCTGCATTGGTTTTGTTTTTTAGGCTTTTGCCCTACAATCTGACCAGTAACACACCTCCTGTATTAGAATACCTACACTCTGGATGAAGGAGCAACAAAGACACCTTTGGATAACAACATTGTCAGTCTGCGCGAATGGGTGTGTTAGATGCACTAACAGATTTAGATTTTGAGCCACTGCTAGTTTTTTTTTTTTTTTTCGTTCAACCCAGCGGGCTGAATGAAAAAAAAAACGAACAGATCGCCATACCAACACAAGCGATGTTGGTCCCATGATCTCCCCCACTACACCTTTGGATTCTGACAGGAAGACAAACCGCTCATCATGAAGGCCAAGAAACACACCAGACAGGTCAGGGATAAAGTTGTGGAGAAGTTTAAAGCAGGATTAGGTTATAAAAAATATCCTAAGCTTTGAACATCTCACGGAGCACTGTTCAATCCATCATCCAAAAATGTAAAGAGTATGGCACAACTGCAAACATACCAAGACATGGCCGTCCACCTAAACTGACAGACTGGGCAAGAAGAGCATTAATCAGAGAAGCAGCCAAGAGGCCCATGGTAACTCTGGAGGAGCTGCAGAGATCCACAGCTCAGGTGGTAGAATCTGTCCACAGGACAAATATTAGTCATGCACTCCACAAATCTGGCCTTTATGGAAGAGTGTGTAAGTTTTGTGGGCAGCCTTTTTGAGCTGCCTCTTCCTATATATTTTATTGTATGTTCACTTGTGCCTTGATATGTGACCAAGGCGGTCAGTCGCAGAAATGCGTCAAATACAAATGCACGTCACACTTTTCACATATTTATTTGGAGAACCATTTATCATTTTTGTTCCAATTCATGATTATGCACTACTTTGTGTTGGTCTATCACATAAGATCCCAATAAAATACATTTACGTTTTTGGTTGCAACATCAGAAAATGTGGAAAATGTCAAGGGGTATGAATACCTTTTCAAGGCACTGTAGTAACATGCTGCAAAATGCATGTTTTACTGCAACACACTGGTCTTAATAGGGCCTAAGGCTAAAATCCAAGCAGAGGTCATAGTAGCCTAAATGTCCAGGACAAATTAAGCAGCATCATTTTGTGCAGGTTAACTCACCTATAACTCAGTCATCATTGCCTACCTATTTCATTTTTACATTTTTATCTAAAGGACATTTAAGGCACTTCATTTGGTACAACTGTGTGAGCAGAGCAATATAGAAGAATGGGCTACCTGTCCAAAAAAATTTTTTTTAGGAGATGTAACCATGGAAAATAAGGGTTTCCAGATTATCCCCTAGATTCTCACAAGAGGACAATAGGATGGGGTTGGATGTACACGAGGAAGGTACATTTTTAGCACCCTGTTGCAGGAAGGTGTTAAGGTGTATGATATTGTCCCTTTTCAGTGAAATCCTGTAGTGAACTCCACTGAAGCATTGTACTGTGTGGCATGGTAAGATTTGCAAATTATCAAGGTATTGGAAAATATTTTCTGCAGTTAGTAATTCTCTACGGGTTAGGGCTTGGAAAGAAACTAACATCACAAAGGGTAGACATGCAATAATAAGAAAGAACTCCACAGCAGAGACGAGTGCAGAAGTAAGTGGGATAGCACACTTTATAGCACAAAATTACCCAAGCAATGCTGACAAAAAAAACATGCAGGAGTGCAAGAATGCCAAAAAAAGGTTAAAGATATTTCATCTAAGTTTCAGAAAGCTTGGAGCTACAGGGGAAAACTGCAGCATGGAAACTGTTAGGATACAACTAACAAGTGATCCAGTAAAAAGAACAGGCAGCCTCCCACATGGAATGTGGGGGCTAGTCGTAATGCAGAGTGCTGAACAGAAGAGGGAGAGGATTTAAGGCCCTGAGATCTGCTGCTTGAATGGGAAAAAACTGTGAATTTCTACAAGGATGTGCCCTAAAGGCAGAGGAAGAATATGGTTGATCCACCTCATCAACAGATCTCCTGCAGTAGAGAGGTTATATGCTGAGCACCATCACGATCTGAAATAACATGACCAGTGACAGAGTCAAAGATACGTCTACCTTTGAAGAGCGAGTAAATTAAATGTTCCTTAGGAGCTCCTTCAGTTTTTGGCACAGTGATAAAATGTTCTACACATGTGAATGTACATTAAGCCCATGCAATACATCACAGCCGAAACACTAAAAGCTCCAGGGTATGCAGGTGTGCTCTAGAAATAGAATGGTCTCTTTTAATAAAACTTTAAGCGGTTGTAACCCTAAAAAAAACTAAGATCCTGTTCGTTTAAGGCATGCTGTATAGCACAGTGCTTGTGCTATGTCATTTTTCCCTTCCTAATGTGTAATAAACCTGGTTGATCCTGCCAATTCATGTGTCCCCCTGCCTCTGCTGACCACGGTATTCATGGTTGCTGAGCCCCGATTACCGTGGTCAGTTTACTTGCCTCCGTCATCCACTGATCACCTCCGACAGTCTCTCCCTCTCCCTCCCTGTCATCATGAGAGCAGCTCTCCTGCCGCCCCTCCCGCTGCTATCCAGCTACATAATGCAGCTAATATACAAGTATCCCCTCGTCTGCTCCTCCATCTATCCGACAATGGATGCAGATGGTGAAAAAATTATCTTTGAGCATAGGGGTTGCCCCAATAAATATAACATGATATGGGATCCTTGGTGTTCATCCACTCTCACTATTACAGCTATCTGAGGGACATTGGATCTGTAGTCAATCTTTAAGTTGGGATGTGATTATACTTGTGTACTTTGTAATGAGTTGCTGTATAATCAATCTATCCTTACCAGGTTACTGAGTGATTGGACGCTACCTTTATATGTCGAAACTGGACTGCTGGGGTTTTGTACATGCAATTGTGAACAATTGCTTACTGAACTGTTTATTCTTTGTGCTCATGTTGAGCATATTGGTCATTGCACCAACATTTCTTTTTTTGTATGCATCTTGTCCATAAAGAGAGTTTAAAAAAAACCCACTGTAGTGGATGGCAGCATGCCCCAGAGGGGATACATGTAAAGTCACATGGTGACTTTACAATCATTTTAAACCACAATGACATGGATGCACAAATATGAGTCACTGTCATAGTGGGATAAACACCTATACCAAACAGCTCAAACCGAAGTAAAATCCTTAAATAAAAGAACACCATCAACCTGTTTGGTGGGATGTCTGTTAGGGTGGATGACTAATTCTTTCATAATGGGTAAAGATCACTTGTCCCTTGGTAAGGGAAAGCACTCCACATGAAGAGGAATCTCATGAACCCCCTAGTTGATTCCTGTCCTCATAAGGGTTGGTTGTCCTACAGAACCTAATTGAAGGGTCTTTACAGTTACAGACTTTAAGACCTAATGCCTGGCATAGCAGGCTAATCCCCTTATTGCAGGGACTCAGAGGATTGATAACATCTTGTAAAGCTAAGTCTAATGGGACTTGCTTAAAAAACAGGCCCTTCAGAAGAAGGCTGCATAGGGTTCAGCTTCCTAGGCCTTAAAGTGGACCCTTGGGCAGAAAATTAAGTCTTGCTAGACCACTTCTGGCTGGCCACGTTTACAGGTATAGCTATTTAAAACATTAAAGTGATGCTAAAGTTCAGTTGTTTTTTCATTTAAAAATAACAATCATGTCATACTTACCTGCTCTGTGCAGTAGTTTTGCACAGAGCAGCCCAGATCCTCCTCTTCTCGGGTCCCTCGCCGATGCTCCTGGCCCTTCCATCCTGCCGAGTGCCCCCAGAACAAGCAGCTTGCTATGGGGGCACCCGAGCCAAGTCGCCACCCTCTCCTCATTGGCTCACTGACTTTGATTGACAGCAGCGCCACGCTGCTGTTCCAGCCAATGAGGAGGGAGAATCCTGGGCAGCAGAGTCTCTCAGGCAACATTACTGGATCGAGATGGGCTCAGGTTAGTATTGGGAGGGGGCCGAGAATGGCTGCTGCACACAAAAAGTTTTTATCTTAATACATTAAGATAAAAAAAAACCTTCTGACTTTACAACCACTTTAAAAATAAGTACCTATACTGTTTAAAATCCAGTAACACACTGCCTCACCCTGTTCTGCATATGCGCAGTTACTCTCTTTTTTGGCACTGTACTGAAAATCAGAGCCACTAGAGGCCAATCGCTGACAACCCAAAGATTTACTGCTATTCAGGGGATCTGGGCTTCAGAAAAATGGCAGCCTCTGGCAAGGAGAAACAGGAGCAATGCTGGGGGTGATTTACAACACACACTGATTTTGGTAGCATTATTATTAATGTGGAATGTATGTTCCTTGCAAAAGAACATTATTATTTATCAAGTTATCTGTAAAGTTCCGCTTAACTGTCACTACACCCAGAAGAAAATGACAAGAAATTAAAAAATGCGCAAGTGTTTCAACTGTAAAGTAATTCGTACTATATCAGTCTGCCCAGGTTCACTCGCTATGTGAGTTATCTGAATCTAGAAAAGTGCTTTGTAAACTGTCACAAACACAGCCAAATACTCAAAGATTCATTCCAGACAAAACCTTGATGCCTGAAAGTACAGAGAGGTATGGATATGGCTGTGAAAAAACAACATGTTTTAGGCCTGACTGTTTTTATATAGTAAATGAGTCTGAAGAGATGGGGTCACAGTGAGAGTTGTACCATGGCTGTAGATTAGCATGTCCTGCAAATAAAGTTGTATTAAAACCACAAAGCAAACATGTATTCTATTGCAGCTTACCAATTCTTAGATGTGATGGCTGCATTCAGTGGCGTCACTAGGGATGGTGTCACCCGGTGCGGAAAAAATTGGTGCCCCCCTCCCTCAGTATAGACTTCCCCCCTCAGTACAGAAACCTCCTCAGTGCAGGACCGCCCTCAGTGCAGAAACCCCCCCTGTGCAGAAACCCCCTCTGTGCAGAACCCCCCCCCAGTGCAGAAACCGCACTGTGCAGATCCCCCCTCAGTGCAGATCCTCCTCAGTGCAG
>BLSH010073489.1:1345326-1358702 GCA_018402905.1 Glandirana rugosa | reverse complement strand
CCCCTATTCTTTCCCATTATACTCCTCTGCCCCCCCCCCCCCCCGCCATCTATTTTCATCCTTTCTTTCCTCCTTCCACATTTTAGTCTACCACTTGTGCCTCAACAAGACACTGATTGGCCCTGTTGCTGAAAAATACGCACGGAACACACTACCTATTATCTGTTCCAGTACAAAGAATTCATCACACCCTTGGAATTGTTGATTCACCTTATTTTGTTTTTTGATTGTTTCTTGCTGTATACAATTGGAGGGTCTCCCCCCTCTGATTTTCTCCTGTTATTTTTGGGAAATGTATGTTGATGTTTTATGTTCTAGTTCATTGTATATGACCTCAAAACCTAATAAACTCTTTGTGAAATAAACAGAGATTACAGAAAAAAACACTGTACTGTTTAAAAAAAAAATTAAAAACTGTTACGAAACCGATCAAGTAAAATCTTCAAAATCTTTGAAGGAATTCCATATACCACCTCAGCATATTTTCCACTATCACTAGCTTGTGGACTACTTATATCAAAACATGCTATAATCCTAAAAAAAGATTCTCTTCAGCTGTCCATAATAGACCAAAGGATACAACGAAGCTCCTACTCTATCTCTGATCTCTACTTATCACTTAACCTTCAATTAATGAAAGTGCATCAGAAACTTTTTCTGAAAATTTGGCTTAAAGCGGTAGTAAACTGCTGAGGAAAAAAAAAAAAAAAAAGACAAATGGCATAATGTGCGATTATGCATTGCATACAAGCACATTATGAAAAACTTACCTTAGAACGAAGTCCTTCCAGCAGTGCCCAGTCACTTCTGAGAGGACTGCCACATTCCCCCAGCCTTTCTTCTGGGTTTGTGGGCTCTGGCGATGTGAATGGCCGGAGCCACAATGACGTCACTTCCGCTGGAGCCCTTGGTTCCGGCAAGAAGCTCTGAAGGTCCGGCATGGTTTGCCAGACCTTTAGATCACATGCACTGCTGACGTCAGCGGCTGCATGCAGGGTTAATATCTCCTAAATGGTGCACGTTTAGGAGATATTCATTTTACCTACAGGTAAAAACAACAAAGCGGGGTTTACAACTGCTTTAAAGTGGATCCTCACTGCATCTGTGAACCAAAAACAATATCTAATTTATTGTGAATATTCAAAGCAAACTCCCCCATTCACCCATGTCTCCATACTTTATTTTGTTGAGAAGTCATTTTGAAAAACACCCCCCCCCCCCTAGGATTTCTGGCTGTGACCATCTTGAGTAGGGGAAATGATTAATGTAGCATTTTCTTCGTGGAATCCATCTGCCCTTAGCTCAGCCATGCAGGCAGGAGGTTGTGCTTAGCTGACAAAACCCCTCCTTCCCTCCTGAAGACTCCTGGGATGTAGGACATCATTTGCCTAATAACTGAAAAATTAAAAAAAAAAAAAAAAAGTTTAAAACAAGTAAATGTGATATACCTATCTATTTACTAATGCTATCAGCATGAGGATTAAAAATAACCTAAGTTGATTGGGAGAATGAAGTTCCACTAAGATATCCCAGACAATGTGATAATTGACAAGCTTCTTGAGGGCTGTCATAAAAACTGCAAAACAATCATTATCATGGTCTGGAAGGAGACTCATTTTAATAAACCCATGCCCAGAGCCTTCATTCCCTTTCTGATAGATAAAACTAATCCTACAGTATTCTATCTGCTCTTGCTGTGGCCCACATGATCCCACTCTAGAGCATTGACCCTTGGACTGTTGTGTAATCTCTACATTCTGGGATCAAGTGCTCAACTATATCTTTGGAGTCAGGAAAATAGAAATCATTAAAGATTCCATGCTTTGCCTGTTTGAATATGCAGAACAAACCTATCCATCCTTGGCAACTTGTGTCCAAAAAATTCCTTGCTGGACTCTTGTGTTTATTAACAGCCCGCAGAGCGATTCTGAAATCATGGACTTTACCCTCTGTCCCATCTGTTATGGAAGTGAAAAATCTTAAAATCTTTGATATACATAGAAATACTAGACACCATAGTTCAAAACTGTGGACTTTCCAAACTTTTCATTACAAGATGCCAACTTTTCATGCAATATTTAGTACATTATCAGACTTGGAAATAAGCCTCCTCGTGGCACCATTCCTATACACAGCATGGTATGCAAAAGCCAATCTCATTAACTCCCTGGTTAAGTTAAAGCTTTAGCTGTGCATACTATGCCTAGGGTCCATGCTAACTAATTTACTGAGAGCTAAGTTGACTAGATGTTTTGTTGGTTTGTTTTCTCTGTATTCTTTTCATTTGTCTTTAAACATGTAACTACATACAGTATCTCACAAAAGTGAGTACACCCCTCAAATTTTTGTAAATATTTTATTATATCTTTTCATGGGACAAAACTGAATGTAAAGTAGCGAGTGTACAGCTTGTATAACAGTGTAAATTTGCTATCCCCTCGAAATAACAACACACAGCCATTAATGTCTAAACCGCAGGCAACAAAAGTGAGTATACTCCTAAGTGAAAATGTCCAAATTGGGCTCAAAGTGTCAATATTTTGTGTGGCCACCATTATTTTCCAGCACTGCCTTAACTCACTTGGGCATGGAGTTCCCCAGAGCTTCACAGGTTGCCACTGGAATCCTCTTCCACGCCTCCATGAGGACATCACAGAGCTGGTGGATGTTAGAGACCTTGCGCTCCACAGATGCTCAATAGGGTTTAAGTCTAGAGACATGCTTGGCCGGTCCATCACCTTTACCCTCAGCTTCTTCAGCAAAGCAGTGGTCGTCTTGGAGGTGTGTTTGAGGTCGTTATGTTGGAATACTGCCCTGCGACCCAGTCTCCGAAGGCAGGGGGATCATGCTCTGCTTCAGTATGTCACAGTACATGTTGTCATTCATGGTTACCTCAATGTACTGTAGCTCCCCAGTGCCGGCAGCGCTCATGCAGTCCCAGACCATGACACTCCCACCACCTTGCTTGACTGTAGGCAAGACACACTTGTCTATGTACTCCTCACCTGGTTGTCGTCACACACGCTTGACACCATCTGAATCAAATACGTTTATCTTGGTCTCATCAGACTGCAGGGCATGGTTCCAGTAATCCATGTCCTTAAGTCTACTTGTCTTCAGCAAACTGGTTGTGGGCTTCCTTGTGCATCATCTTAAGAAGAGGCTTCCTTCTGGGACAACAGCCATGCAGACCAAATTGATGCAGTGTGCGGCATATGGTCTGAACACTGACCCCCCACCCCCCCACCCCCTGCAGCAATGCTGGCAGCACTCATACGTCTATTTCCCAAATGGATTTCCCAGTGGATATGACACTGAGCACGAGCACTCAACTTCTTTGGTCAACCATGGCGAGGGCTGTTCTGAGAGGAACCTGTCCTGTTAAACCGCTGTATGGTCTTTGCCACCATGCTGCAGCTCAGTTTCAGAGTTTTGACAATCTTCTTATAGCCTAGGCCATCTTTATGTAGAGCAACAATTCTTTTTTTCAGATCCTCAGAGTACTTTGCCATGAGGTGCCATGTTGAACTTCCAGTGACCAGTATGAGAGAGATTGAGAGCAATAACACCAAATTTAACACACCTGCTCCCCATTCACACCTGAGACCTTGTAACACTAATGAGTCACATGACACCGGGAGGGAAAATGGCTATTTGGGACGTACCACGAGCTTAGAAAGAGGAAGTTCATTTTTGGTGTGTCACCCTTTGGCCCGCTTCCGCTAAATTCACTATTAAAAAGACATTAAAAAGATGATAATGTGCACTGCATTTCGTAATTTCAATTGCCCCTTCACTAATGCTAATTGTGAATTACGATCGCCATTTTACATGACCGAACACTTGCGGTCGCTCCTTGATTCCGAACGTGCATGTTTGTATTTTCGGCTTTTGTGTGTCGATTTCTGTACACACCATCCGAAAAGCGGACGTAGTGTTGCCAACAGACAAAAGTTTACTACTCTGCACATCCAGCTTTTGTCTGATGAAAAAAGCAAATCGGCTGTTGAAAGGAGCATACTAACGGTAAGAATTTCGGACGACAGGCTGTCGAACGACAATTCCCGTCTGAATTTCGGATCGTGTGTACGGGCCTTAAGCTTCTGAGGTCTAAAGAAACGCATCGTCATGTAAGCATTTTCCCAAACCTCTTTCTAATCTGTTTGTGTACATGCCGAAAATAGTACATCTCCCGCTATACTTCTGGGCAGCTTGGATGTAAGTGCTGCAAGTCTCGTAGAACCCAGAGGTTCTGCTGAGGTCCTGCGACTGTCCCTTCCCCTCTTGGCCATTCACAAAAAAAAGCCTGTAGCTGTGTGATTTATGAAAGGGCTGGAGGAGAGGGGTTGGAGACAAGGCTGTAGTGCCTGGAGTCTATGAGACCTGCAGTGCTTACACCCTAGCAACCTGGAAGTAGAGCGGGAGCTGTACTAACCCCAGCAAGTAAACAGGTACATTTGCCAAATGTGAAATGCCTGTACCACAAGAGATTGCTTTTGAGGCAAATTAATGTTTTAACCCTGGTACATTTATAGAGGAGTTTAGCTACAGTCAGGGGCGTAAAGATAGGGGTTGCAATTGCAACCGGGCCCCATGGTCCATAGTAAAAATAAAATTGTAAAAGGAATAAAATGGTAAAAAAATAATAAAATTAAAATAAAAAACTACTGACACCAGTGAGGGAATTATCAGGATTGCAAAGGTTGCAATTGTGACCGGGCCCTGGCATTTCACCACAATGGGAAGGCCCAAAGATGGCAGTAAGGGGGCCTGCTGCAGAACCTGTGAAAGGGCCCCGCTGCCGTACCGTAATAAAGAGGGAAGGGCCTGGCCAGGGGTCAGAGGGCCCTTCATAATTTCTTGCAGCGGGGCCCTGAAGGTTCTAGTTACGCCTCTGGCTACAGTTCATCATTAAACCAAACTAACTTACCATGCCTTCTTCTTCATGATGTCCCTGTATGGAGGTCACCAATCTTGGTAGAGGCAGAGTTTTGATTCCTTACATCAGAGCCTCTAGCAAGGAAAGCAGTACAATAGTGATATCACCAAATCTCACTCAAAAAATTCCTACAAGAGGAAAGAAAAAGCAATGCATTTGGTTTCACACTGGGAGTTTGCTGCTATTTTTTAGGAGTTCAAGACAAAAAGTATATTTTTTTCAGGCACAAATAACACTTCAAAATGTTTCCTATAACAGCAAATCTCCTTGAGTTCAGGTCCTCTTTAAAATGGACATTGCAATAAAGCACAAGGTACACTTATGTTTTACTATCCCATACCTAATTGAAAAGGAGAAAAGCAGACCCGCGCCCTTAAAAAAAAAAAAAATAAAAAAAAAAAAAAAAAAAAATCACCTTACTCTCAGGGTTCTGGCCACTTCCTGCTGCTGTCATAGGGCCTTGAGAAAGTTTGGGATCCCAGATCTCTCAAGATGTTCCACCACCGTGCAAGAGCACATTCAACCAGGTTACGCGATACCTAGTTTTCCCAGAATCCTATGAAAAGACCCAGTGACGTCAATCTCCTTTTGATGAGCCCTCTGGAAACAAGAAGGCGAGTATTTTTTACTTGCAAGAAATGTCCTTCAGCAGCACCGAGATACAACAAAGAATGGGGTGGGGGCGGATTGGTGGATGCAGTTCATGATACACAGTGCTTAGCAAAGTGTCATTCTATTTTATGAGCCTTTTAAAGAGGTTATATACCTGGCTTTGTGATTTTAACCTACAGGTAAGCCTATATAATAAGGCTTACCAGTAGGTAAAATGAATATCTCCTAAACATGCACTGTTTAGGAGATATTAATCCTGCTTGCAGCCACTGACATCAGCGGCGCATGTGCTCTGAAAGTCCGGCGTATCGTGCTGGAACTTCAGAGCTTCTTGCCGGTGTTCCATCAGAATCGTCGACCCATCGGGATAGGTAACGGAAGTGACTTTCCGTCACAACACCGTGACGGCCATCTTGCTACACCCTGCACTTGTCCGTAGTAAGCCTGCAGTCAGAAGGCGGCAGCGGACATCTTTTTACACCCAGCCAAGTCTTGCATTTCACACTTATTTTTTACCAGTCAACTGAGCTTATATAGTGAAATACAGTATTTGGAAATCCGTGACACTGTTTTGATGTTGAATTTTAAAAGCAGCGGCAAGCTGCTAATCTCACAGGTTTGCTAATCTAACAGAACACCGCTGCTTTTAAAATTCAACATCAAAACAGTGTCACAGATTTCCAAATATTGTATTTCACTATATAAGCTCAGTTTACTGGTAAAAATAAGTGTGAAATGCAAGACTTGGCTGGGTATACAAAGATGTCCGCTGCTGTCTTCTGACTGCAGCCGACTGTGGGGTGTAGCAAGATGCCTGTTGTGGTGTAGTGACGGAACATCACTTTCGTTAACTAATCTGATGGGTCACTGATTCTGACGGAACACCAGAAACTGAGGGCTCCCGCACACATGCAGAAGAAATGCCGGGGGAACATGTCAGCCCCCTCAGCGGTATCCGGGCTCCGCTGTAGGGGCTTCGTTCTAAGGCAAGTATTTCATAATCAGCTAGTATGCTGTACATACTAGCTCATAATGCCTTTTTTTTACAGGGTTTTGTTTTCTGTTCTGTTTTTCACAGGGTTTTCAACCTCTAAGATGAATTTTGTCTGTTCCAGTGCATTAACATGTGTTGCCAGGTATTATTGTTCATTAAGGCAGCCCAATCATAAATAGGTTGCCAATGCAACACAATTGGCAGTGTAATTACATTAAACACACAATATGCGTATTGCTATGTCAGCAGCTACTGTACCCACAATGAATAGCACCACACATAGAGCTGTGTGTTGCGGGAGTGTGTTTTACAGGACCTAAGGCATCAGGAGAAAATGTAACATTTTGAAGCTTTGCACTTTCTTCTCATGATTTTATGCAAGCGAATAAAGCCAGCTTGTTGCCTTGATAAAGGAGCCCAGGGTGGCTCTGAATGTTGCAATTTTTGCTGATGAAGCCAACTGATTACAAAGGCAGTGTGCATCTTCATCCTTTAATGATGGCACTATCTGTTTAGTTGTTACAGAGCCCCATTACACTGTGGTCACATACTGCATAGTGTGGAACTAGATCTAGAATATCCTAGGATCTAATAGAACTGGGCCTACTGAAATGCACAGCATTAACATTAAGGCTGGATTCACACCAGTGCAGTGTGAATTCCAGCTCCATTGTCTGGGGGGCTCCTGTCCGTCCTCACAGTGCATCAGCTGACTGGGGGGGGGGTGCAGTGAGGAGGGGGAAAGATCCCCGTTCAATGTGGAACACATCTGCAAATTAGATGCGTTCCCATTGAACAAAATGGGGCTGGAATTCGCACCGCACTGCACAGAAAACGCATATATTTTCTGTGCAATGCGGACTGTGAATGCACAGCACATATGCGAGCCGTACACATTAAAAACAACACGTTTTCAAGTGTCCTGCGAATTGAATGTGGTGTAAGCCGCATTCAATTCACATAGGTGAGAACCCAGCCTAAAGCCTTTCATTCTCCAAAGGGACATAACTTGTAAGTATAACTTAAAATGTATGTCAGGGCAAAAAAAAAAAATAAAAATACACACTACATCACTACAATACTTCCCCGTGTGTTTTCTCTTTTAGGCTCCATGCACACTGGCTTAAAAATCACTGCTTCTACAGCAGTTTTGTGTTTTGCCTGTAGAAGCAGCTCAATGTTATCCTATGTGTCCATACACATTAGGACGATTCCAGGCATATTTTAAGCCCCTTCTGGTTTGCGTTTCTGATTGGAGCTTTCTGGCAGATAAACACAAAACTCTCCTAAACGGTGTACAAAAAAACACTCTGTGCATTTTTTTAAGCCCAGTGTGCATGAAGCCTAAAGATCCTGCAAGTGCAAGAAATAAAGAAATAGCTTTTGAAATGCCAAAAATGCACTCCGCTCCTATATCTTATTGTGGGCTAAGAGCAGTTGTTTTGTGGACATAGGGCTCGGTTCAAACATAGTGTTTCTGTTCACCGGAAGCAAAAAACACACAGGACCCTTTTCAAAATTGCTCCGCACATCACAAGCTGGTCACATTCACGTTATATGAATTTGATGTGGTTAAAAACGCATCCAATTTGCACATATGTGAACCTAGCCTAAGTGTTGTCAGCGTTGCCCAGTTTTCTCTTGCGAGGCCCACCTATTCTGCCATCTCCACAACATATACTAATTATTCTGTAGCCCCAAAACAAGTATTGGGATAACAGTAATTGCAGTAATTGAACAGATAAAACCATTTCAAATAGTATTTCAAATAGTACATTTAACAAGCCAAAAGGTGAAGAGAAGTTTACTGTGGCAGAGAAATACAACCCTAATTTGCTGTGTAAAATCTACATAAAAATGTAATGCAATGATTTGCAAATCTCATAAATAGGGTTGGACCAATAGCATTTTTTTATCGGCACAGACCGATACTTTCGGTCAAGTACTCGCTAATACAGACTGCTGATACTTTGCGGTGCGATAAATAGGCGCAAATCGCACTGCAAAGAATTGCATGTTATTTGAACAAGAATGCGGTGCGATTCCTAGCCAAATCACATGCAATCTCCCCCATCGCTCCTGTGTGTGTATAGAATGGGAAAAGCAGCATCTAGTGGGCAGTTTATTAAAAATATTAGAACTCTAGAACATTAAGTACATATCTGGTCAATTGCAAAAATCTGCATGGACTATGTCCACCGGCCACCCGCAGTGACAGAATGAGTATCTGCCTGTGTAAACAAGGCAGATCTTCGTTCTGACAGGGGAGATCTGTGTGTTTCCCCAGTCAGCCCATCCCCTATACAGTTAAAAACACCTCCCAGGGAACATGTTTAACCCCTTGATCACCACTAGTGTTAACTCTTTCCCTGCTAGTGTCATTTTTACAGTAATCAGTGCATTTTTATAGCACTGATCGCTGTATAAGGCCCCATTCACACCTGGTCGTTTTGTAGCTTTAAGCCTGAAGCTACAAAAAGCTGGAGGGGAAAAAATCAATGATTCTCTATGGAGATGGTTCACATCTCCACTCAAAAACGCCTGAAGCCAAAAGCCTGAAAACGCCTGAAGCTCAAACAAGCTCTGTAAGTATTTTTGTAGCTTGATTTGGGCGTTTTTCTACTTTTTACATTGGTGACCTTTTGACCTGTACAAAATCGCGGTAAAAACACGGCAAAAATCGCGGCAAAATCACGGTAAAAATCGCGTGTATTTCTGCCTGAAAATGTGATGCCCAGGTGTGAATGCAGCCTTAATGTCGCTGGTCCCAAAAAAAAGTGTCAAACGTGTCCGATCTGTCCGCCTCAATGTTGTAGTCCCGCTAAAAATCACTGATCGCCACCATTACTAATAAAAAAAAAAAAAAAAAAATGCCATAAATCTACCCCCTATTTTGTATACAATATAACTTTTGCACAAACCAATCAATATACGCTTATTGCGATTTTTTTCCCCCAAAAAATATGTAGGATATATGTCGGCCTAAACTGATGAAATTTGGTTTTTTAAGGATATTTATTATAACAAAAAGTAAAAAATGTTTGTTTTTTTTCAAAATTGTCGCTTTTTGTTCAATGCGCAAAAAATAAAAACCGCAGAGGTGATCAAATACCACCCCAAAGAAAGTTCTATTTGTGGGGAAAAAAAGGACATACATTTGTTTGGGTACAAAGTTGCATGACCGCGCAATTGTCAGTTAAAGCGACACAGTGCTGTATCGCAAAAAAAAAAAAAAAAGAATGGCCTGGTCATTAAGGGGGAAATTCTTCCGGTCCTTAAGTGGTTAATGTAATGACCCCCTGTGACTGTGCTTTCTAAAAATAATGCTGTATATACCTTGTTTACAGAGCATTGATCTGCGCTGATTGACACGTCGTCTCTTGGCCCGACAGATGCAGTGGGCGGGGATCCCCCGCTGACATCAGTCAGGAGGGGAGGCCCCGCCTGCTGCATCTGTCGGGCCGAGAGAGGAGAGAGGCGGCGAGTCAATCAGCGCAGATCAATGCTCTGTAAACAAGGTATATACAGCATTATTTTTATACAGCACAGTCACAGGGGGTCATTACATTAACTTAAGAATTTACATTAAAAAAAACAAAGGATTATATTAAAAATAAAGAGTAATTTGAGCAGCAGGATGGGAGTGGGCGGTGGGGACATGGGGCAGGAAGACAGAGAGAGGAGGGGGGAGCAGACACAGGAGAGCTGCGGCTGACAGAGGCACATACGGATGGCTCCGGTGTCAAAGCTCTGCAGCCCTGATATATCTGAGTCAGTATACAGGGGGAAGGCAGAATCAGCCAGGTATTACAGGTGATACAGGGGGACCAAATGACACAGCACAAGCACTGTGCTGTATAACATGCTTTAAAGGACCAAGATGTTTATTTTTTTTTTTGTTGGGTTAACAAACGCTTTAACGTGAGTTCTAACATTTTTAATAAACTGCCCACTACATGGCGCCTTTCCCTTTCTACACAAACAAGAGTGGTGGGGGAAATTGCATGCGATTTGGACAGGAATCACACACCATTTCTGTTCAAATCACATGTGATTCACACCCATTCATTTTGTACACAACTCGCACCGCAAAGTATCGGTTTCGGGAGAAATTTTCACAAATACACTTGAAAATGCTCAGTATAGGCGCATCCCTACTCATACACCCATATTTTATTCACAATAGAAAACATATCAAATGTTTAAATGAGAAAATGTACCATTTTAACCTTTTCCCGAAAGATGGCTACAGTGCGGACTCACATTTCCGGGAGGGCGTCTATGAATATCCTCCAGTGATTGTGCTGGCCGTGCCTGTGGCGCACTCTGTGGTCGTTGTGTCCTAGGGACACAGCTGATCACCTATCGGAGTAAAGAGCCAATCACAGTGGCTTTTTAGCATATGATCAGCTGTGTCCAATCACAGCTGATCATGATGTAAACACAAGCAAGTTATCAAGATTCCTTTCCTTACGCTAACATCGTGAGGAGAGGAGAGCCGATAACCGGATTGTGTGAAAGAGACATCTACATTGCAGTGCAGTGCAGTACTAAACAGTGCCGTCTCATCAGCGCACATCTAGAAAAATTACCTGTTTGCAAAATCTTATAACTATGAAAACATTTTTGTTTTTTTTTCCCCAAATTTTTCTCTTTTTGTGTTTGGTCAGCAAAATATAAAAAAAACCCAGTGGCGATTATATACCACCAAAAGAAAGCTCTATTTGTATGAAAAAAAAATTCTTATGGTTACAATGTAACATGACTGCGCAATTATCATTCAAAATGTGACTGCGATGAAAGCTGAAAATTGGCCTGGGCAGGAAGGGGGTAAAAGTGCCCAGTAGGCAAGTGGTTAAGAGAAAAAAAAAATAAGGTAATTTTGAACTTGATAAAAGCAACAAGTCTTAAACAGTTGGGACAAGGAACTAACGAGGAAGAGCTGGAAGAACATTTTGCAACTAATTAGGTTAAATTGGCAATAGGCCAGTTACACGATTGAGTGTAAAAAGGGTATCTTAGAGCAGTGGTTCTCAACCTTGCCCTCAAGTACCCCCAACAGGCTATGTTTTGGGGATTTCTCTTAGATAAAATAGCTGTCCAAAACACCAAGCCATTGACTCCGATTTAAAGCACCTATGCAAGATAAAGGAAAACCTGCAAACATAACCTGTTCAGGTACTTGAGGACAGGGTTAAGAACCACTGTCTAAGGCTGCATTCACACAGGGGCTACCCAACTTCAGTGCGACTTTGCTAGGCGATTTCAGCGTGACTTACAATGCGACTTCATGCCAGGCGACTTTGCCTGTGGCCAATCAGAGCAGGGAGGGAATGAGTTGTCCTGGCTAAATTCTTTTCTTTTCACTGTAAAGTCGCTTCCATTTAGATGGGGGATCCGACTTGGAGGCAACTTCTATTCAATTATATGGGCACAAGTCGGATAAAAGTCACCTAGAAGTCATGCAGGAACCTTTTCTGAAGTCGCTCCTACTTCAGTAGTGTACATTAAGACGGCTCCCATTTATTTCAATGGGATTTCAAATGTCAAGCAACTTGGGGCGACTTGAGGAGACTCAAGTCGGAGCGCAAGTTGCCCCTGTGTGAATGGGCACTCAGAATCTGAGCTGTCCCAGAAGTAAATATGGGCAAAGGTTTGCCAATTTGTGAAAAACAGCATCTCAAAATTGTCAAACAATTTCAGAATAATGTTCCTCACCATAAAATTGCAAAGACTTTAAAGGGGTTGTAAAGGCAGAAGGTTTTTTATCTTAATGCACTGTGTAGCAGCTCCCTTAATACTTACCTGAACCCCATCTCTATCCAGAGATGTGCATGAGTGCCTCGGCCATCAGGGAATCTACCTCCTGATTGGCTGAGACACAGCAGTGGCCATTGGCTCCCGTTGCTATCAAAGTCAGTTATCTGATGGGGGGGCAAACCGCTGACACAAATAGACACGGAGCTGCGGCTTTGGTTCTTGCATAGCATGCTGCTTGCTGTGGGTGTGCTCGCCAGGAGGGAGGGGCCAGGAGCACCGGTGAGGGACTCGGAAAGAGGATAGGGGCTACTCTGTGCAACACCATTTCATAGAGTAGGTAAGTAATAACATGTTTGTTATTTTTAAAGTAAAAAGAAAAGAAAAAAATTAAATAAAAACAAATCGTTCCAAGAATCTGAGAAATCTCTACACAAGGGACAAGGGCAAAACACAATATTGGATGCCTGTGATCTTTCGGCCCTCAGATAGCACTGCAATAAAAACCTGCATGATTCTGTGATTGACATCACTGTATTGGCTCAGGAATACATCCAAAAATCACTGTCTGTGAGCACAGTTTGAGAAAACAGAAGAGGGGAGGCGCTTCTAAGTGCAATATGTTTGTATTACTTTATTAAAAAGAAGTTAAAAAACACTCACAAAATGAATGTGTACACAGCACATTCAACATCCGATAGAATAGGGGTGAGGCGGACGCTAGTCCCGTCCGGCCGTGTGATCCTCCACAAGCGAGCGCTCTTCCAGCAGCGCCGTATGATGAAAAAGCCGGCTCGCGGCGTGCAGGTCCAAAAGGAGGCTTGGTACGCGAATCACCAGGTGCAGGCGAGATGGCGTCACAGTAATGCGATGCGTTTCTTTGGCTGGCAGGCTCCAATGGTCTGGGAGGCTGCGCCACTTCGTCAGGCAGTTGGGACGGATGTGAAGGGTGACACTATACACCTATTTTTATATATATATATGGCATATGACTAAAACAGAGGGGGGGGGGGGGGGGGGGGGGGGGGGGGGGGGGGGGGGGGGGGGGGGGGGGGGGGGGGGGGGGGGGGGGGG
>BLSH010073489.1:1320347-1331298 GCA_018402905.1 Glandirana rugosa | reverse complement strand
AGACAGCTACCGGTTATCTCAGACACCCTTCCATAACGGCTACCCACATACTCCCGCAGGACAGCAAGGCCAACCCATCGGACCCTCGACTATATCCTTAGCCCCAACTACTCCGCCGAGCGCTACTCAGCTCAGCAGGCCGACCATCTCGAACCTCAGACACCCGTGTCCTGTCAGTTGACAGGGGGGCTGACACCATTGGATGAGACGGCATATACCACTCCTCATCCCCCGGTGCTGGCCTCTCCCCGACGGAACTCTGTGCAGAGTGTTCCCCATACGCACAGCTGCTTTAATATCACAACACAGAACCACAACATACGCATCAATTGCCAACTCAGATGCAAAGGTTTGATCTTTCAACTAGCCAAAAGTTTTCTGTTTTGACCTTATGTATACCGGACATTGCCACTGTTTCTTACTTCATGTCTACTTCACTGTTGCAATTGTAACCCTTTTCTTTCTTTCCTGGAAACTCAAACTTCTTTTGAAAAAAAAAAAAAAAAAAAAAAAATCAGATTGGAGCAATGAGATCACTGGAATGTCTGCCACTGATCTTGTGAAGCAGGACAAGGAAGTTTCAGGGGAGGAAACAATTCATGATGTCCTGATTAAAAACAGCTACTAGGGCAGCAGCAGCTTCTGCTTCAGAATCCCTGTACATGAAGAAAACCTGTCCAATAAGTTGAACCTGGAGGCTGGGAGGTCCACATGCAATGTTCCAACCTGTGATGCGTCCTGTAATACTGCTGTGTGTAGAGCCCACGCCCACAGGTCCAGATGCTGTCAGCTGAGAAAAGTCTGTCTGACAATTATCTGTCTAGACTGTACATGGCACAAGGCAAGCGACATTCTGCTCAGGATGGAATCTGATCCAACACCTCTCTTGCTGCAGCATGACTTCTTGGACGCCACCGATGGCTGACCTAAGCCACTCCTATGGCATTGCCTGAATGAATCCAGGTCAGGTGACCTTGCAAAAGGAGGGTCCAACACTGCAAAGACAACCAAATTTCCTGAAGCTCAGGGTGTTTATCAGGATAGGAAGGCTCCTACACAACCAAGTCACCTGTATTAACAGGTTGCCCATAACTCCTCCCCAGCTCAACATCTGATGGGAATCCCGCAGAAGACCGTAAGAAACACTTTCCAAATTCCTGAGCCAATAACCCAGTCCAGGGACCCAAATGACTTGCCCCACAACACCTACATGTTGCCTGGTCAAGGCCTGGAGTAAAAATGGGGAAAATAAACTGCCTCGAATGAGGATACCATTGGACCCAATACTGCCATGCAAAAGTGGAGAGTTTCACAACTCATGGACAGAAGAGCTTACAATTTGAGATTTGAGTGTCTAAAGGCTTTTGGAGCAAAAACACTCTAGCTAGAGCTGCGTCCAGAACTAAACTCAGATACTACAAATGAGGAGTCCGTTTCAGCAGCTATTTCTGAAGGTTCAGAATCCACCCAAAATGCTGTAATATCAGGACAATTAGTTTTAAGTTGTCTGACAGCTTGTGCCGACTGTTCCCTCAACAGGATGTCACCCAAGTACCACACAATCAAGATGCTACAAGAGTGCCAATTGGGACCTACACATTGTTAAACACCTAAGGTGCAGAAGTTAGTCAAAAGGGCAGGTCCACAAACTGGTAGTTGAGGACCCATAAAACCAAGAAAATGGAGACACACAGGTGTACACATGTCCGCAAACCCCTGAAGTCTCGCTGAATTTCTGGGTTGGGGGAAATTGGAGAAATGTCATGTCAACCCAGCTTGGTAAGGTTCAGCTAATCTGAGGTGACCAAGCTGTTTGTCAAAACTGAAAAAGGTAGCGTTTTTCCACTTTTGCAGCCAAATTAGGATAAATACTTTATTTCTTACATGTTCCCATTCACATAGCATAAATGTAAGACCTTTTTAAATGATCTTTTCTGAAAAAATCTACAAAGTGCTCCCTTGCTATGTATGCCTGTACTGTGCTGGCTTATTTCATCAACAATTACCTAGATGTTCAGAGCGGTCTGTCCTAATGAAAAAGGTTAAAATAAAGCCATAGTAAGTTCATATCTCCACCTTGCCATCTTTTCAAAGAAATAGAAGCTGCCCAGAGTCCCAAGTATCCTGCTACAAACTAAAAAGCGAAAGAAAAAAAAAAAAAAGTGGAAGTACACTTTAACCACTTCCAGACCACGGCCGTCATACGATGGTACTTTGCTATTGAATACCATTGCTATGGCAGCAGATGGCTACCATAACCCCGGTATTTTGGCTTTCAGAAAAAAGTGGTCTCTGCGGCGGATTCGCCGTTGTCTTCACCACTTACCAGACCTGCCGCAGCGGAGAAGTTCAGGACTGTTCTCCTGCGCTGGATGCCAAGTGAGCGGAAGATGCTGCCCACTTGGGTACATTGCATTGACTGGCGGAAGTGATGTCAAACGTCACTTCCACCCAATGCTCTTAAAGGGGACTTTTTTTCCCCAAGTTTTTTTTTTTTTTTTTTTTTAATTGAAGTGCAAATATGAGATCTGAGGTTTTTTTGACCCCAGATCTCATGACGACTCGCGTACATTCACTGCTGAGTGGTAGCGTAATGCAAATCGCCGTCTATAAACAGCAATTCACGCAGGCACGGCTAGGGGGCCTGCTGCATGCTCCCTCACTGTGGCCATGGGTCGGGTGGACTCGATATCCGCCGGCAACACGCGATCGCTTACTACACGGGAAGAACTAGGAACTGCCAATGTAAACACGGCGGTTTCCCGTTCTGACAGGCGGCATGACAGATCTAGTGATCCCTGTATTTGGAGGATCAGTTAGATCTGTTATGCCCTTGCCAGCCCACATACAGTTAGAACGTGCCTAGGGAACAGTTAACCCCTTGATTCCCCCCTGCAGGTTAACCCCTTCCCTGTCAATGACATTTATACAGTAATCAGTGGCTACTTTTAGATCTGATCGATGTATAAAATGTCAATCGCCGCCATTACCAGGAAAAAAAAAAAAAAAGGCATAAATGACTTCTCATGCTTTATAAACTCAGAAACTTTTGGGCAAACCAATCAATATACGCCGATAGCGATTTCTTTTTACCATAAATATGTTGAAGAATGTTTATCAGCCAAAACTGATGAATACGTTTTTTTTTAAATATTTTTTTCTTTGGATATGTATTAAAGCAAAAAAATATTGATTTTTTTTCAAAATTGTCGCTCTGTTTATAGCAGTGATGCAGAGGTGATCAAACACCACCAAAAGAAAGCTCTATTTTTGGGGGAAAAAAAAAAAAAAAAATAGACGCCAATTTCGTTTGGGTACAACGTCGCATGACAGCACGATTATCAGTTAAAGCGACGCAGTGCTGAATCGTAAAAAGTGCTCTGGTCCTAAAGTGGGAAATCCTTCCGGGGCTGAAGTGGTTAAGATTTCCTGGCATGCTTTTTTTCTATTACAAGGAAAATTTTAATAGGAATAAAAGTGATCAAAAAAATGATTAACTTGTAAAAACCAATCTCAAAAAAAGGCTCAATCCTTAAAGTGGTTCACCACTTCAGCTCCGGAAGGATTTACCGTTTTCCTGACCAGGCAATTGTTTTGCGATATGGCATGCATCGCTTTAACTGACAATTGAGGTGGTCGTGCGACCTTGTCCCCAAACAAAATTGACGCCCCCCCCAATAGATTTTTTTGATCACCTCTGCGGTTTTTATTTTGAGCTAAAAAATTGAAAAAAAAAAAAAAAATTATATACATATATAAAAGTTATCGCGTCTACAAACTACGGAATAGATTTATGGACTTTTTTTTAATGGGTAATGGTGGCGATCTGCGATTTTTAGCAGGACTGCAGTGAACAAATCTGACCCCAAATTACACTTTGGAGACCAGTGACATTACATTGATCAGGGCTATAAAAATGCACTGATCAATGTATAAATGACACTGGCAGGTAAGGGGTTAACACTAGGGGGCGATCAAGGGGTTAACTGTTCTCTGGGTGTGTTCTAACTGTAGGGGGGATGAGCTACAAAAGGGACATGACAGATTGCTGTTCCCGATCACTGGGAACAGAAGATCCGACATGTGCCCTGTCAGAACAGGGAACCGCCTTCTTTACATGAGCAGATCCCCATTCTGCCTGTGTACAAAAATCGCGGGCGGCCATCGTGCGCCCGCTATCTCACATGCATGGACCGAAATACAGGTACGTCGGTTCACACAGGAGAGCAGACCTGCCACGGTATAAGTGCAGCGGCTGGTCAGAAAGTGGTTAAAGTTACAGCTATTTGCTTAATGAGTATAACAGTGTAAACTCACAAAGCAAGAGATTCAAGGGTGGGGAGAGATGTACAATATATCTATCCTGTTTCTAACCTTTACTCCTCCCCCCCCCCCCAATCCTGCACATTAACTCCCCAAGCTCTATGTAATGGTCATTTTGGGGCATGCATTTGGGGGAAGCACACAGTTAAGTGTGCATGCTATCCTGGCACTTTTTTTTGTGTTCAGGGCACATTTTTCAAAAAGGTATGTTTTTCTTACACACCCCCCCCCCCCCCCAATCAAAAGAAAGCAAACTGTCACAAGACGCAAAAAAAAAAAAAAACCCAGACCTGGTAATAAAAAGGAGAATATACAGGTTAACACTCAAATTGTTAATTTGGGAGTAATCGCGATAGACTGACACCTGAGAGGGAAGCTAAATGAGTCAGGGAATGTAGCATGTCAAATTAAGGCAGTCTCTGTTGCCCAAGGCTCAGAGGATGCAGGTGAATCATTTATCTATAGGAGAAGGTATGGGAGCAAGCTTGTGGCCTCTCTGTTCAGTCAGCCAATAACTGCATGGATTTGGCCTATAAAAGTCTTGAATGACCATAGTAAAAAAGAAACCCAGAACTAGAGGACACAGATGACGGATAACACTCTAGGAGCAGAGGCCAACGGGATACCAGGCTGCAGGAATTGGCACAGTCAAAAGACACACTGCAAGCAAATCCAGGGCCATTAGTAGAATGAGAATAGGGGGGAGAAGGGTTAGCTGTTGAGTGTCAGGCAACTGGAGGTGCCCAAAATCTCTCTAGCTGGGCAGCAGGAACAACACAAAATTCCACAAGACTTTCAACCAGGAGAAGCATTGGGAAGATGCTTTGATGCTGTATAGTGGGAAAGAGCACTCAGGGCTTGACTCATGGGATTTCAGTGCTCAGTTCTATAGTGTTAACACCTGCCAAAGTAGAAATGGGCCGGGACACAAGGTAGCTTTTGATGCTTGTCCTGATCAGCCTACTCACCAATCAAGTGGCTAAGAACCTGGAAAGCGATCCATAGCGAGCTTACCAGAACAGAGTATGGAAAGGGTCCCTCACGAAACTCATGGACGATGGGTCACTACCAGGCTATCCCTGCAATGCCCACATATAGCACTCCAAAAGCCAAGCAAAGGACAACTGTACTATACAGCTACGATCTGAAAGACTAGCCAAAGCTAGTACAGAACAATCTTAAAGTACAAGGTGCCAGCAAACAAGTAGGGTTCAACATACATAGAGCTGCAGAAAAGACATCCATGCTCCTAGGACACAAATAACGAAGGCATGCTGGTAGGAGACATTAACCTGGGCTAGCCTATAGTTTTCAGCATCCAATCTCCTTGCAGACAGCAACATAATCTGAAGGTTAAAAGAGACTTCAAGTGTTCCTCAATGGACAACACAGATGACTGCTGTATGGCATGACACTATAGCAGAAGAGCATCATGGAAATTTTATACTCTTATGTAGCATTATTCTGTGAACTACAGAATTTAAAGCATCCATTTTAGGTGAAAAATAAAAAACAGAAAAAATTGCTATAAAAACACAGCAGATGTGTTAATTCTCAGCTCAAATTTATTTGATTAAACAGCGTCATCCTACCTGGGTCACAACAAAGGAAAAAAATATATCCCATTCACACCAACTGAAATGTGATGCTCAAGTCTATTATACCTTTCATCATTAAAAGGCAAAAGCCATACATTTCCCTGGCCGAAATGCATTTTTGCGTAACCATTATAGATTCCAGTCCCAACTTTATTACATTTTTTTTTCAAACTGGTTTATTTGTTACTTTGGATGACTATAAATAAGTGTTTCCACTATGGAAAAAGAAAGTGAACACAGTACATTTGCATGACTGGGGAATGGATTTTTGTTTCTCAAGAAAACTTCTGAAGGGCAAAAGCTTAGAAAAAACAACCTGAATGTTTGAACTCAGTTCTTTTTTCTTAGTTACAAAGTCCCTTGTAAAAATAAAAGTACAAGGCTCTATAGGACTTATTGCTTCTCTTCTTCCGTTTTTTCTGGTTTGACCTCCTCTTCTTGGTCTTTCACCTTGTCCTCTTTAACCGATAGTTCTTCTAGTTTTTCTGCAACTTTATCAGTACTATCATTTTTGGTCGAGTCTGCTGAAAACAAATCAGGTTACTAAGTGATAATATGTGGAGAATGCTTTACACTGATTAAGAGAGGCTTCACACTGCCCTGCTCCTCTTTGGGCAAAGCACAGCTTTTGTGCAGTCTTACTTTCCCATAGACTTCAATTATGCAGTTTACTGCTTGCTTGTTGGATGCAATTTTGGTGTGCTCTCTGAAAGTGCACCAATACGGCAAGACAAATTTGAAGCCTATGAGATGCAGCAGGTCAGTGTGAAGCAGTCCTAATATAGCACACAGCCTTTCACCCATCTTGTCCAATAGGTCAGGTCCAACAGGCACGCCATTAATATATCCGTTATAGTCACAAAGAAAAGAAAAACAAAAAAAAACAAACCGACTTAAACCGGTTATTGTCAGGAAAATATTTTCACTTTTTTGCTCAAATCTTGAGTGGTGACAAAGTAATGCACAACATGGGTGCTTGCTATAGATTGGCTCTTAAGATGTATACAAGTAAAGTAGAGAACCAACTACTAAAAAAGTGACAAGTTCAGATTGTTGGCTAATGCACAAAATGATAATTGGTGGAAAGGAAATTATTAACAGGTTCGGCATTTGAGCAGGAGCAATTCACTTAAAGTACAGGGTGGGCCATTTATATGGATACACCTTAATAAAATAAAAAGTTGGATTCAAAATGGCCAACTTCAAAATGGCCATGGTCACCACCCATCTTGAAAAGTTTCCCCCCTCACATATACTAATGTGCCACAAACAGGAAGTTAATATCACCAACCATTCCCATTTTATTAAGGTGTATCCATATAAATGGCCGACCCTGTACAAATAAAGGCAAAACTTTTTTTTTTTTTTAGTTTTGGATAGAGTGGAGAGGGATTAGAACACTTTTGACATTTTTTGTTGCTGTCTGTGCCCCAGACAATTTCATTGTAAGTAAAAGAAAATGCCAAATTTTGGGTTGTCCCCAAAAAGTAATAAAGGGGAAATCTTCAAAACGGGGACACTAGTTTTGGTGACCTGGGGGACCCCAAGGAATTCCCTTAATTTTCAGGTATTTCCTGTTTGGCAAAAGAACAGGAAGTGAAATCTCTGCAATGGGATACAGTTGGCAAAAAATAAATACAAATCTGACAGGGGTTATAGCCCTCCCTTGCTCTAAACAAAATGAAAAACAAAGATTGTTGCCTATAGTTCTACTTTAAAATGAGATTTTTACAATTGGAATGGCTGTGCGATTCATTATAGAAAGGTGTAGCTGTGACAAGTAGACTAGTGCCACCCGTTTAAACATCTATTCCCATAAATATTCCTCTAGAGGGCAAACATCACATGTACTACACTTGGTCAAGTAATAACCATCTTCAAGCCTAAGCTTTTGTTTTTCCCCACACCTTTACTCAAATATATTCTAGGGCTCATAATAATCATAAATCAGTACAATTCTTTCACTACATGTAGGGACTACAGTTGGAATCAATAATACCCCTACACCGTGTTATACTTCTGTTTTAAGCACAAAGAAAAACACTAGTTTCTAGTAAATGGCTTCAAATGGCCTAAAAGTCACCGATGGAATAGTAAGAAAAGTGGGTAACACACCCTTTAGACTTAGAGGAAGGAGGGGTATTCAAAAATCTAAAGCAATCAGTGCTTTAAACACGGTTTTATATTAAACTGTGTTATTATATTTATATAAAGTATATGTAATAGTATCCCAAGATCATAGAAAACTTTCCTGAAACAGAAAGCAGTATAGATATAATCCCGGTTTTTCTATAGCAGACTGAAAAAGTGCCATTACTGGAGGTTTGCAGTTAGGCACAGAGTGAGTCTGCAGTAAGAAAAGTAGTGTGTTTAATTTACCTTGCGTTTGTTTGTCCTTGACTTCATTTCTGCATTCATCAAACTTTGCCTTGAACTTTTGGGCATCTAAATAAAAAGCAAGCACTTCTACAGTAAGAAACTTTATATAGAAGCAAAAACAAAAAAAGAGACTTGGTACACATATGTAAATAAATTCAGAAGAAATGGAAAGAGAACAGATTACTAAATCTAGGGATGCACGATCTTGTTTTTACCAGTGAGTACAGATACCTTTGCGATGTGATTTGAGCCCATACATAATAAACCGACTTAAAACCACATGTGATTTCTGCCCTGCTCCTGAGTGAACCCAGGCTGAAGTCACCATGACAAGCAAGGGTTCACACAGGAGCGGTGCGGGAAACCACATGCGACTGGGACAGGAATTGCAACACATTCTTGTGATTGTTCACAGCGATCACATGATACACTGGGCCAATGACAGCCCTTCTGTAGCATGTGATTATCTGTGGCCAAGCCCAGCTAACTACACCAGTAAACACTAGGAATCCATTTCATTCAGTAAAAATGGTGGCTTAGAACAGTAAATTTAACTACTATAAGCGATCAATGAAGAAAGAAATGCACTTTATTTTTTTTTTTAGCAAAAAGTTAAGTTGATTAGATACCACCAAAAAGAAAGACGTGTGGAAAAAAAAATTCCACATGGGTACAGTGTTGCATGACCACGCAATGGTCAAGTGCAACTGCATTTTACAGAGACCAAGATGGCAGCTGCCTTGTCTGTAGAGGATAAGAGGGGTAAGTTTTGAACAACAGCCCTAGAAGGATTACTTCACTCTGGTCTGCCTAGCAATATGTTACATGTGGCAATCACTGTACGTAGGCACTCCCAACAGGTGTTTACATTCGTATGTGCAGAAGCTTTGAGCAACTGTCATTTTTTACTTTATCACACAGAAGACCAAAAGTCCCCTATGTGATAGCACTTTTAGATAGGTTCGCTTTAGAAGACATTCAGGTCTATTTGACCACTGATGTCTCACCTGCCTAGCACTGAAGCTAATCTAGCACAGATAGTGCTTAAGCTTTTTCCCCCCAAAGCCAAAGAGGCCAGAGAAAAAGACAGCTGAACCTGGAAACTGCATAATGCATGTCTAACTAGGGGAGACTAGGGAACAAAATGTTTGCTTGTCTCCCTCCCATCTACCCAGCAACACCCACCATAGGGTCCCCAGACTCTCTACCAAGGAAGTGATCAGATGGCTATACAGCCACCAGGTCACTTCCAA
This sequence comes from Glandirana rugosa, assembly GCA_018402905.1. NCBI lineage: Eukaryota > Metazoa > Chordata > Amphibia > Anura > Ranidae > Glandirana > Glandirana rugosa. The sequence goes on along the minus strand of BLSH010073489.1, from coordinate 1,321,745 downwards.
ACAGCCAGTTTGTGAGTTTACTACAGAAGCCCGGGAGTGCATGTAAACCCTCCTGCTAACAGCAAAAGGGTTAAATAAGGAACACAGACATTTTGTACATAGATCTCTATTAGTTTTGGGTTTTACCAAATTCTGACCTTAACAGGACCCACAAACTAAGCAGTCATGAGTGTGCAGACATCTTAGCTAGGCCAGGGAAGTTTTTCAATCAACTGTAGTTTTTTTTTTATAGTCAGTCAAATCTGAAATATATGTATGATGCAGTCTTATTCAAGCTGTAGGTGGAGCTCTAGACGTATTGCCCACCATACCATTTTTGTCGGGAGAAAGGGGAAAAAAAAAAATTAAAAAAAAAAGGCCTGCCGTTTAAAATGAATTTTCACTTTTGCAATCAAATCTGAAAAACACTACTAGGTTTGTTCTGGGTCCCTATTCACACAGCATGCCTTAAAAAACTTTGTAAGGGTTTTGAAACTTTTTTTTTTTCAAGTTTTTCTATGCGAATAGGGACATGTAACAAATCTAAATCAGGTATAATCCCAATAAGGCTGCAAAGGTGAAGAGAAACTAAAGTGTAATTTGCAACCCTACAGGGAAAATGTTAATTTGTTACATGTTCTCATTCACAAAGTAGAATTTAAAAAACATTTGCTGCTGAACATGTTGTTACAAACACAGCTTAAAGAATTTATCTTTTAAGCTAAAACGATTTCAGTACTTTGTTTGGCAGAAGGCTCCTAGAAATAAGCAAACTGCAATCCCAACTTTTCGTTTTGTATCCGTTTCAGCGGGGCATTATTGTCAAACGCAACTTATCTATGAATACCCAAAAGTCCAAAAACAATGCTCATCAGCCAAGTTATACATTGATCAAAAAAAAATAAAAATAAAATAAACTCAAAATACTCACTTTCTGCATTTAAAAAACGAATAGCAAGCAGCTCAGGCTTCGGTGCCTCATCCGCATAATCTGCATATGTATTCCAGACCCAGGCTCTGTCACTTCCTGCATTGGGCTTTAACTCCATTGCAGGTGTAACTGTAAAGACAGAAAAACAAATCATTAATAAAATTGCATTGGTTCAAGACAAATACCCATGACCATTTCCAAATCAAAATTTCCATAAAACAGGCTTCAGCACAAGGTGAGAAGAAAAAGCATGTCAAATGCAGAATGATTTTTTTTTATTTTTTTATTTTAAACGGTCACAAGGACTGCTTATGATGTGTATTCAGCAATTATCACCCTTACTGAGATAAAAGGTTATTCAATTCTTACAAAATCTTCCATACCCCAAAAGAAAAGAAAAAAAAAAAAAAAAAAACTTCTAAAACATTCTTAACTTATTGGAAAATAGAGTCATTCCCACTATTAACGACTTATGTGTAGTATTCGTC
>BLSH010073489.1:1284602-1308615 GCA_018402905.1 Glandirana rugosa | reverse complement strand
ACACACCCAGGGAACACAGTTAACCCCTAGATCTCCCCCTGCAGGTTAACCCCTTCACTGCCAATGACATTTATACAGTAATCAGTGGACATTTACATTTCTGATCGCTGAATAAATGTCATCGGTCCCAAAAAAAAAAAAAGTGTCAAAATGGTCCGACATGTCCGCTGCAATATGGCAGTACCGCAAAAAAAAAAAAAAAAAAAAAAACACCCCAGAAATTAATTCTCACCATCCGTAAACGCAGCCATTTTTGCGCAAACCAATCAATAAACGCAGATTGCGATTTTTTTATCACAAATATGAGGAATTATATAAAATCAGCCAAAGCCGGTGAAAAAAAAAAAAGTCTTTATATTTTTTTTTTATTTGAATTTTATCAAAAATTAAGAAATTAGGGTTTTTTTGCAAAATGGTCGCTCTTTTGTTTACAGCGGTGATCAGAAATGATGCAGAGGTGATCAAATACCACCAAAAGAAAGCTCTATTTATGGGGAAAAAAAGGACGCAAATTTTGTTTGGGAACAACGTCGCACGACTGCGCAATTGTCAGTTAAAGCGACGCAGTGCCGAATCGCAAAAAGTGCTCTGGGCCTAAACTGGGAAATTCTTCCGGAGGTGAAGTGGTTAAAGTGGTTGTAAACCCTCCATTTCCACTTTACTGCCCTGTAATCACCACATTGAATCCTCTTCAGCACCTGTCTCATGTTACTCACTGTTAAAGTTTCTTCAATATCTCTTTCGAAAATAATGTCAGCGGCGCCTGCACCCTTTTTGCCACTCAGGAGAAGCCTTCTACCCTCCCCCCCCCCAAAGAATACAAATTATTTTGTCAAATTGTCCAAGGCTAAAATCATGTCATCAGTCTTTGTCTTGACCAGAGAAGACCTTGCATCTATTGAAAAAAAAAAAAATAAATAAATAAATAAATAAATAAATACAATGCTTCTTCTGAGTGGCAGAGGTGCAGTAGCGAGTGAGATTATATGTCTAGGGCACAGGGAGAAGTCTCTCGACCACAAAGATGGGGGGGGGGGGGGTTTACGCCACATACTGTATGTAGCATAGGCTACCACAGTGAATTACAGCTTCATTGGTCACAGGGAGGTGGCATCTGGATAATTTGGGCCAAGCTGACCCACAGCAAGTGTTTCTGGAGTTCCTCTTTAAATGAGATTAGCTTAAGCCCTGGTTGACACTAGTGCGACTTGAATCACATGACAAGAGAATCTGTTTTCAATGGTGCAGGTTCCTGAATGAATGACATGGCTGGGCAGAGTCCCGCATGACTGCGTTTTTTTTATTCCTTTTAATTTGAGACGATGAGTAGTGTCAGGGGATCGGGGGTGCAGGGGCTGGTGCTACAATAATATGCTATATACATGTTGCAAATTGAACACGGATGTAACGTTGCAAAAATTCAGTTATTCATGATATGATGAAATGATTCCATTCACCCACAAAAAATAATTCAAAATCCTAACTACTATATTATAACTAAAAGGCAAAAATTTGTTTTGGACGGAGTGGAGAGGGATTAGAGCCCCTGTCAGTTTTTATTGCTGTCTGTGCCCCTGTTATGAAGATTCATCCGCTTGATTTGCCTTGTTTACCATTATCATTGAAAGTAAAAAGAAAAACCCACATTTTTGGGTTGTCCCCAGAAAAGTAATAGATGGGAAATCTTCCAATGGGACACTAGTTCTGGTAAGCTGGGGGCCCCCCAAAAATACCTTTAATTTGCAGAGCTATCCTCTCCCTCCCTGTTTGGCTATGGGACAGGAAGGGACGGGAAACCTCCGAAAATGGGACAGATGGTGAAAAAAAAAAAAGAAATCAGACAGCGGTTAAAACCCTCCCTTACTGCAGGCCTCGACAAACCCCAGGCGCCAGGTCGCCATGGCGACCAGAAATCGCATCCTGGCGAGTGTCAGCCGTTCCTTCTCTCCCTATGTTAAAAAACAGCGTGTCAAATTCAGTGAGAGCCTAGAGCCTTCTCTGCTTAATCGAACAGCTGTTAAACTTGGCCGGCTGCCCGGCTTCCCGGGATATTTGTTTCTACTTAGAATGAAGAAAACTAACAAACAATGTATCTTCTTCTAGTTGTTGAGAGTTACAAGAATAAAGGAACAACAATGTATCTTCTTCTTTCAAAGCAATTATCTCCCGGGCTGTTATCAGGAAAGTTTAACCATTTAAAGACTAAACCCTCTCTCACATTAGTGGCTTACAATTAAAGATCCAGTGTTTTCTGCTAGAAAATGACTTGGAACCCCCAAACATTATATATTATTTTTTAGCAGAGACCCTAGAGAATAAAATGGCGGTTGCTGCAATATTTTATGTCACATGGTATTTGCGCAGCGGTCTTTCAAGCGCAATTTTTTGGAAAAAAATACTTTTAATGAATAAAAAAAAACTAAACAGTAAAGTTAGCCCATTATTTTTTTGTATAATATGAAAGATGATGTCACACCGCGAGAAACGTGACCTTTATTCTAAGCAACAAAATTGTGATAAAGCCCTGTGTACCATCAACAATTACCACTCTATGTGCAGTATTTCATGGTGACCGGAAACCCACCAGAGCAATGAAAAGTCACTGTGGGGGACACACATGTAGGCAGGAAGTGGCTGCAAAGAGGCAGCAGAAGATCAGCAGCGCTGGAATACTTTTCACCTTTTTTTTGTATTTTATTTACAATGTCACTAAGGCTTTGTTTAGATGTGCAAGTTGGGTGGTAATGTGCAGTAGAGACATGTTTTTGCCACCTTTAAGCTCCATTAGGCAGCAGATGAGGGTGTTTTACATGCCGCAGTCACGATGCATTCGGCATAATAAGGAGTTTCCCCATAACCGATTTTTTTAGTGTCACTCTTTCTGGCCAGCCTATAACCCTGATGTAATGGTGGAGTTATTGACTGGCTGCTCTGCTGTGAGTAAGTTAGGGTTAGGGGGGCGCAAATTACTTGTCTTACCCCTGGCGCTGACAACCCCACACTACGCTATAAAAAATTGGCTCCTAACTTTTTCAGCCGGCTCCTAGATTCAAGGCAAATTTGTCAAGCCCTGCCTTACTGTATCCAAAATGAAAAGTTTTGCCCTTAGTTCTACTTTAACTTTTAAAACTCTTCATTGGTGATGCAGAGATACAAACTAGTTCTAACCATTTCCATTAGGAACAAGGACATGGGCAATAGGTTTTAAAAATAAAGCGTAATCCAAAGAAACATTTTGCCTTTCGAATAGGCCTGCAAAGCAGTAGATTAGAACATCCAAGCTCACATACCCCATTCATGTTAAAGAAAGAAAAAAATAGAATTGTGCTGAACCAGCACTCTGTCAGTCAGCCACAAACAATAGTAGTGAAATTCAGCAAAACTTTTTTCTAAGCATTCAAATGAAATTAGCAGAACATTAAAGAACGGAGCATTTTAAAAGTCATTAAAAGAAAAAAGTATTAAAAACAGTGTTCTTAATGACAAGTTCCATACACTTCCTTAAAAGAAAAGCAAAATGAATTGTAGCTCAGAGAATGTATATTCAAGATACTAATCACCTTTTAAAGGATGTATCGTTCAAATAAATAGCATCCATCCAGGGTCCACGGCAAAATCTTCAAGACGTACAAACATTGCTAAGCAAATAGATGACTAGGGCTGAAACGATTAATCGATAAAATTGATAATAGTCGATAATTAAATTCGTTGTCGACTAATTCCATTATCGATTAGTTGCTCCGATTAGTTGGCTCGCACCTTCCTCCTTGCCTGTCAGCCTTCTTTGCCTCCGTCCGTTCTATAATCCCCTCTGTACAAGCTGGCGGCTTCCGCATATAGATACAGCGCCCATGTGACCGGGCCCGTCGTCCTCTGCTTCAGCTGGGGAATAAAGCTACGTACATCTGACGTCACGTGACGCCGGCCAGCGCCCTGAATGCAGAAGAGAGACATGTGGCATAGACGGAACCGACAGAGGAGGACAAGATACAGGACCCACCAGAGATCAACAGGACCCACCACACACCGTAAGGCTCAGTGGAGGAGTGAGACCTACAGGGAAGGTGAGCAAACGGACATCACTTCCACTAGGAACACCATTAGCGGGACACTTACTAGCACTGTGAAAAGTCCATTTCATTGAACCCCTGGTGTGCCTCCCGGTCTCTGCATCCTGACCGATTGTTCCCTCCTAATGGTGTTCCTGGGGGGGATAGCACCCCCTCATTGGTGTTCCTGGTGGGGGACAGCGCCCCTCAATGGTGTTCCTGGTGGGGGGATAGCACCCCTTCATTGGTGTTCCTGGTGGGGGAATAGCGCCCCCTCAATGGTGTTCCTGGAGGGGGGGAATAGCGCCCTCTCAATGGTGTTCCTGGGGGGGTGGGGGGTAGCGCCCCCTCAATGGTGTTCCTGGGGGGGGGGGGAATAGGGCCCCCTCAATGATGTTCCTGGGGGGGGGGAATAGGGCCCCCTCAATGATGTTCCTGGGGGGGGGGGGGCGGGGGGAGAAATAGTGCCCCCTCAATAGTGTTCCTGGGGGGGGGGCAATAGCGCCCCCACACTGTGCAGTGCATATAAATATTGGATGTATTTTTTTTTTTAAACTTTACATTATTATATACTAAAAGCACTCCTCATTTCTTTTAACTTCTAGCTGCAAAAAAAATACATATTAAAAAAATGACATAGGGTGCTGCTGCTGACACTGCAGAAAAAATGCGACCAAAGTTTTCTAAGGCATGGGAGAATTTTGATTTAAATGCTGCAAAGAAGGTGGTCATCTGCAAAATGGAAACTTGCCTGGCACGGAAGCACAATGATGAACGAGCACATGAAACGGAAATACGTACGCATCATCATAGAGGAGGGCGAAACATCAGTACAAGTACGGCAAGTTAAACCCAAATGGATATTGAGTTGCACAGAAATAGCTTTTGCTGCATACGAATGATCATTCATTCATATTATCTTTCTCATTCCAGAAAGAAACAACGACGCACCATGACGGAGTTTGTGCAGCAAAATTGTCCGTGCACTCCCCATCAATCAGCAGTTATAACAGATTCTATCCTAAAAAATGTTAGTCACTGACATGCGACCACTGTCCATGGTTGAAGACAGAGGATTTAAAAGCATGATCAGTGTACTGAACCCTGGCTATACTCTACCATCAAGAACCCATTTTACTAAACTAGTGGAGCGAAAGTACCAGGAGGCATTTCAGAAAGTGAAGGATGCCATCAGAGCTAATGAAAGCAGAATTGCCTTTACTGCAGACATATGGACAAGTATAGTGACGGAGGCTTTCCTTGGCATTACATGTCACTACATCGGGGAGGAGTGGAAGATGATTTCTATCTGCCTCACTACCATGCCTCTGGAAGACAGACATACAGCAGCAAATATTGCAGAATGGTTGGAGGAAATCACGACAAAATCTCAAAATTCCAGCTCATAATATAATTGCCATTGTGCATGACAATGGTGCAAATATTGTGGCTGCTGCGAAAATCCTGGAGGACACACATGGTTGGACCAGTATCCGCTGCACTGGCCACACCTTGCAGCTGGTGATCAGTGCTGCATTAAAGAATTCGGGAATTGAGAGAGCTGTTAGTGCTGCAAGAGGATTAGTTGAACATTTTAAAAAAAGTGAGCTAGCCAGTAGCAAGTTGAAGGAGAAACAGAAGCAAATGGGTACATCTGAGCACAAGCTTCTTCAAGATGTAAGCACAAGATGGAATAGCACTTACTATATGGTTGAACGACTCATTGAACAAAGGTGGCCGGTAACTGCAACTCTGTCTGACCCATCTGTTACACAAAGGGGCAAACATTACCTGGACTTAAAGCCAGACCAGTGGACTATTCTTGAAGAACTTTCCACTGCTCTTAAGCCCTTTGAATGCTGTAGTGTATTCATGAGTGGCCAAGAGTATGTTACTCTATTATCCATGCCTGCACTGGTGAAGGGGCTGTTGCGGTCCAATGAGGGTGCTTCTTTTGAGTCCTCTCCACTGAAGAGCTTCCAAGCTACTGCAACAGACCAGCTTAAAAGCAGATGGAAGGGGATCCTTTTTGAACAGGTACCAAACAACGTAATTGTTTCCTCTGCCCTGGACCCAAGATTTAGAAAACTAAAATTTCTAAACGCCAGAACAAACCATAAATGTGCAGGCAAAAGTACAGACAGAAGCGTTAGCGCTTGCTTTGAGAAGGAATATGGCGCAGCAGCAAACGACCACTTCGCCTGAGTCTGTAACTAGAGCTGAGCCTTCAGCATCTAGTTCTGCAGCATCTCTATCTCTACTTGACTCACTCCTTGAATCTGGGGGCAGCAGTGAAGAGGAAGAGGTGCAACTTGAGGAAGATAAAGTACGAAATGAAGTTCAAGCTTATTTTGCTGAGAAGGCACTTGCGAAGGAGGGAAACCCTTTGAGCTGGTGGAAGGGTAACCAAGAAAAATATCCTACCCTGGCACAACTTGCTAAATCCTTCTTGTGCATCCCAGGCACCTCCACTCCATCGGAGCGCCTCTTTTCTGTTGCAGGCAACATCCTTTGTAAAAAGAGAGCCAGCCTTAGCCCCGAGCATGTTGATATGATAACTTTTTTACACTCAAATGCAAAGTTTCTTGAACAGTTAAAGTAAGTCCACCTCTTTTCAGAATGTTTCTTGTTTTTCTACTGCTTTTGAAATATCTGCACAGTTGTGTTTCTGCGGTTTGAGTGTAACAATCAATTTTTTCATTATTCTTTTACATAAATAAATGAAAAAAATGGCGTATTACTTTTTGTGTCAGTTTTTATCCGATTTATCGAAAAAATAATCGGCCAACTAATCGATTATCAAAATAATCGTTAGTTGCAGCCCTATAGATGACCTCACTCAGGTCAACTGCATTAACAGGAGGGAAAAAAAGCCCAACATGTCCCTACAATATATGCTAAAGAGTGAACTCCACATCAGAAGCAGTACTTTTTACATGGCAAAACTCACACTGTCTGCTTCTATTTCCATGAGTTGACATGGTTTCTATCGCTACAATAGTCCACAAATTAAGTCATAGGAGAATTTCAGACTTTTTACAGTAAATGGTCCTGAACGATGCCCATTAGTTAGCTTCAGTGCTCAATAAGTGCCTACAAACGTACAGAATCAGGCTCAAGTAAAAAAGTGAACTACACACTGCAACTGAGCACCACAAACCAAAAATGCTTTTTTTTTTTTAATATTCAAAGCAAACTCCCCCATCCATCCATGTCTCCATGCTTTATTTTTCTGAGAAATCTCCCCTAGCATTTCTGGCTGTGGCCATCTTGAGTAAGGGCAGGTTCTGCCATTCACCCACTAAAACGAAAAAAAAAAAAAAAAATTCACAACTGCCATGTGCTACTTCACCAACCATCACCCAAAGCATCCAACCCCCCCCCCACTCCTAGTCAGCTCCTCCCATGACTTCTCCAGAGTTTCTTCCCCTTTGAACTCCCTACCCCATGCTGTCTGGCTATCTCCTACTCTGTTACCTTTGGACAACCCCTGAAAAAAAAAAAAACCTCATCTCTTCAGGGAAGCCTAATTACCCTTTATCTTCATTAGCTCACCCCTCGGTTATTACCTTTTGTATTACTTGCACCTCCTTTTAGGGTTAAAGCTCTCATGAGTAGGGCCCTCCAGACTCTGTTCTTGCATTGTAATGAAATAGCTTTTTTGTAAAATGCTGTGCACTGTTGCCACTATAACAGATAAACTGTCAGTTTGTCGAAAACTCCTTGCATCAAACATCCAATTTCTACACTGGGAATTTAGCAAGAATGAAGCAGCCAGAATCTGAAGCACCTGTGCATGGCAACCAGCTTCTATTTCAATTCTTAAGCTGGATAAACAATGTTCTTACTCAATCCCCTTTAGATTTACCTTCAACTATGTAGTGCAAGGGCCTGACTAACTGAAAACAAAAATTGTAAGTGTTTAGGTTTGACCTCATATTATATGGCTCTGGTAAATCTTAAAGGGAAACTGTACAATGTATGGTTAAAAATTGGTGAACAGGCAAGGATTTTAAAGAGGAAGTCTTCCTCTTTAATTGTACCTACAGGTAAGCCTTACATGTAGGTACTGTAAATATCCCCTAAACTTGCACCGATTAGGATATACTTACTAAATACCCTGCAGTCATCGCCGCATGCGCACTGAACGAACGACTCGCTTGTGACATTTCTTCAAGGCCCCTGCCGTGACTGGCAGCACCCGCACACATAAGGGATGTTATTGCAGCTCCGGCCAATCACAGCACCGGAAGTAACTCGGGGAAAGATGTCAGCGGTGTGCTAGCACCATTGCAGAACATCGTTCTAAGGTAAGGGGTGTGTATGTTTCTTGGAAAACCTCTAATGCAGAAGAGACATGCTTTTTCTCTTCCAGTGTTAATCAGCTGCATGTTTACAATGACGAAAACAAAAATTTTCAAATTTTCATCAACGAATGAAAATGGAACAAAAGTGTGAAGGAGGAATGTTTACCTACCTGAACGTCCGCTTTCCTTTGACACTGCCTGCCTAAGCCCCAAGCCCCCTGACAAGCTGTATTGGCTGAGAGACGCAGGCTCCCTCTGTCTACCTGCAATTTCTGGAACAATGCCATTTCCCCTGCCAGCAAGGTAGCAGTCCTTACCATGGTGTAAAATAATAGCCTCCCCAGCCCAGTCTTCTGCCCTCCCTTACTCCCCCACCCCCTTTAGATCTTATTACATTTTTTGCTCCAGGAGTACAGGAGTCTGAAAATTCTAAAGATATGCATTACAAATAATTTAACTGAGGCAGGAGGAGATTGTGGGCCAACCCTGAGGCAGGAGGAGATTGTGGGCCAACCCTGAGGCAGGAGGAGATTGTGGGCCAACCCTGAGGCAGGAGGAGATTGTGGGCCAACCCTGAGGCAGGAGGAGATTTTGGGTCAACCCTGAGGCAGGAGGAGATTTTGGGTCAACCCTGAGGCAGGAGGAGATTTTGGGTCAACCCTGAGGCAGGAGGAGATTTTGGGTCAACAAACAATTCAGCAGGTTAGTGAAAAGACTGACAAACTAAATTTGATGTCAAAATTAGCACTGGCTTCATCCACGTTGTTTACTTATCAGTCAGCATGCGTACCTGTGAGTAGAAAACATGCAGCTCACTGTACAAAGTCAGCAATGCCAAATCTGAATGAATTCCTGCGCAATTGAGAGCAGTTGGCGATCAAGACCAGGGAGCCTAAAGATGCTAGCAGCCAGGCAGGGAGCTCAGGGATGCCGCATTATTGGAGCCGAGTATATTAACTGAAAATAGAAGCTGGTTAATTACTGTGCAGAGATGCTTCAGATTTCAAATCTGGGTAACATGTATTGAAATTCAACAAAGAACAAGAAAGGTGTGCCTCTAAGTGCAGTAGTGTATAAAACAAAATTAAAACTACTCACAATGGTAGTGTGCAGGTGCGCATTGCAGTGTCAGCCACTGCTAGCTATAGTTTTCCTTGGTCTGTCTGGAATGGCTGCTGGGATGATTCACGGCCTGAAGAAGGGGTGGAGCCCCACAACGCGTCGCCATTTCCAGCTGCCCATTGGACGAAGAGGACCACCTGCATCTGCCCTGCACGGAGCGAACGAACGCCCGAATGGTCTTTCGCGCCAAAATCCACCGGAGCCAGAGGAGGAGACGCCGGGAACCACCGACGCCGCCACCCCCCCAGCCCACCACCGCCAGGCAGACCAGGACCTCATCCCAGCAGCCATTCCAGATAGACCAAGGACAACTATAGCTAGCAGTGGCTGACACTGCAATGCGCACCTGCACACTACCATTGTGAGTAGTTTTAATCTTGTTTAATAAATTTGTTTTATACACTACTGCACTTAGAGGCGCACCTTTCTTGTTCTTTGTTACCCACAGGAGTCCGGTTACTTCTTAGTGGTGCAGCCTACCAGTGTCACAGTGACTTCCACCATCCCAGCAATAGACTATACCAGGAATTTTGTACGCACGGACTTGTGTACATACCTTTGTACATATAGACTTGTTGAACATTGCCTTCTGTTCCTCCAGGTCACTTGACCATCCCTCAACCTGCCCAACCACCAGGTGACTAACCGAGGGTCCCCCCTCCCCCCCCCCGCCCCCAAGAGCCCACAGCCTCAATCTGTCCGGGCTCCCCCAACCCTCACTCCCGTGTTTGCGCTGCCAACTCCGTTTTCTATTGAAATTCAACAAACTGTCCAAATTTCAATCCATGTGCAGCCCCCTTGATCGCTTCTGTTTGAACAGCCCTGCTGGAAAATGAGCAATTCAATCAGCCGTTGCAATACTGATCATTGTATTCTAGTATTGGGGGGGGGGGGGTATTGAGTGGAGATGGGAGTTCTCATTGTCAGCAGGAAGATCCCTGACTCCACATCACTTGTCTGGATTCAGGAATCACTTTTTCATTCAGCCCGCTGGTTGACCAAAAGATATTAAACTGAGCTTCAGCAATCCCCTCCCCATAGTGCACATGTACAGGAGAATGTAATTGTAACTGCTCATTGTTGCAAGTCATCCCAATAGTCTGTTTGGTACATCCCCTAAAGTTTCCATCATTGAAGAGAGATACACCAGGCCTATTCTACAGTACTGTAGTCACTAAACAGAATCCATGATCAGGCTTTCTATGAATTCTTAATAGTGGCATCCTAGTGATTAGAGGAGCCATGATCCAATCAGGGTAGCAGATAAGTCTAAGAACACGTGCTGCCACTGCCCCAGAATGGGCAGGCTCCGAGAACATGGGCACCTATCACACCCTAGGCGTCAGCCTCGCCTGGGACTGCACAGCAATAGAAAGTCTCCAGCCCCCCCATTTCTTGTATGGTTTATCCCGGAAAACAGATAGGCTTACTCAGGTTCACTGCACAATGGCCCATACCAAAGAAGAAACATAGGGGGCTACATGGGGTGGTGAGCACACTGCGCACCCCTCTCCTGGCGCTCTCGGCTACAGTAACGGGTTGTGGAGTGAGCCGGCATAGCTCTCACCTGCCAGGAACAAGACCCGGCCCTACATCTCAGGCCCCCGCCCCACACTAGCCGCATCCTCGCCCCGCTACCTGTCCATACTGAGCTCTGAAGCAGCGGAGGGCAGGAGAGAAGAGGGTCTAGGGATGTATACCTTGGTGTCGGCCATCAGACGGAGGATGGAAGCAGATTACGCGGCAAAGCTTCGGATTTCTCAGATGTAGAGATCGGTCCGCGAATTCGCGCTGTTTTTCCTCCCTCCCACTTGCCGCAAATGTCGTACGTACTATATCCTGCGTAACGTCACGCCGTCGGAGACGCTACCAAGATGGCTCCCCATAAGCTTCATTGGTGCCGCAGAATGACATCACATCCGCCCTTTCGATACCGTTCTGTAGTTCAGCAAAGGCCAGTCTCTCTTCATAACACATGACAGATTAGAGACATTAACGCCTCGTGTGCCGACTATCAGGGAAGTAGCCGGGTTTTAAAAAATAATTTTCCACAGCCGTGAAACAACTTTTGGCCTTGGGAAGTTACGCACGTCGGCGTCCCGTTGGGAGACGTCATTAACATGGCTGCTCCCATCTGAAGTCCCCATGCTGCTCAGAGTGTGGGCGCGAGCAGGTAAATGGAGCTTCTGGTTAGTTTGTTTTAGTGGGGTTTTTGCTGTTGGCATCAGCTGTTATGGTGTTTGTGCATGTTGCTCCTACAGCCGTACAGATGTTAGTAATATGGCTCACAATAAATGTGTAGGCATGGATTTGAGGTTATTCCTCGTTGTTTAATGACGTCCATGCTGAGGGGAGTACAAAGACTGCCATCTGTGAGGTCTGCCTAGAAATTCTAGCTATGAGCTTGTCATATTGATCTTATGCTTCAGTACTTTTACAGGCACAGTGATCTAACATGCACATCAGTGGAATCAGTGAACTCAAAGCTCTTGGAGCTGTCAGTAAAGCAGGACAGCCAGGCAACTGGCATTTTAAGAAGAAAAGTTCAACAATGGCAGCTGCCTTCCCCTAGTACACATTTCCTTTCAACTGGTTGTAAACCCTTACATGAAGCAATTGGCCTTAGGTGATACACAGAGATGAGACAAATCCTCTTATATAAGTTGTATGCTGCAGTTTTCTCTACATCCATTTAAAGTGCTGAATTTATAAAGCTTGGTTGAACTTTCAGAAAAAAGGGGGAGGAGAGCTGAAGTTACATTGGAGAGCTCTGACTGCTGATTGGAAGGAAGGGACACCCCCTTTCACACAGGAACAGAGCTGAGGCTGTCAATCAGCTGGTGTCAGGAAAACTTGTCAGAAGTGATTCACGCATCGCTATCTAGGGATGTCCACAAGTCCCTTGGCCATCCGGGCCTCTCCCTCCTGATTGGCTAACTGAGTTTGACAGCAGCAAGAGCCAATGGCGCCCATGCTGTGTCTCAGCCAATCAGGAGAGAGGGGGCGGGGCTGAACTGAAGATCCACGTTTGAATGGACACACGATTGGGTGCCCCCATAGCAAGCTGCTTGCTGTGGGAGCACTCGACAGGACGTAGCAGGGTAGATAAAAATCAATGAATTTTTTTTTTTTTTTTTTAAATCAATTTTTTCTGATTTTAAATTTATTTGAATAAAATGCTTTTGGAGCAAAATATATTTAAAGATCATTTTCTACTTAAGCTACATGAATAATTTAGTTTATTCATCATGAAATGAAGCTTAGTTATGTAGCATAAGGCTGTATATTCTGCAATATTTTACATTTTTGGTAAACTCATTCAATGAATCCAAACTCTGCAAGCTGAAATAACATGCATTGCATTGATGCAGTGACACAATTTCACAGTAACCATGAGATAAAACTATGTTCAGGAATGTTTCTTTATCCCATTGTTTTGCAAATCTATGTACACTACAAACTGTATGATTGAATCTGTTCTGATATTGCTGTTTTACTAACCTGACAGCTTATTATTTTTACCAGTTAACAACCGTTGTACGACTATAAGCGGCAACAGCGTGGCTCTGTCCTGCGAATAGCCGCTTATAGTTGTCAGTTTTGTGCTAGGGGGCGAGTGCGCGCTCGTGCCCACCACACACTCTCTGAGCAGGGCCACAGGTCGGGCAGACTCGATGTCCGCCGGCAACTCGCGATGGGCTGTGACAGAGTCAGAACGGGGAACCGCAGATGTAAAAACGGCGGTTCCCCATTCTGACAGGCGGTATGTCAGAGATCTACTGATCCCTGTACTCTGGATCAGTTAGATCTCTGGTGCCCCTGCCAGCCCAGCCCCCATACAGTTAGAACACACCCAGGGAACACAGTTAACCCCTAGGGCCCCCACCGGTTAACCCCTTCACTGCCAATGACATTTATACAGTAATCAGTGGATATTTAAATTTCTGTTTGTATACATGTCATTGGTCCCAAAAAAGTGTCAAAAGTATCCGACATGTCCGCCCCAATATCAAAGTCCTGATAAAAATCGCAAATCGCCACCATTACCAAAAAATAAAAAAATAAAAAATTGCAAAAAAGGCAGAAATGGATCCTCATGGTTTGTAAACGTGGCAACTTTTGTGCAAACCAGTCAATAAATACCGATTTGCGTTTTTTTTTTTTTTTCCCAGAAATATGAGGAAGAATATAAATCGGCCAAAACCGATGAATGCATTTTGTTTTATATGTGTGTATATATATATATATATACACACGTTTTTTTTTTTTTTTTTTGGAAATGTATTTTAGCAAAAAGTAAGAAATTTTATTTATTTAATTTTTTATTTTTTTTTTTTTGCAAAATTGTCGCTCCTTCTTCTTCTTTTTTTTTTTTTTTTTTTGTTTATAGCGGTGGTCAGAAATGACGCAGAGGTGATCAAATACCACCAAAAGAAAGCTCTATTTGTGGGAAAAAAAGGACCCAAATTTCGTTTTGGGTACAACGTTGCACGACCGCGCAATTGTCAGTTAAAGTGATGCAGTGCCGAATTGCAAAAAGTGCTCTGGTCCTAACATGGGAAATCCTTCCGGTCCTTAAATGGTTAAATAGGAAACCTTCATTTTGATTGCAAAAATTAAAGATTCTAACTACCAGCAAGAATAAGCCCTTACATTTAAAGAGCACCTGTCATTTCAGATCCATCATGGTGGTGCCTGTTAGTGGGCTTCCACTCACCTGCTGCTGCCATGTCCCTTACCTTGTTGTGTCATTGCCTCATCACCAGCTGTCCCATTCAAGTGAATAGGACTGTCAGTGAATCAACAGCGGGACAGAGATAACAGTTGTTCTTTAGGCCTCATGCACACAGGATGTTTTTTTTTACTGTTTTACAGCTGCTGTTTTTAGCTGCAGATGTTTTTTTCTACAGTCAATAAACCCTCCATCATGTTATCCTATGTGTTCATGCGCACACAGGCTGTTATCAACTGTTTTTAGCAGTGACGTTTTTGAGCTGTAAAGAAAACCCAAGACCAGAGGGTTCTGAGAGATGTTTTTCAGCTGTAAAAACGTTCAAACACTCAAACGTCGATCCCCAACGTTTTGGACGTTTTTAGATCAATTGTAAAAAAAAAAACACTGGCCCTTTAACCACTTGCTTACTGGGCACTTAAACCCCCCTCCTGCCCAGACCAATTTTCGGCTTTCAGCACTGTCGCATTTTGAATGACAATTGCGCGGTCGTGCGACGTTGTACCCTAACAAAATTGATGTTCTTTTTTCCCCACAAATAGAGCTTTCTTTTGGTGGTATTTGATCACCTCTGCGGTTTTTATTTTTTGCGCTATAAACAAACAAAGATCGATGATTTTGAAAAAAGAACAATATTTTTTACTTTTTGCTCTAATAAATATCCAAAAATTAAAATGTATAAAAAAAAAATTATTCATTGGGTTTGGCCGATTTATATTCTTTTACATATTTTTGGTAAAAAAAATCGCAATCGGCGTTTATTTATTGGTTTGCGCAAAAGTTATCGCATCTACAAACTATGGGAATTGATTTATGGTGTTTTAATTATTTTTTTTTTTTACTAGTAATGGCGGCAATCTGCGATTTTTTTTTTTTTTTTTTTTTTTTTTTTTTTTTTTTTTTTTTTTTTTTTTTTTTTTATATCGGGACTTTGATATTGCAGTTGACATGTCGGACATTTTTTGACACTTTTTTGGGACCAATGACATTTATACAGCGATCAGAAATTTAAAAGTCCACTGATTACTGTGTAAATGTCATTGGCAGTGAAGGGGTTAACCTGCAGGGGGCAGTGAAGGGGTTAACAGTGTTCCCTGGGTGTGTTCTAACTGTGGGGGGGATGGGTTGGCCGGGACATAACAGATCTAACTGATCCCAGTGACAGGGATCAGTAGATCTGTTATGTCCCCCTCTCACAGAACGGAGAACCGCCGTGTTTACATTGGCGGTTCCCTGTTCTGCAGCTCCGCAGGCGATCACGGGTCAGGAGCGGACATAGAGTCTGCCCGACCCGCGGGCACGCCCACGCAGCGTGCGTCGGCCGCGCATGCCGCCGCCTGTGAGTGCGCGCCGGGAGCGTGCAAAGGGGCGGACGTCAATAGACGTCCACCCGGAGATTGTGATCCGCGCTGTAGCCGTCTTTCGTCTATAGCGCGAAACTCAAGAGGTTAAAAACCGGCGGTAATATAACGCTTGTAAAAGCTGAAAAAATCACTGATAAGCTACTGACGTTTTTTGGACGTTTTTTTAAAGTCCTGTGTGCATGAAGCTTTAAAAATTATGATTTAAATCAAGGCTTTTTACTAGTGATTTAAATCTTGATGTAAATCAACTTGAATTAAATCAAATCCACCCTGGGAAGAAGGGGCCAAGAGCAGCGAAGAGGGTCTCGAGAAGAGGAAGATCCAGGCTGCTCTGTGCAGAACCACTGCACAGAGGTGGTAAGTATAACATGTTTGTTATTTAAAAAAAACAAAACAAGACTTTACAATCACCTTAACTCTGGTTATTGTTTGTATTGCGTAGTTACATTAGTTCAGCTTGGTCCAATGTAAGTATGCATATTCTGTACTCGTTGGGATCGCTGTGATTCTTTATTTCCACAGGGGTCCCACATACATGGAATATGTATACTTGCATTGTTCCAAGTTAGACTGTAAACTTAAGCTCAAGGTATTATTTGTATTGCATAGTTTAATGGTTTTGCCTAGATATCAATGATTACTATTTTTGATAAATGCTGCATCTGGAAAAAGTATCTTGACGGTGACTCTAATTAGTATTGTTTTCCCCAAACAATCTTCAAGGACAGCTACTTGAGATGAATGGCTCCACCTTCAACAGGAAACACAAACCAGAAAGTGATTAAAAAGCCCCTTCCAGCCCTTATCCTATTTTTTTCGGTTTTTGCGACCATTCAGGTCTACACTTCGTCATGTTTGTTTTGTTTCCTCTGGCTCTAATAATTGTGGTTGTCGGGCTCCCCCAAGGTGACTAGGTCCTGGTGTGCTGTTGTTCCTGGTCAAGTTGCTTACCTGAGGGTTTTTCCTGAAGGCACGTGCTGGACCTTGCTGCTTGACAGATGTAGGCAACTCCAGCCAATTGATTTTTTTTTTGGCCTTTTCCCTCTGAAGAAAGTGGTGCTGGTCATCATCCGTACCCCTGAGGGGGTTTCTTCCCATGTTATTTTCTGGCAGTATAGCACCTCTGGGCAGGTCCCTTGTATGGTAGGCTGATGAGTACGGCTCCATTCCTGCACCAGATGACACACTTACCGGTGTGCAGGATGAGCACTGGACACTTAGACATGAGTGTCCACACTTCGTAGCCATTCTATTTCAGGCTCAGATTGCCAAAAAGGGCTGGCATCAGAGCAACTTTGGGCCAGTGAATACTGCAGGAGTGGAGGACATACTGCTGTTGGTCCCAGGCTGTGTGCAGGGCCCAGACAGCAAGCCTCCTAATGAATTCACCCGCTATGGAAAAGGGTAAGGAGGAGTCGGGGAGCAATGAAGCCTCCTGGGCTGGCTAGATTTAAAGCGGAGGTCCGCTCACCCCAGCAATAATTAAAAGCCAGCAGCTACACATACTGTAGCTGCTGTCTTTTAAAGTGGTTGTCAACTCTTGACAACCACTTTAACCTACAGGTAAGCCTATAATAAGGCTTACCTGTAGGTACCCTGCATATCTCCTAAACCTGCACGGTTTAGGAGATATACAGTGTAAATGCATGTGCCGACGTCATCGACACATGCGCAGTGAATAAACAGCCCAACTGGGCCGTTTCTTCACAAAGTGTGCTGTAAATGAAGGCTCCCATGCGCTTGCGTGGGAGTGACTTCAGCGTGGCTCCGGCCAATCACAGAGATGGAGTTTGCGCTGTTGTTGGCCGGAGCCCGAGATCCTGGAAGAAGACACAATCTACATGACGCAGATCACAGCAGTGCCCGGGAACCGTTGCAACAGCGTCGTTCTAAGGTAAGTATTTCATAATGAGCTAATATGCGATGCATGATAGCTCATTATGCCTTTGTCTTACAGGTGGTTTTTATTTTTTTCCCCTCCCTGGACAACCACTTCAGCCCCGGAAAGATTTCCCACTTTAGGACCAGGACTTTTTGCGATTCGGCACTGCGTTTTAACTGACAATTGCGCAGTCGTGCGACGTTGTACCCAAACTAAATTTGCGTCCTTTTTTTTTTTTTTTTTTCCCCACAAATAGATTTCTTTTGGTGGTAATTGATCACCTCTGCATCATTTCTGATCGCCGCTATAAACAAAAGAAGAGTGACAATTTTGCAAAAAACCCAAATTTCTTACTGTTGGCTGAAATGCAAATCCAAAAAAAAATTTTTTTTTTCCATCGGCCGATTTTTGGCCGATTTATATTCTTCCTCATATTTTTGGTAAAAAAAAATCGCAATCGGCGTTCATTGATTGGTTTGCGCAAAAGTTGCTGCGTTTACGGACGATGAGAATTAATTTCTGGGGTTTTTATTTTTTTTAATTTTTTACCAGTAATGGCGGCGATCTGCGATATTGCAGTGGACATGTCGGACCATTTTGACACTTTTTTTGGGACCACTGGCATTTATACAGTGATCAGTGCTATAAAAATGCACTGACTACTGTGTAAATGCCATTGGCAGTGAAGGGGTTAACCTGCAGGGGGCGCTCTAAGGGTTAACTGTGTTCCCTGGGCGTGTTCTAACTGTATGTGGGCTGCCCTGACTGGGGGAAGGGGGTGATCATGGCTTCCATATACAGGAAGCCTGTGATCACAGCCCTTCCCCCTTTATGAGAACGGAGATCTGTGTTTTACTTACACGGACCTTCGTTCTCTCACTGCGGGGGGGCCATCGCAGGTAGCCGTCGGCGATCAAGTCCGCCCTACCCGCTCCCTGGCCCCCCCCCAGACACACTGAGCGCGCGTTCACATCACTAGTTATCGCAGCCACCGTTTGCGATAACGACCCACTCTGTCGCCGTCAGACTGCGGTCGGCAAGTGGTTAATAATAGGACACTGTCCTGGAGTCCAGTGATGTCGGCACTGCAGTTTATGTTTCCATCAGCTGTAGGGTGCTGCTGCCACCATTACGGCTTCACGCCGGGACCCTACTGCGCATGCACGAGACACCGCTGCGCTCTCCTACTGGCCGGCCTGGTGGCGGGGGAAGGAGGAGGGAGCTGAGCTGCTGACGTAATGCGCCGCGGCCCGGTCTCCCGGAAGTGGGGACAGGTTACCCGTCAAAGACTAGTATCCGCTCTTCCCCCCCCCCCCCCCAAATGTGGCACCGGAGGGGGGGGGGACACATTGGCAGAAGTTCCACTTTTGGGTGGAACTCTGCTTTAAATCCACCTGCATGTTCAGAGCTAAACTTCCTAAGATATAGTCTATACCAAGTACCTTGTGATTATTGCTTTAGGTTACTTGGCTTGCGCAAAGATTTTCTTATCATATTTGTAAGGTAGTCTAAGAATGTGGAGGTTGTAAAATGTAAGCTTTGATTCATATAGCAAGCTTTGTATAAGAAATGTATCCTGCTTATAACATGATTTGAATGTGCTATTTTCATAAGAGTTTTTATAATGTCTGTTTGTGGGGGGAATGCTTCATCAAACTGATGTGCTTAGATTGTACACTTTCGGTTGTTGTTTGCCTAACCTTGTAATGGTGGATTCAAATGTGGTGGCTGCAATTTGCAGTGTCATGGCTAATTGATTCCCCATGGCCATCCATGGATCCACCTACCCTGTCCCTATTTCACCAGAATGACAAGCAACATCCCCTCCCTCACTCCTCTCCTAGTACAGGGATAACACCATACACAGGAATCAATGAGGAGCCCAGACAGGAGACATGCCAGTACTTGCCAGGAGCTTGGTGAGTGATGGCGGCAGCTTCTCCCAGTGGGTTTTCTGGGGGGGGGGGGGTGGCAAACAACCAGCAAGCCCCCCCCCCCGCGTACGGTACTTGCTCATCTGGGGGGGCCTTCGGGGGGATGTGCTGTCCCGGCACTTTCATTCGCTATGGTCACACAATTGGGTGGGATCGGGATGCACTCTCTGCTCCCCAAGCCCACCCTATTTTGAAGCCTATTAGAGTCTCTGGCTCCTCTCTCCGGTTATCTCGGGTGGGCCCGGGTAGGGCTCCTGTCAGTGGCTGTTGCTGCCCCTCCGCCCGCTGCTTCACACTCCAGCTTGCTGAGGGAAAAACCAGGGCCATTGCTTCTCCTCCCGCCTGAACAGGAAGTGGGTCCTGAGACCATATTGGCTGGGAGTCCTAAGACTCCCTGGCCAATGGGGTCTCAGGACTCGCTTTCCGATTGGCTGAGAGGAAAAGCAGGAAGACCTTAGCGAATATTAATTCACTAATGCCACACAACTGGGTGGGCTTAGGGCGCAGTGCTCTGCTTCCCGAGCCCACCCTTTTTTGAAGACAATTAGAGCCTCAGGCTCTAATCATGGGCTTCTAAAAAAAAATAAAAAAAAAAAAATTGCAATCCATCTGTCCGGCGCCCTCCATGGAGATTAGGGGCTGGGCACATGGATTAGGGGGCCTGCACCCCTAATGGAGAGGCTGCCACTGGATTATCCTATGTGTCCATGTACACTACTTTAGGCTATTAGTGTTTTTGAGCTTTCGTGTCTAGGAGTAGAAAAAATAGATTGTTTGTTTTTGTAGTTTCTTGGAGCATTTTTTCTAGCAGAAATGCTCCTAAACACTACTAATAATGTCTTTGAGCTTCTTTTTCCTTTAACTGCTAAAACGCTACTACCAAAAGCTATTTTCAGCGTTTTTTTTCTAGCGTTTTTTTTAGCTTAAATAAACGCTAGTGTGCATGGAGCCTTATGTTGGCCATACACTAGATGAAAAATCATTTGAAAATCTGTCATTCGGACAGTTCGTTTGTTTATCGTCCACTTAATGGGCACATATCGAAAAGTGGTTGTCACATTTTTGAGAAGAAAATCGATGGAAAGGTTTGGAAAACTTCGGTCGAAGGGACGATGAATTGAAAAGGTAATGTGTTTCTCGCCAGAACAGTTTGCACTGGGCTTATGTGACAAAACAAACGAAAAACGGATTTGTTTATGTCAGTTGAATGATTTATCGATCAAATTTCGGTCATTGCATGATGGCAAAATCATTTGATCTCACGACCGTGTGTTAGTTCTGCGAAAACTCGCTCGGTCGATTTTTCCTAAAGTGTATGGCCAGTAGAGCTGCACGATTAATCGTATTAAATTCGCAATCTCGATTCATCCCCCCTGCAATGTCCATCAGGCATTAGCGCAATTTTTAGTGCAGTTAATGGAGTCCGACTTGCAGGGCGACTCAGTGCCACTTGACTGTAATAGAAATCAATGCAAGTTGCCTGAAGTCTCCCCAGAAATCTTTCTCTAAAGTCGAAGCGACTTGAGTCTGGGCTGACTGCCAAGTCTGGGCAGAGAGCCAAGTCAAGTTGATAAAAGAACTAAACTAAAAAGATACAATGTTTAAAATTATCAAAGGGTTGAACTCCTGTGTATAGAAGAGTTTGGTTTAACCATTTAAAGACTAAATCTTATCTGACATTTGCTGCTTGCAAATAAAAATCCAGTATTTTCTGCTAGAAAATGACTTGGTACCCCCAAACATTATATATATTTTTTTTTTTTAGCAGAGACCCTAGAGAATAAGATGGCAGTTGTTGCAATATTTTTATGTCACACGGTATTTGCGCAGCGGTCTTTAAAACGCAAATTTTTTTGGGGAAAAATTACACTTTCAAAAAAAACTAAACAGTGCTGTTAGCCCAATTTTTTTTGGTATATGTAAGATGTTATGCCGAGAGAATAGTGATCTCATTTTGGCCAGAATCGTGCAGCTCTACCAGCATAAGTCTTTTCACAGGAGGTATCCGTCTTTAGCCTACAGCAGAGGTCATGCACCTATGCAGGGCCATATGCCATCAATTAGAGCTGCACGATTCTGGCCAAAATGAGAATCACGATTTTTTTGCTTAGAATAAAGATCACGATTCTCTCACGATTCTCACGGCGTAACATCTTACATATACAAAAAATTGGGCTAACAGCACTGTTTAGTTTTTTTAAAGGGTAATTTTTCCAAAAAAAATTGCGTTAGGAAGACCGCTGCGCAAATACCGTGTGACATAAAATATTGCAACAACCGCCATCTTATTCTCTAGGGTCTCTGCTAAAAAAATATATATAATGTTTGGGGGTTCCAAGTCATTTTCCAGTACAAGTAGATTTTATTTGTAAGCAGCAAATCAGAAAAGTCTTTAAATGGTTAAACGAAACATCTTCCATACATGGGAGTTCATTCAGAGTTCATGCCTTTGAAGTAATTAACATTGTATCTATTCTAGCGTCTTTATCAGCATGACTCAGAAGTTGGCTCTCTGCCCAGACTTGGCAGTCTCCCCAGAGACTCAAGTCACTCCGACTTAGAAAAAGACTTCAGGCGACTTGCATTGACTTTTATTACAGTCAAGTCGCGCTGAGTCGCCCCGCAAGTTGGACCCCATTAACTGCACTAAAAATCGCGGTAATGCCTGATGGAGATCGCGCAGCTCTAGCATCAATGAAACAAATGTCTGACACTGGAATGTGAAGATTTATTCTAAGTCTAGGTTCACATATATGCGGTTGATGTGTTTTTGATGCATCTTTGCATGCAGTTTTCATGCGTTTTGTGTGGTGGTGTTTTTTTTTCCCCCTCTTTAAAAACACTGTGTAATGCTGGTTGCTAAGGAGTGGTGCGGGAAGCTATCTGCCACATCCTTAACAACCGATGAGTCATCAGCTGTTAGACTTAGCAGGGAAACTATATGCTAAAGTTGAGAAGATGTTTGTATTCCTGGCAAAAGAGAATTGGCATGCATTCATATTCAATTCCCACAGTAATGGATTAATTCCAGAAAGGAGCTAAAAAGTATATTGCCTCTTCTTATATCAAATATGTTATTGTATAGAAGTGACCCTATGCTGACAGTTACTAACTTTAACAGGAAAGTACAGATTTGCATGTATATTAGGCTGTCTAAATCTCTGGATAGTACACTGGTCATTTTGGCAAGAGGTTTTCATTGGAGATCTCTGCTTATGCAGATTTTTTTCTCTCTATGTTCTCAGTTTTGAATTGTGCTGGTATACGACAGGTACATTTTAAAAGCAACCCAAATATTCTTAATGTTAACCAGCTCTTGTTTTGTGACAAATCGTCACTCTCCATGTCCAATAAAGCTGATAAAAAATCACTTTTCATTCCTCACTTGTGCATCAGGATTTGGAACAACACTTAAAATTTAATGTAAATTATCTCTGTTTATGTGCACTTACTATTTCCTTCTTTATTGTAAGTTTCAGGGTTTCCTGCACTAAAAGTTTTTGTGAATGCGAGAGAGGCTATTTTAGGAGCGACACAGAAGACGAGCAGGGTACCACAGGCAAACTTCTATTGCTGCCACAGTCCTAAGAGTTTGTGGAACTGTACTCTTTCTTCTAAACCATGCACAGAGAAAACAAAGAATAGACACGGGTAAATATTTGCTCAAGATATATTTTACTACATTTTGTATGTTGAGATTTTTCTTAAAGTATATGTCCAGGCATTTTTTTTTGTTTACTTTTATCCTGTCCCTGTTTTTTGCTAGTGTATTTAGGTGATGATCTCTCTCTGCTGAGAACAGGTTCCTTCCACAATTTTGTTTTTCATACGGAGAAGTTCTTTCTCTACCTAGCTGCATGTACAGTCACTGCGGCTAATTGCTGCAGCTTTCAGATGGGTGACCCACTAGCAAAGCCGACATGGGTCCGGCCTCTGGCATTGGGCTCTGCGTTTAGTGGGCATACTTGGTACAGTGGTACAACAAAGTGCAGATAGATGCAGAGTGTTCTACAAGTCAGGGCAGTGGCAGTTCACACTGGTGTAACTCAGTCCCTGAAGACGCCCTCAATGGAGGAAAGGGTATACCCGCAAGAATCTGGTAAGGAGCCACTACCCTGTAGTGCTCAACCCACGTTTTTGCTTTCTCCTACGTTCACTGACAGACGCAGCTCTTCATTGACTTTGTGGGGTTTTATGTTTGTCTTACCAGGAGTTAACTAGGCAGGGAAAAGAAATCAGATGGCCCCTCCCCTGGGGGCCGACCTCTTTTCCTACATTAAAACCCCCCTCCCAGAGGAGCTCTCCAGTTTCAATGCCTAGTTTGCAAGGAGTTGACCTGGCTTCCCTATAGGGAACTGCGGTCCTATTGTGACCGCAGACAGTCACTTGCATCCTCTTTCGTTTTTGCACCCAACTCGTGATGTCCCATCACCGAGGAATGGTCTAAGAACGCCCATATGGGAAAGGAGGTAACTCCCGCAGAAGTCCCTGACTCAATGTGGTCACACTTGACGGTGACGGGACTGAACATCTTGTGAGACGTAGATAGACGTGAAACAACATGGTGACATGGTTCATACGGGTGATTTGCGTCTCGGGTTACGGTCTCCGGCCTGGGTACAG
>BLSH010073489.1:1254804-1271322 GCA_018402905.1 Glandirana rugosa | reverse complement strand
AAAGTCAGCAGCTACACATACAGTAGCTGCTGACTTTTAATATTAGGACACTTACCTGTCCTGGACTCCAGCGATGTCAGCACCCGCCGCCGATCTTCGGATCGGGGGACGGGTGCAGCCGCCTCCATCGCGGGTAAGGGAACCCGGACGTGTAAGCAGTACAGCTTCACGCCGGGCACCTTACCGTGCATGCGCGAGCTCTGCCACGCTCTGCTACTGGCCAGGCGGCCAGTAGCAGAGCGAGCAGGGAGGAGGGAGCCGGCTTCTGACGTCAGCGGCCGCGTCCGCCGGCCAGAACTCCCGGAAGTGTGGAAAAGGACACCTGTCTAAAGACAGGTGTCCTCTTCCCCCTCCCCCCCGAAAGGTGCCAAATGTGACACCTGAGGGGGGGAGGAATCCAACCAGCGGAAGTTCCACTTTAGGGTGGAACTCCGCTTTAAAGGCGCCAGTGCTTTCAAGTAGCAGCCCATGTGCACTTTCAGCAGATTGGAAAGATCAGGCATCTTATTATACCTGCTATATAGTCTTCCAATTAGCTGACATTACTAGGAGAGGTGCGTGTCAGATTGCTAGAGATGAACCGCTGCTGTCACACAGGGAGCATTGGTCTTTCTTATCAGCCTGGTGCTGGGGTTCTGATTCTTGCACTGATGCTAGAGTGCACGTAAATAACAAGAAGAATTTAACAACTTATATTTTTATGCTCCCTCAGTGTTAGGAATGAATCTGCACCTTTTGAAATGCCCTATGCACGTGCCTGTGCGCTCCCAGGCGCACCGAAACTGAGCCAAACGGCTCTATTTAGGCTGGCAATGCCCAGCAGCCAGTGCTGTCCAATCTACAGCATTTGTGTGTGTTCCTGAAGCAATCTGTTTACCTGTTTCTGTGAACCGGCTTGTCTTGACCCGCACTGACTTCGGTTTCCACGACCACTCTTCTGCCTGCTCCCTTGTACCTTTGCTGCCAGCCTGGTTAACAAACTCTGCCTGTACCCGACTTTTCTTTTGCCTGCTCCTTTGTACTGCACCGCCAGCCAGTTGCCGGCCCAGCCTGTACCACCATTCTTCAAACCAGCACGAGACTGGAAGAGCTACTACAATTGTCACCGGTGACCACCTCAACCCTCGTGCCATCCTCACTCCTGAATCTCCTGTTTGCTTTACCAGGGGTTCACTTTAGGGATGGCACTGTGCCCATGTATGATGCCTGCCAGTGCCATCCCTAACAGTGCTATATGCATCTGTGCCACCTATCAGTGGCCACCTGTGTCGCCTATCAGTGCGCAGCAGTGCCACCTATCTGCCCATCAGTGCCCAGTGCCACCTATTAGTGCCGCCTATGATTGTCCATCAGTGCCCGTCAGTGTTGCTTATCAGTGCCGCCCATCAGTGCTGCATATGTGCCCCCTCATCAGTGCCAATCTGTACTGCCTCAGTGCCCATCAGTCTAGCCTCATCAGTGCCCATCAGTGTAGCCAAATCGGTGCCCGTCGGTGAAGGAGAAAATGTACTTTATACAAAGTTTTGTGGCAGAAACCAAGAAAAAAATATATATATATATATATATATTTTTTTTTTTTTTCAAAATTTTCGGTCTTTTTTTATTTAAAGCGCAAAAAATAAAAAACGCAGAGGCGATCAAATACCACCAAAAGAAAGCTCTATTTGTGGGAACAAAATAATAAAAATGTTGTTTAGGTACAACGTCGCACAACTGCGCAATTCTCATTCAAAATGCAACAGCACTGAAAGCTGAAAATTGGTCTGGGCGGGAAGTGTTCTAAGTGCTCGGTATTGAAGTGGTTACATTTTGTAATCCTAAAACTGTATTCATTGAAAATGTTCTAGAACACAATGCAAACCAATTATAAACTATAGTAGCAGTAAATAGTTTGAATTGTTACATTATTTAATTAATAAGCATCACCCTTTCTTTTCTTTTTGTTTTCTTTCTTCTGTTTTCAGACGGAATACCGAAACAAAAGTGAATTTCTGATTGGCGTTGGTGCAAATCAGGAGGACAAAACAGTGGGCTTCCGTCTTGGAAAATATAAGGGTGGAACGTGTGCTGTTGTGGAGCCATTTGATACTATTCACATTCCTTTGACTGTGAGGAACGTTGTAAAGGCTTTTCAAGGGTATATCAGGTACTGTCACTTTCTGATGCTCTGCCATTTATTAGCAAAATACATATAGTAGAAGCCCCTTCAAGGTACTTTGTACTATATTCCCTTGTGTTTTGTAATTCTTTGCTGTCTATCCTTTGGGTTTGGACTACAGCTAAACTGTATCCCTGATCTGTTTGTGAAGAAAAGCCTTTTGTTTACAGAGTGCAGTAGGTCAAGCAGAAATATACTCATGAAAGAATCCGAACAATGACTCGTGACTTGTTAGGGCTCTTGCACCTGCCTGATCTTGTGGTCCCAGTGAGCCGCAGTGTACAGTATATTTTGTCGATTGGAATGCATTACAGAATCCACTGTGTGCAGCTCCGCCTGCACTGGTGTTTGCATGTTCTTTAGGGCTTGAGCAGTGAATGTTTTAAAAAAAAAAAAAATCCTAATAGAATGCTTTAGGGGACCCGTGTTACGACTTGATGAATACTAAAGTCTCCTGACTGCAATAAGGCAGCCCTGCTAGGTACTAAGAGACCTGCAAATTCTTAAAGACATTCCCCATTCATGAACAGAGAATGTAGAAGGAGCAGTTTGACGATTGGGGTATCCCTGAAACCATTTTCACTTCTCTGAGCTATATCCAGTGGAAAAATAATTCACAAAAAAAGTGGACTATTAAAGTAGTAGACTCTGCTGTATTGATCTTAAACATTTTACTATCTCTATAAAAGATGTTCCTTTTAAGAGGATCCCAAATTTTCTGTCTGCAAAATCCTTAATTAAAGGCGGTTTGCTCATGCAGGTCCAGCCCTGCATACGGCCATTACTGCAATTTTCGTTTAAGTGCAGCTAATTGGACTAGGACAATAAACAGGATTCTGTATTCGATAGTGATATTCGATATTGTGAGTTCTGGCAGAACCCTTAGAAATATAGTCTTCCCCCTACGTTTCTGTGTTGATGACCTAGAACAAGTCCTTACATAAATTTGCAAAGTGGCTAATTTCTGTCCATATGCGTATAATTGTATGGCTAAAAGCTTTAGCTGGCTGTAGTAGATGCCCCACTCATGTCTTTTGAAGGAGGACCTCTCTTTGGTGACACACTTGACAAGTTCATAAGGGAAGGGAAGATTCCAAAACCCCCATCATGACTTCTGCCTTCTGTCAACAAAAGGTGCCCCATCTCTTCAGCCCTTTATACAAGATCTGGAACACAAATTCGACAGGTCTACCCCAAAGCCATCTTCACAGAGAAGGGGTGCCCTTCCTCTTTAAGGAATAAGTTCACTTTCTTTTTCATACATCACGGGACACAAGGCTATTATTCATTACCTACTGGATTATACTTCATCAGGTGAATGGACACTGGTAGACAGTCTTAGACAGGAAGTGATCCCCTATATGACCCCTTCCATACAGGAAGCACTTCCGTTTTTTTTTACCAGTGTCTGCAAGGTGGATGGGCACGTTTGAGCCCTCTGATCTCCAGGTCTTTAGTCCTAAAAATGGTTCTTAAATGAATCAAGGGATTGACCAATTTGATTCATTTGAAACAGGCTATATGCTTAGATAAATAGTACCCGAGCCTCGCAAAGAAGACACAAGGATCCTGCAAGGTTTTGCCTGTAACGCGACTGGACCCTGCGTAGTGGAATCCTGGACACCACAGAGCTAAGGGAGTGGACACTAAACATGAAAAGGGTACCCAGTCCTTGAAGGTCCTCAAGTGATAGGAACCTGCTGTGATGGGTGAAAATTGGGCCCTTAGTTTCTATGGCTGCCCTGCGCCTGGACGGGTAAGTGAATGCCCCCTTATTTACTTATTGTGGGGTGCCCCAGTGATTGTAACAAACAGTCAAGCTAGCTACAGGCTGGACACCTGTGTGCAGTGACTACAGGGGGTACTTTTGGGCTAGCTGTGGGTGTTTGCAGAGTACCTTTTTTTGTCTTGTCTGGCTGTTTTTTACCTTTTATGGATGTCCGCGCATGAGGGTGAGCCATTGCGAATCTTGATTCGCCATGGCGCATGTGTGATCGCATGATGCTTGGAAGTTTGTTGGCGGCCATGTCGCACACGGCTTCACCACAGGCATGCGCCGTAGTCTTATCCTGGGTAAGCAAAGATTTGCATCATAGGCAAATACAGCCGCGCCCGTTTGCCAGGATCGCGCACTTAATAGCACGCATGCGCAGAAAGTTCCAGCACACAGCCAGCTTATTTAACCACTTGCCGACCGCCGATCAGCAATTGACGGCGGCAAAGTGGCTCTGTAACGCGGATCGCCGTCATATGACGCCCGCCGCTGTTCGGGGAGGGCCAGGGAGCGGGTGCGGCGGCTTTGATTGCCGCTGGCTACCCGCGATGGCCCCCCCGGAGTTAAGGAACGGAGGTCCGTGTATGTAAACACGGACCTCCGTTCTGTGAAGGGGGAAGGGCTGTGATCACAGCCTTCCTGCATATGAAGGCTGTGACAACTTCCCTTCCCCAGCTAGGGGAGTCCCCCCACAGTTAGAACACGCCCAGGGAACATAGTTAACCCTTAGAGCGCCCCCTGCAGGTTAACCCCTTCACTGCCAATGGCATTTACACAGTAATCAGTGCATTTTTATAGTACTGATCGCTGTATAAATGCCAATGGTCCCAAAAAAGTGTCAAAATGCTCCGACATGTCCGCTGAAATATCGCAGTACCGCTAAAAATCGCAGATCGCCGCCATTACTAGTAAAAAATAAAAAAAAAATAAAAACCCCAAAAATGAATTCTCATCATCCGTAAACGCGACCACTTTTGCGCAAACCAATCAATAAACGCCGATTGTGATTTTTTTTTTTTATCGCAAATATGAGGAAGAATATAAATCGGCCAATAACGGTGAAAAAAAATGTTTTTATATATTTTTTTTGGATTTGTATTTTAGCAAAAAGTAAGAAATTTGGTTTTTTTTTGCAAAATTGTCGCTCTTCTTTTGTTTATAGCGGCGATCAGAAATGACGCAGAGGGGATCAAATTCCACCAAAAGAAAGCTCTATTTGTGGGGAAAAAAAGGACGCAAATTTCGTTTGGGTACAACGTCGCATGACCGCGCAATTGTCAGTTAAAGCGACGCAGCGCCGAATCGCAAAAAGGGCTCCGGTCCTAAAGCTGTAAATCCTTCCGGGGCTGAAGTGGTTAAGCTGTGTAGGCCAAGCATGTGGTGCTTCTAGGGGACAGCTGTGGGACGCAAAGCAGGCTCTAAACCAGGCATTTTCAGTGGTTCATTTCTCCATACTTGGGTCACGTGAGTCACCAGGTGTTGCTTGGTAGGCTAAGGTGCTTAGCAGGATTGATGCATAAGGGGCTTTGTGAGCCCTATTAAAGTGTCCCCCTTCTGGGGTATGTAAATACTAAACCCAGGTACTCCTTTTGTGGCTTACAAATGTCTAAAAAAAAGAGGAGTGGGACTAACACTACAGGGAAGTACACATCTATGTCGTCAGTAGCTCCTGAGGAGCCTAGTTGAAACCCTAGTGATGTATCCCTTGAAAGACCAGGGGCTTCCGGGCAATCTGAGCCGCTGCACCTGTCCTGGTATTGTGCCTACAATCAACGCTGCTGCTTAACCCTTTATCACCAGGGATGAACTGTCCTCAGCCCTAGCTGGGATTATAGCACAGGATTGCTGGCATGGTTTCCTCCATCCCGCAGGGTGGCAAGAAGCGTGACAGATCCCACTCCCCTGAGCCTCCTCATTTGGAACAGGAATGGGTTGAGCATGGGGAAGAGCTTGATGCTAATGACTTAGGAGATGGCCCGGCAGATGAGTCTGCTTCTGAGGAATCTGGGCCAGAAGATGTCCAGTTGGTATCAGCCCCTCAGTCGCAGAGGCTTTTGATCCAGACTCTTACTGAGATGGTTCGTTCTGTCTTTTTAAGTTACCTCCTGCAGAGGTTTCTGAGCCTCCCTTGTCCTCCTTTGGGGTCCTTGAAGCCTCCTCAAGCTGCACAGGCTTTCCCCCTGCATCCGCTGTTGGAATAGGCGGTGTATGCTGTTTGGAAATATCCTGACAGGATTTGTGTTCCTCCTAAGAGGTTTTCCCTTTTTTATAGCCCATGGAGGAAAAGTTTAAGAAATGGAGCATGCCAGCTATAGATGCAGCAGTCTCTACCTTAACTACTTGCCAACCAGCCACCCCAGTTGTACTGCGGCAAGTTGCCTCGGCTGCGCAAATCTCAGTTTGTACGTTGGCCACACATGCGCGATTTGCGGGTGAGCGTGCACGCTCTGTGAGTGTGCCCGCGGGTTGGGTGGGCGGACTCTATGTCCGCCGGCGACCTGCGATCACCTTCTACAGAGGCAGAACGGGGATCTGCCAATGTAAACACAGCGGATCCCCATTTTGTCAGGGAACATGAGAGAGATCTACTGATCCCTGTCATCGGGAACAGTGAGATCTGTCATGTCCCTACCAGCCCAGCCCCCACAAAGTTAGAACACTCCTAGGGAACACATTTAACCCCTTAATCGCCCCCTAGAGTTTAACCCCTTCCCTGCCAGTGATATTTATACAGTAATAAGTGGCTATTTTTAGCTCTGCTCACTGTATAAATCTCATTGGTCCCAAAAAAAGTGTCCAATCTGTCGGTCGCAATGTCGCAGTCCCGATTAAAAATCGCAGATCGCCGCCATTACTAGTAAAAAAAAATAATAAATAAAAATGCCATAAAAAAAAATCCCCTATTTTGTAACTTTTTTGCTCAACCCAATCAATATACGCCTATTGCATTTTTTTCCCCCAAAAAAATATGTAGTATATATCGGCCTAAACTGATGAAGAATTTTTTTTTTTTTTTTTTTTTTGGATATTTATTATAGCAAAAAGTAAAAGAAAAATGTTTTTTTCAAAATTGTCGCTCTGTTTGTTTATAGTGCAAAAAATAAAAACCGCAGAGGTGCAAATACCCCGAAAAGAAAGCTCTATTTGTGGGGAAAAAAGGACATCCATTTTGTTTGGGTACAAATCTGCACGACTGCGCAATTGTTAAGTGCCATATTGCAAAAAATGGCCTGGTTGAGAAGGTGGTAAATCCTTCCGGGGCTGAAGTGGTTTAACAAGAACTTCACTTGTCCAGAGGATAACGCACAGGGCTTGAAAGACCCCGTTGACAAGAAACTGGAGTCATTATTAAAGGCTTCCTTTTCTTTGACCAGTTCGGCTATTCAGCCTGCTGTCACAACAATTGGAGTCTGCCAGTCCTGAAAGGATCAGGTCAGATGGCTTGACAAGCCTAACCAAGAGGATGATCTTGCTGAAAACACGGCAAATATTCCTTGAGCGCTGTGGTTTGCTGTAGATGCCTTAAAGGATTCTATACAGCAAGTGTCTCTTTTATGGCTTTCCTGTCTGTACACATGCGCAGACTTCTATGGCTTAAAATCTGGTCAGCCAAGCTTCCTTGTAAGAAGTTATTGGAAGGATTCCCCTTTCATGGGGAACGATTGTTTGGTAGTGATTTGGTCAAATATATTCAAAAGATTTCCGGAGGGAAGAGCTCTCTACCTCCTATGAAGAGGAGGACCAGGCGTCCCTCATCTAAAACTTCAGCAACTGCTTCCTCAAGTGTCTCAGCGCCAAGGCAATTCCGCCACCAACAGGGCGCTAGAGCCAGGAGCAAGCCGCAGGGCCAGAAGAAACCCTGGGTCCAAAACTCTTCTAAACCCAGCACCAGGCCCTCCTTTTGAGGGAATGCCCTCACTCTATTAGATGGGGGGGGGGGGGGGGGGGATGCTGCATTTTGCGGATGTTTGAAGAACAGTGCTTCAGGACGAGTGGGTCACCTCAACAGTATCCCGCGGTTACAAACTGGAATTACGCACGGTTCCCCCTCAGAAGTCTCTAAGATCCAGCGTTCCCTCGGATCCTCCAAAGCGAAACTTATTGTTTCAGGCACTAGATCATTTAATGCATCAATGAGCCATTATACAGGTTCCTGTATCGGAAAGGGGTGCAGGGTTCTATTCGAGCCTGTTCACGGTTCAGAAACCAAACTGGGACACAAGGCCCATTTTGGATCCAAGTTCCCGGAACCAGCATTTATTAATGCAGTCCTTCTGGATAGTCTGTCCGCTAAGTAGTGGCCTCACTCCAGATGGGAGACTTCTTAGCCTCCCTTAATATCCAGGACGTGTATTTACACGTACCTATCTTTTAACTTCATCAGAGGTCAGTTACAGTTTGTGGCACTGCCTTTTGGGGTTGCCACAGCACCTCGGGTTTTTACAAAGATCCTAACACCTGTACTGGGTCTTTTAAGGGCCCAGGGGATCTTGGTGCTCGGATACATGGACAACCTCCTGCTCAGAGATCACTCACTACAGGCCCTGGAACACAGTGTAGACTGCACAGTGTGGTATTTAGAAAACTTGGGCTGGGCCATAAATACCGAAACGTCAGCCTAGGGACCAGCTCAGGGTCTCAAGTATCTAGGTCTGATCCTAGATACGGTCCAGGCAAAAAGTATTTTTGCCATCCATAAGGATCTGTGCCCTGAATGATCAGGTGTCAGATAAGGGCACCAGACAATCCTCCATTCGGCTCTGTATGAGTCTTCTAGGAAGGATGGTGTCCTCCTCCTTCGAGATAGTGCCCTATGCCAAGTTCCATTCTAGACCTGTACAACAAGACATCTGGTCTGCTTGGAACAGGAGAGGGCAAGCCCTGGATCATCTCATGTTCTTATCTCCCTGGGCATGCGTAAGCCTAAGCTGGTGGTTGCAGGATCAGAGCCTGCAAAAGGGAAGACCCTTCCTCCCGGTGTCTTAGAGAGTACAGACGCCAGTCTCTCAGGCAGGGGAGCAAAGCTAGAGGGGCTCACAGCTCAGGGGAGATGCTCAAGGACAGCGCAGAGCCTGCCCATCAACATCCTAGAGTTGTGGGCAGTACTCCTGGCCCTGCGGCCCTGGACGTTAGAGCTTCAGGACTGCCCTATCGGGGCACAGTCCTACAATGCCACTGCAGTGGCCTATATAAACCACCAGGGTGGTACCAGGAGTCATTCAGCTCAGAAAGAGGTGAACCACGTACTAGCCTGGGCAGAGGGACATGTGCCAGTTCTGTCAGCAGTTCATATCCTGGGGGTAGAGAACTGGAAAGCAGATTATCTCCACCGCCAGCAGATCTGCATGGGGGAATGGTCCCTACACCTGAACGTATTTCGGGAAATCCGCCAGCATTGGGGATGACCAGATGTCCATCTATTGGCATCCAGGTTCAACAACAAGCTACAGCAGATTGTGTCCCGAACAACGGATCCCCTGGCAATCGGAGTAGATGCTCTGGTAGTTCCATGGAGCCAATATTCCCTGGTTTATGCTTTCCCCCTGATCCCTCTCCTTCCACATTTGTTGCGCAGGATTCAGAGAGAGGGGGTTCCAGTATTCTGGTGGCACCAGCCTGGCCCAGAAGGCCCTGGTTCCTGTAGATTGTGAGATTGGCAATAGACTGGCCATGGACGCTTCCGCGCCACCCTGATCTACTATCTCGGGGTCCTATATTCCACCCAATTTACAGTCTCTAAA
This sequence comes from Glandirana rugosa, assembly GCA_018402905.1. Lineage (NCBI taxonomy): Eukaryota > Metazoa > Chordata > Amphibia > Anura > Ranidae > Glandirana > Glandirana rugosa. Next base: position 1,261,649 of record BLSH010073489.1, on the reverse strand, counting down.
TTTGACGGCATGGCTATTTGATGCCAGGGTGCTGAAGGATCGTGGCGTCTCGGGACCAGTGGTGTCAATCCTAGTGAATGCTAGGAAAGCGGTCAGTAGGAAGATCTATGAGGTCTGGAAGACTTGTATTGCTTGGTGTGAAGCCAGAAAATGGCCTCCTCAAAAATACGTGATTCGGCTGTGGAAATCAGATTGGCCTTCAGTACAATCAGAGGTCAGATTTCGGCCCTGTCAGTATTCTCCCAAAGGCCTTTAGCCTCTCATTAGCTGGTCCGAACCTTTATGCAGGGGGGTAACTCATTTGCTTCCCCCCCCCCCCATTAAGTCACCTATGTGTCCTTGGGACTTAAATTTGGTGCTGTCTGTGTTACAGAACAACCACTTGAGCCCATCAAGGAGACTCCATTAGTCTTGCTGTCACGCAAGCTAGCCCTCCTGATGGCCATCACCTCGGCTAGAAGAGTGTCGGAATTGGAGACCCTTTCATGTAGGGAACCATACCCAATTCTTCACCATGACAGGGTGGTGTTGCATCCTATTCCATCCTTCTTGCCAAAGGTGTTGTCCTTTTCATTTAAATCAGGACATTGTTTTGCCTTCTTTTTTTCTCTCAGCCTTGTTCGGCGTAAGAGAGGCAACAGCATTCTTGGACGTTGTCCAGGCATTCAGTTTGTCTAGATCTGTGGAGATCCGAGGATCAGACTCCTTTTTTTGTTTTACCAGAAGGACCCAAGAAGGGGCAGACAGCTTCCAAAGCTTCCATTGCCAATTGGGTCAGACAATTGATCATTCAGGCCTATGGTCTGAAATGTAAAGCTCCTCCCTTCAGGGTGAGAGCTCATTCTACCAGAGGTGTAGGAATCTCCTGGACTTTTCGCCATCGGGTATCTGTGGCCCAGATTTGTAAGGCTGCTACCTTTGAATACATCACGGGAGACAGAGGTCCCTCCCCTCTTTTTGAGGATTCAGTGCTTGCTACAAAACTGAAGTGTTTCCTGTATGGGAGGGGTTATATCGGGGATCACTTCCTGTCTAAGACTTTGACTACCAGTGTCCGTTCACCTGACGATGAAGTATAACCCAGTAGGTAATGAGTATTGGCCTAAATCTGTGTCCTGTGATTTATTCAAGGAAAAGGATTTTACAGGTAATTATGATGAAAAAAATCCTATTTTTTTTTTTTTTTAAAACGTATAATAAATGCACATTTTTTTCAGGCAAATTTGACAATTTTGACAATTTTTTTTATTTGTAGGATCCTGTAAAGCCTTTCACCCGTGATCAACAGATCGCAGGTACCATGCAGGACTCCTACAGAATGTCAGTGTAAGCTGTCTGCCCGTACATTGTGCAAACAGGCAGTTTCACAAAGACAAGAAGAAAATGAACTACCCAGAGCGCTCAACAAACCGAAAGCCGCAAAGACTGTAGGTACTCATAGTTCATTCATTCACAGAACTCTCCGTCCACAGGGCCGCTCTCTTTTTTTAAATAGTGACAGCAGGTACAGGGAGAAGATCCCCTGGCCTGCTGTCACAGGGAGTGCAGGGAGCGGCTGCAGGATTGGGAACATGTTACATGTTCCTCCCTAAAATCGGGTGGAACATGTAACATGTTCCCAAAGGTGAACTCGTTTAAGGGTGGGAGGGCATCTGTTGCACTTTGCATTTCTCCGTCTCGGACATATGGGTTCAATTGATGGTCTCAAAAGGGTACAAAATATATTTTCCATTTCTACCCCCTCACCATTTTTTTTTTTTTTTTTTTTTTTTTTTTTTTTTCTCTCAAACCAGTCAACATCTGCCTAAAGAAAGAACTGAACCAGCTTTTTATCATAGAGAGTGGTTGTTTGGTCCCTCCAGAGGACAGGTTAAAGAATTCTATTCAAACCTGTTCAAGGTGCCAAACCCAAAGGATTTGTATGCGACCTCACTTTGGATGGATGAGAGAGGAGGCCCAGCTGGAAACCGCACGCTAGAACAGAACACATGGCAGCCTCCCTGTGCATGAGAAGGTGCTTCTATTGTAATGTAGACTGCCCCAATGTATTGTGCCTGGCTGTCCCCTGTGAATCTGTGCAGAAAAAAAAAGCAAGCACAAGTTTCACATTTAATAGAAGAATAAATATTTAAAACGTACCTATTGTTTAATGCGGTTACTAAAAATTATTACCATATGTACTCGCGTATAAGCCAAGTTTATCAGCACATTTTTTATGCTGAAAAAGGCCCCCCTCGGCTTATACTCGAGCAAGGGTCCCACATCGCTCATCTGCGGGTGGTCTGATGCTGCTTCTATGTGGACCTTCTCCAGGGCTTGCTCCTAAAAGTCTATGTGCGCTGAACAGCGCACCTACATAGACTGATTGGCTGCGCAGTGACTGCCAGTGATTGGCTTGTCATTGTGCTGTGGGCGGGGGCGGGTCCAGAGCGGCTGACTCAAGTATGAGGAGAGGACTCGAAGGTACTGTGCTGCTATGTAATGGCTCCCTGTCCCTGTGTAATGGCTGAGTCCTTGTGTAATGGCTACAATACCTGTTAATGGCTACCTGTACCCCTTGTTCTGGCTACAATACCTGTGTACTGGCTACCTGTCCCTTGTGTTCTGGCTACAATACCTGTGTATTGGCTACCTGTCCCCTGTGTTCTGGCTACAATAATTGAAATTTACTACTGCTGCATTTCCCACCCTAGGCTTATACTCGAGTCAATACGTTTTCCCAGTTTTTTGTGGTAAAATTAGGTGCCTCGGCTTATATTTGGGTCGGCTTATACTCGAGTATATACGGTACATGAACAGCTTGCTTATCACACCGTGCGGTCCCAGGGTGTGGGCATCCGAGGCTCTGCCGGACGCCGAAGTACCCGAGTCCGTGGCTTGTAATGAGGCCTGCGCGTCTGGCGCCTGGGTTCGGAACATTGCTGGGATAGTGCGGCTCAGCTGGGTGTGGGGGTCCTCCTGTGTCCTGGGAGCAGAGGTGCCTTTCCCCACCATCCTGTAGGAATGCTACTGCCGTCTATCGTGCTTAATGAACGGTGTATTCGGCCCTGAATGCCGGAGGTCCGGGTTTATGTGGCCATCCTTTTGCAGCGCCAAACCACGCCCCCGCAGGGTTCTTTTGGCTGCACTCTGAGTTGGGTGTTTGACCCTTGTTGTATTGTTGCCCACCCCCTCTCTTGCATTGCTTCTGGACATTCCAGAATGTATAGATATCTAGCCTGTATTTTGTACTGTAGAGTTATAATAATAATAATTTTGACTTGCCTGTAAATTCAGCATCTTGGAGTACAGTGCAGGACACTCTCCCCTCTGTTCCTGTGTCACTCTGCATTGTTTTCTAAAAAACTGAGGACACACTAAGCTGGGTGGCGTTATATGTGAAAGCATTTTCAGTGTTAAGCCTAGTACTCCTGATCAGAAAATCAGACCAAAAATAAAGCTTTTGAAGCAATCGTACGATAATCGGATTGTTCGTACACTGCTTTCAAGAGCCAATCACAACAGTTCATGCAAAATTATCCAAAGGGGCAGTCAGGAAAATTTTTCTTGTACGATACCAGATTGTACAAGTTTTGTTTAATCAGCACAGTTCACCTGAAAATACAATACAAACACAAGCAATACATTACATCACTTCCAAATTTTTATTTTGTTTGAGAATTTTCTGAACTTCAGTAACCTCTTCATTTTAGATATGGAGAAACAGACAATCATTTGTCCCACAATCTCATTGTGTGTACCAGGTTTTAGCAGCCAACAACCCAGGGATATGAATATTCAGCTGGTGTCCTGTACTATACTCCCAAGATATGAAATTTTTACAGTTAAGTCAATATTTTTTTTTTTTTATTTACCAGCCTGCACATAAACTCACATAAAATGCACTGTTATTGTACTAATGACACTGGCAGGGAAGGGGTTAACATCGGGGGCGATCAAGGGGTTATAAATGTGTTCCCTATGTGTGTTTTCTAACTGTATGGGGGACACTGTGACTGGAGAAACACACAAATCCATCTTCCTGCTTAGCAGAAAGACTGGCTCTGCGTGATCTCCCCTGTCAGAACAGAGATCTACCTTGATAACACAGGCAGATCTCTATTGTCACTGCAGGGAACCATCACGGATGGCCAACGGACATCGAGTCTGCCGGACCCGCTGATTAGCTCCCCCACTGGCCAATGGGAGCACCCACAAGAGCGGGTGCACAGGTGGACTTGCAGCTACGGAGATTCGCTGTATCAAGCCACCTTGCCGCAGTATGACAGCGGCTGGTCGGGGAAGTGGTTAATGATATTGGCTGTATGTTTGGGGTGGTTGTCCTGCTGCAGAATAAATTTAGGACCAATCACACCCCTCCCTGATAGTAAGGCATGATGGATAAGTATCTGCCTGTATTTCTCTGCATTGAGGACAACATTGATCCTGACCAAATCTCCAACTCCATTTGCAGAAATTGCCCAAAACTTGCAATGAACCTCCACCATGCTTCACTGTTGCCTGCAGACACTCAGTACTGAACCGCTGTCTGGCCTTTCACAAACAAACTGCCTTTTGCTACAGCCAAATATTTAAAATTTTGACTCCTCGGTCTAGAGCACCTGCTGCCATTTTTCTTCTCTCGAGTTCCTATGTTTTCATGCATAGTTGAATCACTTAAAGGAGATGTAAAGGTTCCGTTTTTTGGGGTGTGTGTGTGTGTGTGTGTGTGTGTGTGTGTGTGTGTGTGTGTGTGTGTGTGTGTGTGTGTGTGTGTGTGTGTGTGTGTGTGTGTGTGTGTGTGTGTGTGTGTGTGTTTAAATAACAAATCTGTTCTACTTACCTCCTCTGTGCAGCGGTTTTGCAGAGTTACCCCATTACTCCTCCTTCTGGGATCCCCCAGCAGCGCTCCTGGTCGCCTCCTTTTTTTGAGTGCCCCCTCGGGGATGCGCTTTCCCTGGGGGTACTCGTACGGGCGCACTCCCGAGTCCTGCTGCTGCATCCATTGACAAAGACAGCAGGACTCTGCGATGCCTCTGGCTCCTGCATCACTGGCTTTGATTGACCGCAGCGGGAGCCAATGTCCAATGAAGACCTGAGCCAGTGACTGGAGCTACTGGGCTCATGCTTGTCCCTGTAACAATCGGGTTCAGGTAAGTAAAAGGGGGGCTGAAGGTGAATGCATGAAGGTGAAAAAAACTTGAGGGTGTACAACCCCTTTAACCTTGTTTAACAGATGGCCCAATTTAAAAAAAAAAATAAAAATACCTCAAAGCCTAACTCCATCTAATACTTTTTTAAAACCTTACTGCAACTTTTTTTTTTTTTTTTTTTTTTTTTTTTTTTTTTTTTGAAGTCCTTTAATTAAAGTTGATTATTCCTGCCAGTATAGTATGGTTTGTCCCAACTGTCCAAATTCCACTTTTGGTGGACAGCTTCTGGAAGTGGCAAAATAACATCTACTGGCAGGATCAGCAGCAGGTAAAACATTTTTTTACAGGAAAGCTCAAACATAGACTGCAGTGTTAAAGCTAGTGATATGCTGCATGATGTCATTGCTTGTTGTTGTAGGAGAACTTTGTTTGGACCTTTTGTTTACCTACTGTATGCTAGCAGGTATGCCATTTATTTTGCATATTTCATACAGGTCTACATCATTTGCAGTCTACAGCCCAGAAACATATGAAGGCCACTGGAAACAGCTGACTGTCCGTAGCAGTAGAAGGGGCCATGTCATGGTCATTGTATACTTTCATCCTCAGGTATACAATCAATTGTCTGTGTTCTGTGAGCTGTTACAACATGAGCAGTTCTGTGAATGGCCATTTTTTTCACCAAACACATCAAATGCAATGCATATGAGCTCTTCATCTCCTCAGCAAGGAGCGATAGAGAATCATGTCATTTTTTTTTTTGTTTTCTTTTTTTTTTCCTGACGATTTTACCCCCATACACAGAGAAAATCACACGTTTGAATTGCTGTTTTGCCGTGTCCATTAAACCATATATAATGCATTGTTTATTTTCCACAGAAACTGACCAAGGAAGCCCTGACAGATTTAAAATCCTCTCTGGCAGCTTTTTTTTCAGAGGGACCTGGAAAAGATAGCGGTATCACCTCTATTTATTTTGTTGAAGAGGGTCAAAGGTTAGTTTTTTAGTAAATGTTTTTTTTCTTCATGTGTAATATAATATAATGTATAAAAAGCCCAGAAAATGCGGTGCATGTATATTGGTATATTCTGTGCCTGTGATGTACACAGTGGGTGTGTCTATACAGTATATGGATCTATATTTTATGTGTGTGTGTGTGTGTGTGTGTGTGTGTGTGTGTGTGTGTGTGTGTTTTTATGTACTCATAGCTTTCTTAAAGCAGAACCTCAGAGGCAGATTCAGACCAAGGGTAAGCGGGAATTTGGAGGTTCAGAAGGTTTGGAAGTCCGGTCAGAAGATGTCGGACCTCCCACGTAGGAGTGAAAGGTTTTACCCTCCTGTACGTAATCGAAAACGTATGTAAATATGTCGGACGTAGAGTCTACGAACCCACGTCCTTTACCAAAGGTCCCCGATGTTCGATCTCAAATCAGGATCCTGTCTGTTTAAGTAGACCGTGTGTCTTCGTTAGATCTTGACCGTATCCGTAGTGACCTCCGTTGAACAAACATATGTGGTTAAGTGTTTTTTGTGAAATAAAAAGGAGACTCCAAGACGAAATTCTTTCGATACTCATGTATTTTTGTGTGTGTGTGTGTGTGTGTGTGTGTGTGTGTGTGTGTGTGTGTGTTGTGTGTGTGTGTGTGTGTGTGTGTGTGTGTGTGTGTGTGTTGTGTGTGTGTGTGTGTGTGTGTGTGTGTGTGTGTGTGTGT